>OY763892.1:14576689-15176689 GCA_963667165.1 Barbarea vulgaris
GCTTCAGCCTATTAGGACACTTGTTGAAGTGATAAAGCATGCTACCAAGGTGGACCAGATAGCGAAGGTAATAAACAACCATTATACCTTATCCTACAATTCTGGTACTTCGTAGAATCCCATTGGAGTTTCTGAGGGTGAAGTTTGGATTGTAGCAACGAAAACATATTGAGGCTAAACCAACACCTATGGCTATGAATATTAAGAAGCAATGCTTTGATTGACAAGGATTTGGCCATTTACAAGATGATAGTCCCAAATAAAGAGTTACAACCATTCAAAAGACAAAGGAGAGTGAATAGAACTGTTGAAGTGTACCCAATGGAGTTAGATCTCTAATAATTGCTTGACGATATTAAACAGTCAAATCAGAGAGCCATTGTAGGCTTTATACATGGATTAAGTGTTGAAATATTGTCAAGAGCTGAGCTTCAACCTGTTTGGACTCTAGTTGAAGTGATAAAGCTTGCTACCAAGGTGGAGCAGATAGCGAAGGTAAGAAACAACCATTATACATTATCCTACAATTCTGGTACTTCTTAGAATCCCATTGGAGTTTCTTAGGGTGAAGTTTGGATTGTAGCAAGAAGAACATATTGAGGCCAAACAACCACCTATGGCTGTGAATATGAAGAAGCAATGCTTTGATTGACAAGAATTTGGCCATTTACAAGATGATAGTCCCAAATAAAGAGTTACAACCATTCAAAAGACAGAGGAGATTGAATAGAACTGTTGAAGTGTACTCAATGAATATAGATCTCTAATAATTGCTTGACGATGTTAAAGAGTCGCATCAGAGAGCCATTGTAGGCTTTCTACATGGACTAAGTGTTGAAATATTGTCAACGGCAAAGCTTCAGCCTGTTAGGACTCTTGTTGAAGTGATAAAGCTTGCTACCAGGGTGGAGCAGATAGCGAAGGTAAGAAACAACCACTATACCTTATCCTACAATTATGGTACTTCTTTGAATCTCATAGGCGTTTCTGAGGCTAATTAAACAAACACCTATGGCTGTGAATATGAAGACGCAATGATTTGATTGACAAGGACTTGGCCTTTTACAAGCTGATAGTCCCAAATACAGAGTTATAACCATTCAAAAGAACTGTTGAAGTGTACTCAATGGAGTTAGATCTCTAACAACTGCTTGGTGATGTTAAAGAGCCGTATCAGAGAGCCATTATAGGCTTTGTACATGGATTAGGAGTTGAAATATTGTCAAGGGCTGAGCTTCAGCCTATTAGGATACTTGTTGAAGTGATAAAGCATGCTACCAAGGTGGACAAGATAGCGAAGGTAAGAAACAACCACTATACCTTATCCTACAATTCTGGTACTTCTTTGAATCCCATAGGCATTTCTGAGGCTAATTAATTAAACACCTATGGCTGTGAATATGAAGAAGCAATTATTTGATTGACAAGGATTTGGCCTTTTACAAGCTGATAGTCCCAAATACAGAGTTATAATCATTCTAAAGAACTGTTGAAGTGTACTCAATGGAGTTAGATCTCTAACAACTGCTTGACGATGTTGAAGAGCCGCATCAGAGAGCCATTGTAGGCTTTGTAGATGGATTAGGTGTTGAAATATTGTCAAGGGCTGAGCTTCAGCCTATTAGGACACTTGTTGAAGTGATAAAGCATGCTACCAAGGTGGACCAGATAGCGAAGGTAAGAAACAACCATTATACATTATCCTACAATTCTGGTACTTCTTAGAATCCCATTGGAGTTTCTTAGGGTGAAGTTTGGATTGTCGCAGAAGAACATATTGAGGCCAAACCAACACCTATGGCTGTGAATATTAAGAAGCAATGCTTTAATTGACAAGGATTTGGCCATTTACAAGATGATAGTCCCAAATAAAGAGTTATAACCATTCAAAAGACAAAGGAGAGTTAATAGAACTGTTGAAGTGTACTCAATGGAGATGGATCTCTAAAATTGCTTGACGATATTAAACAGTCAAATCAGAGAGCCATTGTAGGCTTTATACATGGATTAAGTGTTGAAATATTATCAAGAGCTGAGCTTCAACCTGTTAGGACTCTTGATGAAGTGTAAAGCTTACTGCCAAGGTGGAGCAGATAGCGAAGGTAAGAAACAACCATTATACATTATCCTACAATTCTGGTACTTCTTAGAATCCCATTGGGGTTTCTTAGGGTGAAGTTTGGATTGTAGCAAGAAAAACATATTGAGGCCAAACAACCACCTATGGCTGTGAATATTAAGAAGCAATGCTTTGATTGACAAGGATTTGACCATTTACAAGATGATAGTCCCAAATAAAGAGTTACAACCATTCAAAAGACAAAGGAGAGTGAATAGAACTGTTGAAGTATACTCAATGGATATAGATCTCTAATAATTGCTTGACGGTGTTAAAGAGTCGCATCAGAGAGCCATTGTAGGCTTTCTACATGGATTAAGTGTTGAAATATTGTCAACGGCTAAGCTTCAGCCTGTTAGGACTCTTGTTGAAGTGATAAAGCTTGCTACCAAGGTGGAGCAGATAGCGAAGGTAAGAAACAACCATTATACCTTATCCTACAATTCTGGTACTTCTTAGAATCCCATTGGAGTTTCATAGGGTGAAGTTTGGAGTGTAGCAAGAAGAACATATTGAGGCTAAACCAACACCTATGGTTGTGAATATGAAGAAAAAATGTTTTGATTGACAATGATTTGGCCATTTACATGCTGATAGTCCCAAATACATAGTTATAAGCATTCAAAAGACAAAAGAGAGTGAATGGATCTGTTAAAGTGTACTCTATGAAGTTAGATCTCTTACAATTGATAGATGATGTTAAAGAGTCACATCAGAGAGCCATTATTGGCTTTGTACATGGATTAAATGTTAAAATATTGTCAACGGCTTAACTTCAGCCTGTTAGGACTCTTGTTGAATTAATCAAGCATACTACCAAGGTGGAGCAGATAGCAAAGGTAAGAAACAACCATTATACCCACTACAAGAAATGTGGGTATTAATAGCGGCCGTTAAACACTATGATTCAACTAACATAGCGCTTCCTAAAACGCTGTGACATCGCCCGTTATTGTAGGTCGGGCACTTTAGATAGCGGACTTGACGTACGCTATAGTTAATTGAAAAACGATAGCATTCTTTTCTCTGCAATTGTTAATATTTATAATAGCGATTAATAATGGTTATTAAAACTCATTAATAATAGTGTTTGATATGTAATTTTTTTATTGTATTTTTACAGCATTTATATTATATTAATTGTTTTATAATATATATTTTTGAACTGGGATTATTATTTTTTTAAACTGGGATTTTTTATTTTTTTATTTGACTATATAAAACAATATAAAAAGATAAATGCATTTTTTGTTGAAAAATAAAATGACATATATTTATTTATTATTATTACAAAAACCCTTAAGAAATGTAAAAATACATCAAAAATACATCAAAGATACATCAAATATACGAGTTCATCTCTTCAATCTCTCATGGATGTCTCATCCTTGAATGTCACGAGAAGCCAGCAAGAATCGATACCGACATCAAGTACATTGCTGCCAATGGAAACAAAAGATCAATCATCATCAGTTTCCCTTAATATTTTTGCTTACTCTTCTTGGTGTGTGTTTTAAGAGATCTTACCGTATGGGATTGGGAATCTCTAGTTTTTCCTGCACAACCACTAAAATCAAAATCAGAGGCTTAGTAACATGAACCAACCTCAGTTCCTCTACTCATAAATTCCCCAAGATTGTTTGAGAGAATTTGGTCAAGTTCACTCTTGTTACCCTTAAACATTACTTCACAGACTGTGTAAGTTGTAATCTGTACAAAATCATATATGATGAACCAAAAAATGGAAATAAATAAAATCAGAATATAATTACGATCAGGAACAACTAAAGGACAAAAAAAAACAGAGTACCTGATTAGGAGACAGAAGGTGATACTCATGCATAACCCAATCTGATTTAGTTCCGTTAGGAGTTTTGCCTAAGTAAAACATCAAAATCCTTTTATGACCAATCTCTTCACCATTTCGAATGATAGGTTTTGGTTGTCCAGTTATCTTCCAATACCCAGATTCCGTTGTTCTCGCCTGTCGCTCACCTGTCTCATATTTGTTCTCCTTACAACAGTAGAAATACCAAACGTGATCTTTCAACTTGATCATCGACTGATATTAAAACATATTAAAACATTGAAAATAAAAGTGCGGATTATATAACAAATTGAGATTGTACCTGAATCATTAAAGATTGGAGCCATTAGATAAACATGGAGAAGGAGGATGTTTCCCAGGTGACGGAATCTGAAGAGACTTGAGACCAAACATCTGAAGATCTGCAAACTGAAGTACTTCCGATTGATTATCATCAGTTGAACCGCCAGCCCAAATAGATGATAGCCGCTTGAGAGAGGTCGGAGAGAAGCTAGGCGAGAGAATGAGAAGCTTGCGACTGGCGTTTCTTCCACCGGCGAAGGAGACGCAAAAAGGCTTAGACCGGCCATTGGAGGGTTCAGAGATAGAGATAGAGAGAGAGAGAGATAAGGAATCAGAGAGAAAGAGATGTGAGATGAGGAACAGAAGACGGTCAAGAGAAGTGAGAGAGGTTGTGGCCGTTGATTCTAATCTTATCAACGGTGGATAGTCAAATCCTTACCTCTTTGGATGAGCCAATGAAAAGCTTCGGATCTTTATTTGTTTTTTATTAATAGATTAAATTTGTGTCCGTTAGATTCATCTTAATCAACGGTTCACATCATAAATACTGTGATCCTAGTAAGCTCTTCTCATTGGTTCTTTTCATATGAAATGATCATTATTATTGTTTTATTTTTAAAAGCCTATTATAAATTTTTAATTTAGAAATTAGTTTGTGAAAAATTTAATATTAAAGAGTTTATGCTAAGTTAATTTTTAATAATTTATTTGTTGAGTTATTTTATTTTAAAATTAATAACTATGAAACATGTATTAATCCCCAAACCCCAAACCCTATAATCCAATACCCTAAACCCTTAATCCAATCTAAACATCTAATGTATAACATTGTTTTAAAATTTCTTTATACATTATAGATTATGTATAAGAGACTAATTATTTTATATAATTCATAATTTTATTACATATTGTTAATAAAAATATATATCCTATGGTCTATACCCTAAACCTCAGCTTAACCTCAAACCCTATACCCTAAACCCCAAATTCTATGCATAAACTATAAATCAAAGACTCAGCAAATTTTGTTTTTATTTTGTATTTTGTAATAGTTTTCTATTCTATTTTATATTCTTAATATGAAGCAATAATTTATTATTCTAAAACAAAAATTGTTATATATTTTTTTCTTCATTGAAAGAACTAAAAAATATCTTAGAAATGCTCTATAGTTTTTATTTCAGTTTTTTTTATAGAAAAAGTACAAAAAATTAGATTAATATTATTATTCATAATGATTTAGGTTTGATTTTTGAATCTTAAATTTTGCATTTAAATTTTAGATTCCCAAAACTAACTAATTTTGAAGGATGTAAAAGCTCAAGGATACGAATCCAAGAGGCGAAAAGGAGAAGAAATTTTAACAAAAAGAAAAAAAGAAAAGAAGGAGAAGAGTTTAGCCGTTGGATATAATGTATCAATGGTGGAGGATAAGCCAAAGTCTAATCCGTGTCTCTATGGATTAGCCAATAAGAGGCTTTCGTTTACTTTGTTTTCTATTTGGTTTTATTATTTTTTATTTAATTTTTATATATGAGTATAAAGTTTAAGCTTTAAGGTTTAGACTTTACATTAACCCTTTGGGAATTTTAGTTTTGATTTCTATTTGGGAATTTTGGTTTTGAATATATATAATAATTGAATTTTTAATTTAGATCTTTAAATATATAAGTAAATAATATTTTAAGATTGAACCCTAAACCCTAAACCATTTAGGGTATAGGGTTCAATCTTGAAACACATTTCACTATTTTCAATTAACAAAAAAAAAATGCAAAAAAAACATTAAAAACTTTTCATTTAAATTTTATTTACAAATTATGAACCTATGAGACATTAGTATAATTTTTTTGATTATATGATACATTAACCTTTTATGATACCCTTAACCCTAAACTCCTATACCCTAAACCCTAAACCAAAAAAGATTTCTTCTTTAATCTTTTTGGATATTTAAATTATTATTGAAAATGTTATATTTTTCAAAAAATAAATTTTAAAACTAAATACTTAAACTCTATACCCTAAACTCTAAGTATATATGACTCACTAAATTTTTCCTCTTATTTTGTGTTTTATAATATTTTTTAATTCAATTTTATATTTATAGTATGAAACAATAATTTTCTTGTATTTCCTTTTTTTTTTAATCTAGAAATAGAAACTATATATTATAAATGTAAATATCTATAACTTAAATTAAACACTCATTTAAAATATTATTTTTACGACAAAAAAATGAAGCACTCATTAATCCATTAAAAGCTTATTATATTTTTTTTATTGTTAACAGAACTAAAATATATATATATATATATATATATATATATATTTCAAATCCTATATTTGTATGTAAACGCCAAATCATATGATAAACTCAATATCAAAGATCTTGACTTTTCATTTTTTTGTAAATTTAATTATTGGTTGTATATTGATAATATATATATATATAATTTTTTTATCGATTTTGAATAGAAATAAAATATTATTGTATAAAGGAGAAATAACAATATGAAATTAAAACCATTAATCCCATTGTCTTCTGAATGTCAATCATCGACAAAAAAAAAAATCAAAACATTTCATATCTGCGCTTGAGCTTCTGCATCCTCCTTTTATTCATTAGCTTCAGCCATTAATTCGTCATACTTCTCAGACTTGGTGAGCTTGATCTCAATCTACAAGTAACAAAATCACAACTTTTACGTAACAGTATAACAAAATCCCTGAACAAAAAAAAACATAAGAATGATGCTTCATTTTTTCACAGCCTAAGCAATTTTTGAATAATTTGTAATGATCAAAATCTATATACCTTGGCTTTCTACACAGGAAGACCCCTTGAACTTAGTATCCACAGTCGCGAGTTCATGATCTCTACAAGTAAGAAACATATTCAGATAAGTAAAACTAGTGACTAAATCTTTCTAATCTCTTGTGGTAACATTTTGTCATTCAAGATTGTGAAAGATCATCTTACTCTTTTCAACAGCAATGGCTGCATAATTAAATGTTTGATGAGAAACCAGAATAATCACTTTGATTAAAGACATATGGGGTTAAACATAAAAGGTTATATCTCATGACAATAAAAGATATTTGCTTTTCTGAAATCATTGAATTTAATGAACTCAGTTACATTTCTTAAACCATACATTAGATTTCGATATTCAAACAAGATCATAAAGAGAGACGCAAATAACATTACCCATTCCAAGTTTAGAGCTTTTGAAGCAAACTCTCCTCTAGGAAAGCTTTTGCATTGTTCGGCAATTTCTTCTTTGATGGCTTTGAGATTTACACCATCACCTACAACAATAAGAACAACTTGACTCAAGACTAAACCAAATCGAAGAACGCTGGAACACGAAGCATTCAAGATTAAACCAAATGCGAAAATACAAACCAAAGTGGTATAAGTTGCTATAGCCAATAGGATTTCAGAATAGCTAAATAACTCTAGGATAAGTGTAAATATTTTTGCATATGATTTACAAATACAGAAATAGAGACTTTTTATTCAATTACTTAAAGAAAGAATGCAAACCTTGGGTTATATTCGGCATTCCCAGCCTGGAAAGCTATGGCTTTACAATCAAGCTTGCAGTCTAAGTTCACTGTTGAGAACATATTTCTAAAACAAACAAAAGAAACGTTAAAACATTATGATTCACAAAGCACGCCCTCATAATCTAAAACGGAGAAATAGAGACAAGAGACAAAAAAAAAAAAAAAAAAAAAAGGAAACTCACTCAAGATTTGGAACAAACCCTGAAGGATGTTTAGTAAGGTCAACTGGCTGGCTCCCTTCGATTCCTTTATCAGTCATTCTCTAAGTTACACAAATTATAAACACACATCAATTAAATCTCGTATTAGCAAGAAAAATACAAAATTGGTGTTGATCTAAACCAACTAGCATCAACGAGAAAGATTGTTTTTTAAGTTTTTTTACCAGTCAATTTACCAAATCAGGTTGTCTTAAAAAGGGTTTTGATTATTGAATTCTATACACGTGGTCTCACAATCAAACAACAAAAAGCTATAAAACACAACTTCAGAGCATAAGATCCAATTCGTAAAAAAAAGGGTTCAAACAAACTAAAACCAAAATTAAGTAATTGAAGCCATTACGAAGAGAGGGTAGAAACAAAAGCAGACCTTTCGCTAGGTCTGAATCTCATTTCAACCTTCTGTGTCAATTTCGACCTCGCCAATTTGATTTGGATCGATGCTTGTGAGGATTGGGACTCAGAGAGATCGAGAGTGAAAGATGAAACAGACAAATTGTTTTCGAATCAAGTTTCAGAGAGAAATAAGAGAGAAGAGATAGCCAAACTGTTTTCCAGATCGAGTTTCAGAGAGAAAGAAGAGAGAAGATTTTCAGACCTCAGATCTATTTGTTTTCTATTTTTCTCTATTTTTTTTTTCTTTTGTTACTTAGTAAAATTTTGATTTGGAGGCAAATTTTTTTTTCATTTTCCCGGTTATTCTTACTATAACGTTTTTAGTGTTATCTGAGCTATTACAGAACCAAAAACTAAGCGGCACTGCAAAATGTTTTCGCGCACATCCTAAGATAGCGTTTGCCTTTTTGAAAACGCTATATAAAATTTCTCAAAAGTCAAATATAGCATAAATAGTAAAAACGCTATAAAATAATGCTATTAATACCCTCATTTCCTGTAGTGACCTTATCCTACAATTCTGGTACTTCTTAGAATCCCATTGGAGTTTCTGAGGATGAAGTTAGGATTGTAGCAAGAAGAACATATTAAGGCTAAACAAACACCTATGGCTGTGAATATGAAGAAACAATGATTTGTTTGACAAGGATTTGGCCTTTTACAAGCT
The DNA here is from genome assembly GCA_963667165.1 of Barbarea vulgaris. NCBI lineage: Eukaryota > Viridiplantae > Streptophyta > Magnoliopsida > Brassicales > Brassicaceae > Barbarea > Barbarea vulgaris. The sequence goes on from OY763892.1 coordinate 14,585,776, forward strand.
GATAGTCCCAAATACAGAGTTATAACCATTCAAAAGAACTGTTGAAGTGTACTCAATGGAGTTAGATCTCTAACAACTGCTTGGCGATGTTAAAGAGCCGCATCAGAGAGCCATTGTAGGCTGTGTACATGGATTAGGTGTTGAAATATTGTCAAGGGCTGAGCTTCAGTCTATTAGGACACTTGTTGAAGTGATAAAGCATGCTACCAAGGTGGACCAGATAGCGAAGGTAAGAAACAACCATTATACCTTATCCTACAATTCTGGTACTTCGTACAATCCCTTTGGAGATTCTGAGGGTGAACTTTGGATTGTAGCATGAAGAACATATTGAGGCCAAACAACCACCTATGGCTGTGAATATTAAGAAGCAATCCTTTGATTGACAAGGATTTGGCCATTTACAAGTTGATAGTCCCAAATAAAGATTTACAACCATTCAGAAGACAAAGGAGAGTGAATAGAACTGTTGAAGTGTACTCAATGGAGTTAGATCTCTAATAATTGCTTGACGGTATTAAATAGTCAAATCAGAGAGCCATTGTAGGCTTTATACATGGATTAAGTGTTGAAATATATTGTCAAGAGCTGAGCTTTAACCTGTTAGGACTCTAGTTGAAGTGATAAAGCTTGCTACCAAGGTGGAGCAGATAGCGAAGGTAAGAAACAACTATTATACCTTACCCTACAATTCTGGTACTTCTTAGAATCCCATTGGAGTTTCTTAGGGTGAAGTTTGGATTGTAGCAAGAAGAACATATTGAGGCTAAACAAACACCTATGGTTGTGAATATGAAGAAACAACAATTTGTTTGACAAGGATTTGGCCTTTTACAAGCTGATAGTCTCAAATACAGAGTTATAACCATTCAAAAGAACTGTTGAAGTGTACTCAATGGAGTTAGATCTCTAACAACTGCTTGGCGATGTTAAAGAGCCGCATCAGAGAGCCATTGTAGGCTTTGTACATGGATTAGGCTTTGTACATGGATTAGGTGTTTAAAGCATGCTACCAAGGTGGACCAGATAGCGAAGGTAAGAAACAACCATAATACCTTATCCTATAATTCTGGTACTTCTTAGAATCCTATTGGAGTTTCTGAGGGTGAAGTTTGGATTGTAGCAGAAGAACATATTGAGGCCAAACCAACACCTATGGCTGTGAATATTAAGAAGCAATGCTTTGATTGACAAGGATTTGGCCATTTACAAGATGATAGTCCCAAATAAAGAGTTATAACCATTCAAAAGACAAAGGAGAGTTAATAGAACTGTTGAAGTGTACTCAATGGAGATGGATCTCTAAAATTGCTTGACGTTATTAAACAGTCAAATCAGAGAGCCATTGTAGGCTTTATACATGGATTAAGTGTTAAAATATTATCAAGAGCTGAGCTTCAACCTGTTAGGACTCTTGATGAAGTGTAAAGCTTGCTGCCAAGGTGGAGCAGATAGCGAAGGTAAGAAACAACCATTATACATTATCCTACAATTCTGGTACTTCTTAGAATCCCATTGGAGTTTCTTAGGGTGAAGTTTGGATTGTATCAAGAAGAACATATTGAGGCCAAACAACCACCTATGGCTGTGAATATTAAGAAGCAATGCTTTGATTGACAAGGATTTGGCCATTTACAAGATGATAGTCCCAAATAAAGAGTTACAACCATTCAAAAGACAAAGGAGAGTGAATAGAACTGTTGAAGTATACTCAATGGATATAGATCTCTAATAATTGCTTGACGATGTTAAAGAGTCGCATCAGAGAGCCATTGTAGGCTTTCTACATGGATTAAGTGTTGAGATATTGTCAACGGCTAAGCTTCAGCCTGTTAGGACTCTTGTTGAAGTGATAAAGCTTGCTACCAAGGTGGAGCAGATAGCGAAGGTAAGAAACAACCATTATACCTTATCCTACAATTCTGGTACTTCTTAGAATCCCATTGGAGTTTCATAGGGTGAAGTTTGGATTGTAGCAAGAAGAACATATTGAGGCTAAACCAACACCTATGGTTGTGAATATGAAGAAAAAATGTTTTGATTGACAATGATTTGGCCATTTACATGCTGATAGTCCCAAATACATAGTTATAAGCATTCAAAAGACAAAGGAGAGTGAATGGATCTGTTAAAGTGTACTCTATGAAGTTAGATCTCTTACAATTGATAGATGATGTTAAAGAGTCACATGAGAGAGCCATTATTGGCTTTGTACATGGATTAAGTGTTGAAATATTGTCAACGGCTTAACTTCAGCCTGTTAGGACTCTTGTTGAATTAATCAAGCATACTACCAAGGTGGAGCAGATAGCAAAGGTAAGAAACAACCATTATACCTTATCCTACAATTCTGGTACTTCTTAGAATCCCATTGGAGTTTCTGAGGGTGAAGTTAGGATTGTAGCAAGAAGAACATATTAAGGCTAAACAAACACCTATGGCTATGAATATGAAGAAGCATTGCTTTGATGGACAAGGATTGGCCGATTACAAGCTGATAGTCCCAAATACAGAGTTATAACCATTCAAAAGACAAAGGAGAGTGAATAGAACTGTTTAAGTGTACTCAATGGAGTTAGATCTCTAACAACTGCTTGGCGATGTTAAAGAGCCGCATCATAGAGCCATTGTAGGCTGTGTACATGGATTAGGTGTTGAAATATTGTCAAGGGCTGAGCTTCAGCCTATTAGGACACTTGTTGAAGTGATAAAGCATGCTACCAAGGTGGACCAGATAGTGAAGGTAAGAAACAACCATTATACCTTATCCTACAATTCTGGTACTTCGTACAATCCCTTTGGAGTTTCTGAGGGTGAACTTTGGATTGTAGCATGAAGAACATATTGAGGCCAAACAACCACCTATGGCTGTGAATATTAAGAAGCAATGCTTTGATTGACAAGGATTTGGCCATTTACAAGATGATAGTCCCAAATAAAGAGTTACAACCATTCAGAAGACAAAGGAGAGTGAATAGAACTGTTGAAGTGTACTCAATGGAGTTAGATCTCTAATAATTGTTTGACGGTATTAAATAGTCAAATCAGAGAGCCATTGTAGGCTTTATACATGGATTAAGTGTAGAAATATATTGTCAAGAGCTGAGCTTTAACCTGTTAGGACTCTAGTTGAAGTGATAAAGCTTGCTACCAAGGTGGAGCAGATAGCGAAGGTAAGAAACAACTATTATACCTTACCCTACAATTCTGGTACTTCTTAGAATCCCATTGGAGTTTCTTAGGGTGAAGTTTGGATTGTAGCAAGAAGAACATATTGAGGCTAAACAAACACCTATGGTTGTGAATATGAAGAAACAACAATTTGTTTGACAAGGATTTGGCCTTTTACAAGCTAATAGTCTCAAATACAGAGTTATAACCATTCAAAAGAACTGTTGAAGTGTACTCAATGGAGTTAGATCTCTAACAACTGCTTGGCGATGTTAAAGAGCCGCATCAGAGAGCCATTGTAGGCTTTGTACATGGATTAGGTGTTGAAATATTGTCAAGGGCTGAGCTTCAGCCTATTAGGACACTTGTTGAAGTGATAAAGCATGCTACCAAGGTGGACCAGATAGCGAAGGTAAGAAACAACCATTATACCTTATCCTATAATTCTGGTACTTCTTAGAATCCTATTGGAGTTTCTGAGGGTGAAGTTTGGATTGTAGCAGAAGAACATATTGAGGCCAAACCAACACCTATGGCTGTGAATATTAAGAAGCAATGCTTTGATTGACAAGGATTTGGCCATTTACAAGATGATAGTCCCAAATAAAGAGTTATAACCATTCAAAAGACAAAGGAGAGTTAATAGAACTGTTGAAGTGTACTCAATGGAGATGGATCTCTAAAATTGCTTGACGTTATTAAACAGTCAAATCAGAGAGCCATTGTAGGCTTTATACATGGATTAAGTGTTAAAATATTATCAAGAGCTGAGCTTCAACCTGTTAGGACTCTTGATGAAGTGTAAAGCTTGCTGCCAAGGTGGAGCAGATAGCGAAGGTAAGAAACAACCATTATACATTATCCTACAATTCTGGTACTTCTTAGAATCCCATTGGAGTTTCTTAGGGTGAAGTTTGGATTGTAGCAAGAAGAACATATTGAGGCCAAACAACCACCTATGGCTGTGAATATTAAGAAGCAATGCTTTGATTGACAAGGATTTGGCCATTTACAAGATGATAGTCCCAAATAAAGAGTTACAACTATTCAAAAGACAAAGGAGAGTGAATAGAACTGTTGAAGTATACTCAATGGATATAGATCTCTAATAATTACTTGACGATGTTAAAGAGTCGCATCAGAGAGCCATTGTAGGCTTTCTACATGGATTAAGTGTTGAAATATTGTCAACGGCTAAGCTTCAGCCTGTTAGGACTCTTGTTGAAGTGATAAAGCTTGCTACCAAGGTGGAGCAGATAGCGAAGGTAAGAAACAACCATTATAGCTTATCCTACAATTCTGGTACTTCTTAGAATCCCATTGGAGTTTCATAGGGTGAAGTTTGGATTGTAGCAAGAAGAACATATTGAGGCTAAACCAACACCTATGGTTGTGAATATGAAGAAAAAATGTTTTGATTGACAATGATTTGGCCATTTACCTGCTGATAGTCCCAAATACATAGTTATAAGCATTCAAAAGACAAAGGAGAGTGAATGGATCTGTTAAAGTGTACTCTATGAAGTTAGATCTCTTACAATTGATAGATGATGTTAAAGAGTCACATGAGAGAGCCATTATTGGCTTTGTACATGGATTAAGTGTTGAAATATTGTCAACGGCTTAACTTCAGCCTGTTAGGACTCTTGTTGAATTAATCAAGCATACTACCAAGGTGGAGCAGATAGCAAAGGTAAGAAACAACCATTATACCTTATCCTACAATTCTGGTACTTCTTAGAATCCCATTGGAGTTTCTGAGGGGGAAGTTAGGATTGTAGCAAGAAGAACATATTAAGGCTAAACAAACACCTATGGCTATGAATATGAAGAAGCATTGCTTTGATGGACAAGGATTGGCCGATTACAAGCTGATAGTCCCAAATACAGAGTTATAACCATTCAAAAGACAAAGGAGAGTGAATAGAACTGTTTAAGTGTACTCAATGGAGATGGATCTCTAAAATTGCTTGACGTTATTAAACAGTAAAATCAGAGAGCCATTGTAGGCTTTATACATGGATTAAGTGTTAAAATATTATCAAGAGCTGAGCTTCAACCTGTTAGGACTCTTGATGAAGTGTAAAGCATGCTACCAAGGTGGACCAGATAGCGAAGGTAAGAAACAACCATTATACCTTATCCTACAATTCTGGTACTTCTTAGAATCCCATTGGAGTTTCTGAGGGTGATGTTAGGATTATAGCAGAAGAACATATTGAGGCCAAACCAACACCTATGGCTGTGAATATTAAGAAGCAATGCTTTGATTGACAAGGATTTGGCCATTTACAAGATGATAGTCCCAAATAAAGAGATACAACCATTCAAAAGACAAAGGAGAGTGAATAGAACTGTTGAAGTATACTCAATGGATATAGATCTCTAATAATTGCTTGACGATGTTAAAGAGTCGCATCAGAGAGCCATTGTAGGCTTTCTACATGGATTAAGTGTTAAAATATTGTCAACGGCTAAGCTTCATCCTGTTAGGACTCTTGTTGAAGTGATAAAGCTTGCTACCAAGGTGGAGCAGATAGCGAAGGTAAGAAACAACCATTATACCTTATCCTACAATTCTGGTACTTCTTAGAATCCCATTGGAGTTTCATAGGGTGAAGTTTGGATTGTAGCAAGAAGAACATATTGACGCTAAACCAACACCTATGGTTGTGAATATGAAGAAAAAATGTTTTGATTGACAATGATTTGGCCATTTACATGCTGATAGTCCCAAATACATAGTTATAAGCATTCAAAAGACAAAGGAGAGTGAATGGAACTGTTAAAGTGTACTCTATGAAGTTAGATCTCTTACAATTGATAGATGATGTTAAAGAGTCACATCAGAGAGCCATTATTGGCGTTGTACATGGATTAAGTGTTGAAATATTGTCAACGGCTTAACTTCAGCCTGTTAGGACTCTTGTTGAATTAATCAAGCATACTACCAAGGTGGAGCAGATAGCAAAGGTAAGAAACAACCATTATACCTTATCCTACAATTCTGGTACTTCTTAGAATCCTATTGGAGTTTCTGAGGGTGAAGTTAGGATTGTAGCAAGAAGAACATATTAAGGCTAAACAAACACCTATGGCTGTGAATATGAAGAAACAATGATTTGTTTGACAAGGATTTGGCCTTTTACAAGCTGATAGTCCCAAATACAGAGTTCTAACCATTCAAAAGAACTGTTGAAGTGTACTCAATGGAGTTAGATCTCTAACAACTGCTTGGCGATGTTAAAGAGCCTCATCAGAGAGCCATTGTAGGCTGTGTACATGGATTAGGTGTTGAAATATTGTCAAGGGCTGAGTTTCAGCCTATTAGGACACTTGTTGAAGTGATAAAGCATGCTACCAAGGTGGACCAGATAGCGAAGGTAAGAAACAACCATTATACCTTATCCTACAATTCTGGTACTTCGTACAATCCCTTTGGAGTTTCCGAGGGTGAACTTTGGATTGTAGCAAGAAGAACATATTGAGGCCAAACAACCACCTATGGCTGTGAATATTAAGAAGCAATGCTTTGATTGACAACGATTTGGCCATTTACAAGATGATAGTCCCAAATAAAGAGTTACAACCATTCAGAAGACAAAGGAGAGTGAATAGAACTGTTGAAGTGTACTCAATGGAGTTAGATCTCTAATAATTGCTTGACGATATTAAATAGTCAAATCAGAGAGCCAATGTAGACTTTATACATGGATTAAGTGTTGAAATATATTGTCAAGAGCTGAGCTTTAACCTGTTAGGACTCTAGTTGAAGTGATAAACTTGCTACCAAGGTGGAGCAGATAGCGAAGGTAAGAAACAACCATTATACCTTACCCTACAATTCTGGTACTTCTTAGAATCCCATTGGAGTTTCTTAGGGTGAAGTTTGGATTTTAGCAAAAAGAACATATTGAGGCTAAACCAACATCTATGGTTGTGAATATGAAGAAACAACAATTTGTTTGACAAGGATTTGGCCTTTTACAAGCTGATAGTCCCAAATACAGAGTTATAACCATTCAAAAGAACTGTTGAAGTGTACTTAATGGAGTTAGATCTCTAACAACTGCTTGGCGATGTTAAAGAGCCGCATCAGAGAGCCATTGTAGGCTTTGTACATGGATTAGGTGTTGAAATATTGTCAAGGGCTGAGCTTCAGCCTATTAGGACACTTGTTGAAGTGATAACACTACAAGAAAGCAGCCGGAAAACCGACGGAATTTCCGACGGACCCGTGTCCGTCAGAAAATTCCGACGGTAAAACGACGGATTTCCGACGAAATTGCATTTTTTTAAGTCGTCGGAAATCCGTCGGAAATCCGTCAGAAATTCCGACGGATTTCCGACTGACTTCTGACCGTCGGAAATCCGTCGGATATCCGTCAGAACATTCCGACGGCTTTCCGACGGATAAAACCACCGGCGGTTTCCGATGGATTTCCGACGGAATAGTCGGCGGTCGTTGGAAATCCGTCGGAAAATATAAACGTTAAAGGAGCCGTTGGTATCGCAGGTTACCGTTGTATGGTGCCGTTACATTCTGACGGATTTCCGACGGATTTCCGACGGAAGCGAGTTTATAAATATGTTTCCACACTCTTCATTTCATTTTACTCCAATTCCATCTCTCTCTCTATTTTCTTATGATATTCATGCGATTATAAACAAAAAAAAGTGGAAAGATATGTCTAGATATATTCGATCATGGATGGACGAACCAATGATGAATTCGGAGACGAACCTCTTAAACGAGGAATATGCACGAGGCATAGTCGAGTTCATGAAATTGGCTGGAAATCAACCGCGTGTACTTAAATCAGGTAAGTTGAAATGTCCATGTTCAATTTGTAGAAATTCTCGTAATGTTGCGGTAGAGATAGTTTGGCATCACTTGTATACCAATGGATTTACGCCGGGTTATAAGATTTGATATCTACATGGGGAAACAAATTATGATCATGGTAGTAGTAGTAGTGGACCAACAGTCTCGGAATTTGTAGGAGATAGAACGGAAGTAGATGTAGGTGTAGGCACCGTTGAGATGGTAAATGATGCGTTTAGAGAGAATGTACAGTATGGCAGTGAAGAGAGAGATAGGTTTGAAGAACCTAATTTAGAAGCAGGAAGATTTTTTGGTATGTTAGACGCATCAAAGCAGCCACTTTATAAGGGGTGTAGAGAAGGTCATTCGCCTTTATCATCTGCCACTAGATTGATGACGATTAAGATGGACCACAATTTGTCAGAGGAGTGTGTTGATGCGATAACAGACTGGGCGAAAGATTTATTGCCTGAAGATAATCTTTTACCCGCATCGTACTACGAGGTACAGAAACTTGTAGCTGGTCTTGGTTTGCCGTATAAGGTGATAGATATGCGCATCGACAATTGTATACTATATTGGAGAGAAGATGAAAACTGTAACAGCTGTCGATTTTGTCGCAAACCGCGGTATCAGGAAACGAGTGGTCGAGTTCCAATTCCATATAAACGTATGTGGTATTTACCAATAACAGATAGATTGAAGAGGTTATATACATCTCAGCGTACGGCAGAGCCAATGAGATGGCATGGAGAGCATCGTCAAGATGGAGATATTACACATCCTTCAGACGCAGAAGCGTGGAAACATTTTCAGTCTACCTATCCGGATTTTGCGTACGAGCGCCGGAATGTGTACCTCGGGTTATGCACAGATGGTTTTAACCCATTTGGGAAGCATGGAAGGAAGTATTCGTTGTGGCCTGTAATTGTAACTCCTTACAATTTGCCTCCATCTCTGTGTATGCGTCGAGAGTTTTTGTTTCTCTCCATTCTTGTTCCTGGCCCAGATCATCCGAAGAGATCACTCGATGTATTCCTCCAGCCATTGATTTATGAGTTACAAATGCTATGGGAGCATGGTGCTGAAGCCTACGATGTTTCATGCCAACAAAATTTTAACATGCGTGCGGTTCTTATGTGGACCATAAGCGATTTTCCAGCATATGGTATGTTATCTGGATGGACAACTCATGGGAGATTATCATGCCCGTATTGCCAAGACAACACTGATGCATTCCAACTGAGGAACGGAAGAAAGAGTTGTTGGTTTGATTGTCATATAAGGTTTCTACCGAGTGATCATCCGTATCGTCGGTCTAGAACATTGTTTACGAAGTCTAAGAAAGTGTTTGATGCGCCACCTCCTGAGATAGACGGATATACATTATTAGAACAATTGAGAGATTTTGGTGCTGATAGGACTCCTAACTGTGGGGGTAATGGACATGAAGTTGTGTACAGTGCCGGTGAAGTTCATAACTGGCACAAGAAGAGTATTTTTTGGGATCTGCCTTACTGGAAGACCCATTTATTGCGGCACAATCTAGATGTGATGCACGTTGAGAAAAACTTCTTTGAGAACATCATGAACACTGTCTTAAACGTCAAAGGGAAGACGAAAGACAATATCAAATCTAGATTAGACTTGGCCGATATTTGCGATAGGGCTTTTCTTGAAGTTCAGCCGGATGGTAAATACATATTTCCTCCGTACGGGTTGCAAGGAGATAAGAAAAGGGAATTTTTTGATTGGATTCGCGATGATGTCAAATTCACTGATGGGTACGCATCAAATCTGCGTAATTGCATAGATTATGGAGAAGGGAAATTTACAGGAATGAAGAGTCATGATTGTCATGTTGTGATGCAGCGGCTTCTTCCTTTCGCTTTTGCCCATCTTCTTGATCCAGATGTCTACCAAGCAATTGCAGGAGTTGGTTCTTTCTTTCGAGATTTATGCACAAGAACACTTACTGTTGACGGAATCCGAAACTTAGAGGTCAATATCCCCGTGATCCTTTGTAACCTTGAAAAGATATTTCCGCCATCTTTCTTTGATGTGATGGAACATCTTCCTATCCACCTCCCACGAGAAGTTGCACTAGGAGGTCCAGTTAAATACCGTTGGATGTATCCTTTTGAGCGGTATATGTTTCATCTGAAGAAAAAGGTTAAAAATTTAAGTAAAGTAGAGGGATCTATTGTCGCACAGAGCCTCAACGAAGAAGCGTCACAGTTTGCTGAATATTACTTCCCATCCGAAGTTCGTATAAAGACTAGACGTCCTGGTCGCCATGATGATCGTAATGAGAGAGCGATTTATCCCATCGTAGTTCCTGAGTTGTTTTCCCAAGTTGGTCGAGTGAGTGGAAAAAGCAAGACACGCACATTATCACAACAAGAGTTTAAACACTTGCATACGTATATCCTAACAAATTATGAGGAAATTGCGGAATATGAAAGGTAAAAAACTTTATTTATGACAATGTATATATATATTCGAATATATTATATTTAATTTATTAACTTTCATACAAATGTGGTTTTCGTACAGGATTTACATGGCATTAATACGCGGATGGTTTGTGGATAAGTCAGAAGAAGAGCTTCAACAACATAAGGAGGAAGATTTTATCACTTGGTTTAGGGAATTTTACGTAAGATTTAACAAAACCCTATTATTTTCAAATAAGTGTCAATGTCATTTATGTTAATTGCGGTTAATTTTTTTCCTAGATTCCTGAAGGAATAAAGAGCGGAGCCACATTTCCCACATGGTTAATGGAATTTGTTAGTGGTCCAATCTACCGTGCAAAGTCTTATCCTAGGTATTACAGTCGGGGATATGGGTTTAGGATTCATGACGAAAGAAGGACAAGACCATCTGCAGATTATGGTGTTTCTGTGAAGTCTGGTAATGATGTTTACTACGTCATTCTTCAGGAAATATTGGAAGTTAAGTACCCAGGAATGTTAGACTTGAGGTTCATTGTTTTTAAGTGTGATTAGTATGATCCAGTACTTGGTCGTGGTGTTGTCGTGGACCAATTTGGTGTTACTTCTGTTAACACAAATCAGAGACTACAACATTATGATCCATTCATTCTAGCGTCACAAGCAGATCAGGTTTGGTTCAATTAAATGTTGTGTTTTTACTAATTTTTATGTTTATTTCGGCGTTTACTTACGAAAATTTCTGTATTTCTTTATGGAGTTTCTCAACACGATGCCATGCAGCCAAGCATAAGTACTCCAATGGATCCAGTTGCGGCCTCTACTGGTGTCGATCTTGTGGTTGATTTCACACAAATCGGTATAGTTCATTCCGAGTCAGAAGAAGAACAAGGAGAATTTTATGACGATACAGACTCAATTACATCTGAAGGATCAACATCATCAGAGGAAGACGAACAAGGAGAATAACAAGGAGAATAAAAAAATATCTTGCAAAAGTAATAAATTTGTACAATGAACTACGGTTTGGCTTGATCCCGATATGGGTACGTAGGCAGCTCTAATCGAGCGCAGCTATTTAACAAAAATAATTTATTCATTTTTAACAATATTCAAATACAAAATAAATATTATAAAATAAATATGTATCAATTTAAAAACATGTTTTAAATCATATAATGTGAATATTTAAATCCAAAAATGTCAATATATAGTATAATCCTTTGTTGTTTTAAATCCTATAATGTGAATATATATATCTCTTTTGATGTTTAATTAATTACTAAACATGATTCAATGGTTTAAAGTGTAAAAACATGGTTCAATGGTTTCAAAATAAATAAACTTGTTTCCGACGGAATGACGATATTTGCTGCATGCAATAGGTTCCCAATGCCGCGTGTTAATTTCCCAATGCCGCGTGTTAATAAATGTTAGTAAATTCCGACGGATTTCCGACGGAATAGCCGTCGGAAATCCGTCGGAATACGCGGATAAATAAACCAGATCGTCTTCTTCGCGATTCATTCGAAGAAATCAAAGAAAATTTCAAAAAAAAATCTCAAATCTCCCTAAACCTTCGATTCTTCAAAGATTTACACCAAATCTTCTTCCAATGGCTGGAAATCAAAGAAACATGTAAGTTTTTAATGTTGATTAAGAGTTTGATATGTTAGATTTGTGGATTTAGGGTTTTGAAATTTAGATCTAAAGAATTTGGTTATAGATTTGGTTGATATGTTTTAGATTAGGAATTTGGATTATGATTTTGGGTTATTTGGTTATAGATTTGGATTTTCTAGATTTAGGATTTTTTTATTTTTAATTTTTGGTTTTGGAATTGAAATTGAAATAGAAATTGATTTTACAAATTGATTTTTTTATTTAGGATTTTTGGATTTTTTTATTTTTATACATTGAAATTGATTACTCAAATTATAAATTATTTTTTTAAATTTATAATTTATATATTGAAAATAATTAATAAATGTTAGTAATTGTGAACATATTTATAATTATTTGAGATAATTAATAATAAATATATTTTTTATGATTTTTTTTTTTAAAACTGAAATTTAAATTTTTTTAATGATTTTCGTATTTTTTGTGTATTTTTAAAAAATTATTTTCAGAAATTGATTTAAATTATAAGTTATGAACAATGATTTATGAAATATATTTTATAAATTTATGTCTATTTTTTAAATTTTATAATGATTCTGTTTTGTTATAAATTTTTATGTAGGGATTATGGAGCATACGTCGAGTCTACGAGCGGACTGCATCGTCACCGTAGGAGTAGAGCTGAGAGGAGTTCTCCTACGCCGTCCACACATATTCCGGATACACAGATTCCGGAAACTCATTCACCGGCACCATCCGCAACTGCTCCGACGCAGATGAGTGTCGAGGACTTCATGGCTCTTCCGGGACGAGAAAGACTTCCACGTCTTCATCCAGATTGTCGAGGAAGAGACATTTGGTAAGTGTTTTTAATTATTTATTTATTTAATTTATAAATGTACTTTTTAAACTAATTAGGGTTTTATTAATTAAATTGTTTTGTAGGTTTGACGATTCGCACACTGGGATCTCAAAGTCAATCAACCGAATGTGCCAAGGAATGCTTCAGCATCCATATCCAACATACAGCTCAATGCCGATCCAAGATAGGGATATGTGGTTTCGCCAATTTGCGGTAATGTATTTATTTTGTTTTTTCTATTAAAATTGAATTTAAATTTTTTAAATTATTCAAATTCATCTTATTTTTAATTTGCAGCAAGAATTCAGGTGGGACAGTCACTTAACCGCTTCGGTTAGACGCAAATTCGATAAAAAATGCGCACGGGCGAATTCATGGAAGATAAACGAGTGGAAAGAAAAGTGGAAGCAGAATGATGTGCCAAGGGACTTGGCTTCGAACCCGGATCTATTTAACGGGTTCATCGCTTACTGGAATGAAGAGTCTACCAAAGAATCCGCCGCAAAACATTCTGCATCCCGGAACAGCGATCGCAAAGGAAAGGGCAAAGCGACGCACAATCTAGGTGCGAAGAGCAAGGCGACGAAGGCAAAAGAACTAGTAAGTTTTTTTTTATCCCTTCAATTTTCATTCATACTAAAATGAATCATTAAATTTTTTTAAGTTTAAGATTCACAAATTTTACTCAATTACTTTATTTTGCATGCAGTTTCGGGAAGATGGTGTCGAACCATCTAATTTGAGATTGCTCCAAGCTGTCCACACCGGCAAGGATGGTGTAATCCACGATCAGGTCACTCTGGATATCGTCGAGAACGTCAATAGGATGCGTGAAGAGTTCCTACTTTCTCAACCAATCATTGAAGGAACCCCTCCCCTAACCGAAGTTCCTTTGGAGAAGGAAAACGAGTTCGTATTTGAGGTAAGTAAAATTTTTATTTTTATTCAAGTTTTAATTCATTTTCAATTTTTAGTCAACTTTTTTATTGCTTCCGCAGGATATTCCGAGGTCTAAAGGCCGGTATTATGGTCTTCCCGACGATACTTCATCCTCCATTACGTCACGCTATTACGGAGGTTCTCACGGCCCACATTTAGAAGCTAAAGTGGAGGAACTCGAGACTACGGTGCAACGCCTCACAGAGGAAAACCAAGCGATGGCGGCTAGGATGGAAGCATTCATGGCTCAATACCCACCACCACCACCTTAGATCTTGTTTATGTTTTTTTAATTATTTGTTAGAAACCACTTTATGTTTAATATTTTCTGTTGTTTTAATTTTTATTTTGAATAATTTAATATTAAAGTTTTATGTTTTTTTCTATTTTAAAAAACAATTAGAATTTTATTATTTTTCAAGTATGTGAATTTTTAAATTATTATAAATATTAATTAAATACCGGTTCTTAAGTGACAATCGAAATTTTGATTAATATATTCTAAACTTATCATTCAAACCAATATGAATATAACATAATACAAAAACAATTCAATTGAAACGGTTAAAAAAAAAAGCCATGAAACCCCAAACCGTCGGAATTCCGTCGGAAATTTCCGACGGATTTCCGACAGATTTGGGAAAACCGTCGGAAATCCGTCGGAAATTTCCGACGGATTTCCGACAGTTTGGGGTTTCGTGGCTTTTTTGACAAATTTTACACAATAAACCTCAAACAACTAATTATATTATAAGATTATCAGATATAACACAATTTAAACTTAGTATTTAGGTTAAATTATTGTTTTCAAGATTTTGGAATGATTTACACTTAAGTTCTACATAATGAAATATATACTTTAACTTACATGTTTACTAGTTCCTAAGTATAAATCTTAATTTTGATAAATTCTTATAAACGGAGGTGAATATTGTAAACTTATCATTGAAATCATTAATAAACCACACTACAAACACATTCCAATTGAAACGAATCGAAAACAACTCACGAAACCACAAACTGTCAGAAATCCGTCGGAAATTTCCGACGGATTTCCGACGGGTTTAGGGAAACACGTGTTGGTTTTTAAGGTTTGTCTGACAAAAGGAATAACATATATTTTTCTAAAGTCCGTCGGAAATCCGTCAGTAATTTCCGACGGATTTCCGACGGACAGTGAAATTTTGGCAAAATCAAACGTTTTCGTGTCCCGCGTTAGTTGAATTTTACGAAATAATTTCAAAACTTCTGTTTATAACCATCGTCTTCTCCGCGAGCTCACACGAAAAATCAGAGCAAATTCTTCAAATTTTATAAATTTTAGGTTTTCAAAGTTAGATTTAGGTTTGGAATGTTAGATTTAGGTTTGGAATGTTAGATTTAGGTTTTTAATGTTAGTTTTAAGTTATAAATGTTAGTTTTAAGTTTGGAATGTTAGTTTTAAGTTTTGGAATGTTAGATTTAGTTTTTGTGATGTTAGATATGGGTTTTGAATCTTAGTTTTAGGTTTGGAATCTTATATTTAGATTTTAGAATGTTTGATTTAGGTTTTCAAAGTTAGATTTTAAGTTTGGTTAGTATATATATATATTGAATGAATTTTAAGAAATTTGTGAATTTAGAGTTTTTGAATGTCATAGATTTAGGTTTTGAATGTTAGTTTTAGGATAAAAATGTTATATTTTAGATTTTGCAATGTTAGATTTAAGGTTTTCAATGTTAGATTTAGGTTTATAATGTTAGTTTTAGGATAAAATTGTTAGATTTATATTTTGGAATGTTAGATTTAGGTTTTCAATTAACATATTTAGGTTTGGAATTTTAGTTTTAGGATAATAATGTTATATTAAGATTTTCGAATGTTAGATTTAAGTTTGGAATTTTAGTTTTAGGATAATAATGTTAGATTTAGGTTTTGTAATTAGATTCAGGTTTGAAATGTTTCTTTTTGGTTTCTATAATGTTTAGTTTTAGGTTTGGAATGTTAGATTTAGATTTTGGTTTTTAATGTTAGTTTAAGGTTTATAATGTTAGTTTTAGGATAAAATTGTTAGATTTATATTTTGGAATGTTAGATTTAGGTTTTCAATTAACATATTTAAGTTTAGAATTTTAGTTTTAGGATAATAATGTTATATTAACATTTTCGAATGTTAGATTTAAGTTTTGAATTTTACATTTAGGTTTGGAATTTTAGTTTTAGGATAATAATGTTAGATTTAGGTTTTGTAATTAGATTTAGGTTTGAAATGTTTCTTTTAGGTTTCTAATGTTTAGTTTTATGTTTGGAATGTTAGATTTAGATTTTAGTTTTTAATGTTAGTTTAAGGTTTATAATGTTAGTTTTAGGATAAAATTATTAGATTTATATTTTGGAATGTTAGATTTAGGTTTTCAATTAACATATTTAGGTTTGGAATTTTAGTTTTAGGATAATAATGTTATATTAAGATTTTCGAATGTTAGATTTAAGTTTTGAATGTTAGATTTAAGTTTGGAATTTTAGATTTAGGATAATAATGTTAGATTTAAGTTTTGTAATTAGATTTAGGTTTGAAATGTTTATTTTAGGTTTCTATAATGTTTAGTTTTAGGTTTGGAATGTTAGATTTAGATTTTGGTTTTTAATGTTAGTTTAAGGTTTGAAATCTTATATTTAGATTTTCGATTGTTAGATTTAAACTTTGATTTGTATATTTATATAGGATATTTGTAAATTTATATTTTTTTTTTTTTTTCAATATTTGAGAATAAATTTTTAATTTTTGAATTTTTAATTATATAAAATATGAATTTTGTAATTGTTTTAAATTATTATTATTAATATTTATTTTCATTTCTATATTTTTAAATATTTATTAAATTATTTTGGATTTTAAATAATTTTTTTTGAATTAATATTCGGAATATATAATTATTTATTAAATAATTTTTTTTTATTATAATTTAGCCAATCCGTCGGAATATAAGCCGTCGGAAATCCGTCGGAAATATTCCAACGGATTTCCGACGGCTTATATTCCGACGGATTTCCGACGGAATGATGAAACGAGTAAACCGACGGATTTCCGACGGCTTGACGGAACCGGCAAACCGACGGATTCCCGACGGCTTGCCGGAACACGTAAACCGACGGATTCCCGATGGCACGCCGGAACACGTAAACCGACGGATTTCCGACGGCTTGCCAGAACCGGAAAACCGACGGATTTCCGACAGATTTCTGATTCATATTTGCCGTCGGAAATCCGTCGGAAATACCGACGGTTTTCTGACGGATTTTCCATTTCCGACGAGATAGAAGCGACGGACGAATCCGTCGGAAATCCGTCGGGATTGGCCAATTCCGACTGATTCCCGACGGATTTGGCCGTCAGTTTCGCGCCAGTTTTCTTGTAGTGTAAAGCATGCTACCAAGGTGGACCAGATAGCGAAGGTAAGAAACAACCATTATACCTTATCCTACAATTCTGGTACTTCTTAGAATCCCATTGGAGTTTCTGAGGGTGAAGTTTGGATTGTAGCAGAAGAACATATTGAGGCCAAACCAACACCTATGGCTGTGAATATTAAGAAGCAATGCTTTGATTGACAAGGATTTGGCCATTTACAAGATGATAGTCCCAAATAAAGAGTTATAACCATTCAAAAGACAAAGGAGAGTTAATAGAACTGTTGAAGTGTACTCAATAAAGATGGATCTCTAAAATTGCTTGACGATATTAAACAGTCAAATCAGAGAGCCATTGTAGGCTTTATACATGGATTAAGTGTTGAAATATTATCAAGAGCTGAGCTTCAACCTGTTAGGACTCTTGATGAAGTGTAAAGCTTGCTGCCAAGGTGGAGCAGATAGCGAAGGTAAGAAACAACCATTATACATTATCCTACAATTCTGGTACTTCTTAGAACCCCATTGGAGTTTCTTAGGGTGAAGTTTGGATTGTAGCAAGAAGAACATATTGAGGCCAAACAACCACCTATGGCTGTGAATATTAAAAAGCAATGCTTTGATTGACAAGGATTTGGCCATTTACAAGATGATAGTCCCAAATAAAGAGTTACAACCATTCAAAAGACAAAGAAGAGTGAATAGAACTGTTGAAGTATACTCAATGGATATAGATCTCTAATAATTGCTTGACGATGTTAAAGAGTCGCATCAGAGAGCCATTGTAGGCTTTCTACATGGATTAAGTGTTGAAATATTGTCAACGGCTAAGCTTCAGCCTGTTAGGACTCTTGTTGAAGTGATAAACCTTGCTACCAAGGTGGAGCAGATAGTGAAGGTAAGTGTTACAGCCACAGACCGTGAGCTAGATGGGGATAGGTGCGGAGCCAAACAACGAGTGGTAACACTCTCTTTGAATGACGAAGAAGGGATCGAAGTGGATTGAAGTGGAGCCTTTCAAACGGTGGTAGCACTCAGTTTGAGAGAGGCGATGAGATGAATTGGATGCTAGGTAACAAGGGTGGATCGAGAGACGCCACAAAGCTGGTGGAAAGGCTTTGATAAGTCTAAGCTTCAAATCTGCAAGCGAGTCACACGCAGGAGATAACAAGCGGCTAGGGTTTCTTCAAGAAGAAAAAAACGTGGTTCTTTATTAATAATAGGGTAAATGATACAAGCTGAGAAGGAGCTTTATAAATAGCTCAGCAGCTGGTGGCTTCTTTGGCCGAAAATACAAATAAGGAAAGAAATAAAATGACACGCTTTCTAGACTCTCTATTACAAAAACGCTGGAACTTATAACGACTCGAATAAAAAGAAAACCCTGCAAAAATAACAAAATAAAACTCGTGAGTCTAAAGCATAATTCAAATACTCACGTTGCATTCTTGGTGATGACGAAGAGTGTCGATTCTTGATGTCCTTGTAAAACCGGCAAAAACGCTATTGATGAAGACTTGAGTGGAATATATTTTCCCTTTGCACGGTCTCGGGATCAAAGAACGAGCTGAGGGCTCTTCTTGTCACTAGGAGCTGTCCCACCTCTGGATAGTCAACTATATCCTCTTCGGACTCCACTTGTTCTTCATTGACTTCATCCTCGGACTCGTACTCTCCATTGTCTCTAAGCACCATAACTCGCTGGTTTGGGCACTCCCTTGCATAGTGACCCTTTCCCTGGCATTTGAAACAAGTGATGTCACGAGTTCTAGTATTTTGAGATTGGAACTTACCTGGTTCGGTCCTGCTCGGTTTCGAAGGTTCCAGAACATTTTTCTTGAACTTAGATTCTGCCTCTATAGACTTTCCTGTGTCTAGGCTTCGCTGGGGCTGGGAAGTCCAAGTAGGCTTGCCCCTACTAGTCTGAGCAGTCTTCCTCTTAATGTGCTGCTCAGCTTGTATAGCTAAATGCAATAATTCCTCTAAATCTCGGTAGGCTTGCCTTTCAACCTTCCTTGCGATTCTGTCATGTAAGCCGTCCAAGAACTGAGCCATTAGAGTCTCCTCCGAGTCCTCAACCTCTAATCTGTTCCTAAGCATCTCAAACTCCTCAAAATATTCCTCTACTGATTTGCTCCCTTGAGTGAGTTTCCTAAACTTCTTCTGCAAATCCCTATGGTAGTATGATGGAACATATCGTTTCCTGAGCTGGTACCTCATATCACCCCATGTACTAATCTGGTCGTGTCTAAGTCTTCTTCTCTCAGAAACTTCTCTATCCCACCACGCCAATGCGTTCTCCGTGAACTGAGCAGCGGCGAGAGAAACTTTTCTCGCATCTGAATACCCATAATACTCGAATATATTCTCCATTCTCTTCTCCCAATCTAGGTAGGCTTCAGGGTTTACTCTCCCAGCAAACGTTGGTGCAGTCAGCTTCAAATCTTTGCCTTCATGCCTTGGTCGTTCATCACCTAGGTTCCGATCTCTAGCCCTCTCCTGTCTCCTAACGCGAATATTGGGAGCTGGTAACGGATCATCCTCATAATCTTCCGAGTCTTCAACAACTTCGTCCTCTGTTCGAGCTCTAGCCCTGTTGGGATTCTCTCCCTGTCCCTATCTAACCGGCTGAGGTCGCGCTTCTAGGCGTGCGAGACGGTCATTAACGGACCTTATGGCTTCCAAGAGCTGGTTCATGTTGACGTGTGCCTCCTCTCCCATGTCAAGGTTCCTGTAGTACACTAGCAAACAGATCAAGTGCAAAAGGAAATTGAACAAAAAATCAAACAAGAAACCAAAGTTCCTTCAAGCCAAACACAAAACAGGAAAATTAGCAAAATTTCTGTGTCTCAAGTTTTCGTGAACGAAAAAATAGCAAACGAATTTCTAAAATAAGGGGGACAATTTTTATAGTTTTTAAAAGGTTTTGAGAAGCTAAAACAGAAGACGAAATATTTTTATAAATTGTTTTGAATTTTATAAAATCGAAACAACACAACAGACGAAAAATTGAAAAACTATGAAACAGATTTTTTTTTTTTTTTTTGGTTTTTCTTGATTGGGATTGAAACAAACAACCACAGCAAACTAAATAAAGGTAAAGGGGTTGAAACAACCTGAGAGGGGAGCGTTTAAGCTCTGATACCAGATGTTACAGCCACAGACCGTGAGCTAGATGGGGATAGGTGCGGAGCCAAACAACGAGTGGTAACACTCTCTTTGAATGACGAAGAAGGGATCGAAGTGGATTGAAGTGGAGCCTTTCAAACGGTGGTAGCACTCAGTTTGAGAGAGGCGATGAGATGAGATGGATGCTAGGTAACAAGGGTGGATCGAGAGACGCCACAAAGCTGGTGGAAAGGCTTTGATAAGTCTAAGCTTCAAATCTGCAAGCGAGTCACACGCAGGAGATAACAAGCGGCTAGGGTTTCTTCAAGAAGAAAAAAACGTGGTTCTTTATTAATAATAGGGTAAATGATACAAGCTGAGAAGGAGCTTTATAAATAGCTCAGCAGCTGGTGGCTTCTTTGGCCGAAAATACAAATAAGGAAAGAAATAAAATGACACGCTTTCTAGACTCTCTATTACAAAAACGCTGGGACTTATAACGACTCGAATAAAAAGAAAACCCTGCAAAAATAACAAAATAAAACTCGTGAGTCTAAAGCATAATTCAAATACTCACGTTGCATTCTTGGTGATGACGAAGAGTGTCGATTCTTGATGTCCTTGTAAAACCGGCAAAAACGCTATTGATGAAGACTTGAGTTGTGCGCGTATAATCTGCTTTGAATCCTCATCTCCTAAGGTGTTTCCCATGTTTGTCGGATCCATTGGAGTCTCTTGATCGATCTCCTTAGTGAGAAGTGTCCCCTTAAGCTCTTCATGTTCCATTAGGGTAATCAAGCTCTCTACGGACTTGTTAAAGTCTTCTCTTACACTCTTGAGTCCTCCTCTTGTTCTGGGACTTCTCCTTAGTTTCGGAATTGTAATGACACTCTCCTCAGCTCCAGGGGTGCTTGTAGGGATGTCCTCATCATTCCCTCCCTCTTGAAAAGGTTCTGACCTCAGAACTGGTTCATCTGCATTATAAGGAGCTAGATCAGTGACGTTGAAAGTAGAAGAGATGTTAAACTCACCTGGCAGCTCCAGTTTGTACGCGTTGTCATTGATCTTCTCTAGTATGCGGAATGGGCCATCACCCCGTGGTGAAAGCTTAGATTTCCTTTGTGTTGGAAATCTCTCTTGGCGCATGTGAAGCCAAACCCAATCCCCTGGTTCAAATGTGATCTTTTTGCGTCCCTTGTCTGCGTGTTCCTTAGTCTTCTCGTTCTTCTTTTCCAAGTTATCCTTGACCTTTTGGTGCAGTTTCTTTACGAAGTCGGCCTTTGCCTCGCCTTCTGCACTAGAGTAAACAGCTTGGGGCAAAGGAGAAAGATCTAGTGGAGCACTAGGGTTAAAGCCGTAAACAATTTCAAACGGAGAATGCTTAGTAGCTGAATGCTTAGCGTGATTGTATGCAAATTCTACATGTGGTAAACATGACAGCCAATTGCGTAAATTCTTACCGACCGTGGCCCTCAATAATGTTGAGAGGGTCCGGTTTACTACCTCAGTCTGCCCATCGGTCTGGGGGTGGCAAGTCGTTGAAAAGAGCAGCTTAGTCCCTAGTTTCTTCCATAAGGTTCTCCAGAAGTGGCTCAGGAACTTGGTGTCGCGGTCTGAGACGATGGTTCTCGGCACTCCATGTAGACGGACAACTTCTTTGAAAAATAGGTCAGCCGTCTGTGTGGCATCATTCGTTTTGTTGCAAGGTATGAAGTGTGCCATCTTCGAAAACCTGTCAACAACTACAAAGATAGAATCCTTGTGGTTTATCTTTGGCAGTCCTAAGACAAAGTCCATTGATATGTCCACCCAAGGCATGTTAGGTATAGGTAGGGGTAAGTACAAGCCATGTGGATGTAACCTGGATTTTGCCTTTAAGCAAGTGATGCATTTGGAGCAGAATCTCTCCACATCTCTCTTCAAATGTGGCCAGAAGAAATGATCCATCAGCACACTCAAAGTCTTGTCTCGTCCGAAATGCCCCATTAGGCCTCCTCCATGAGCTTCCCTAATTAGTAACTCACGCATTGAGCCCTGTGGAATGCAAAGGCGCTTATCTTTGAATAAGAATCCATCTTGCTGGTAGAAAACTCCAAAAGCAGCCGTAGTAGTCTCCTTGTGGATTCTTTGAAAGTCTGGGTCCTCTTCGTATAGCGTCTTGATATGCTCAAAACCCATGATCTTAGCCTCCATTGTTGTAATGAGCGTGTATCTCCTTGATAGAGCATCTGCTACAATGTTTTCCTTACCTTTCTTGTACTTGATCACGTATGGGAAAGTTTCCACAAACTCCAACCACCTAGCGTGTCTTTTCTTAAGTGTCGTCTGTCCTCTAAGGTGCTTTAACGTCTCGTGATCTGTATGAATAACAAACTCTTTGGATAAAAGGTAATGTTGCCAAGTTTCTAAACTCCTTACCAACGCATAGAGTTCCTTGTCGTATGTTGGATAGTTCAACGAAGCCCCACTTAGTTTTTCACTAAAATATGCTACGGGCTTTCCTCCTTGAGTTAGTACAGCTCCAATACCTATACCTGAGGCGTCACATTCAATCTCAAACATTTTGTCAAATTTAGGGAGTACCAAGACCGGTGCATTGGTGAGGCTGTCCTTGAGTTGACTGAAGGCGTCCTCTTGAGCTTGTCCCCACACAAAAGAACTATTCTTCTTGATCACCGCGGTTAAGGGTGCTGCAATGGTACTGAAGTCTTTGACAAATCTTCTATAGAAGCTGGCTAGTCCGTGAAAGCTTCTAACATGGCTGATCGTAGAGGGTGTTGGCCAGTCCTGTATTGCTTTTATCTTCTCCTCATCAACCTTCAGACCCTGTGAACTAACAACAAAGCCTAAAAAGACCAACTGATCAGTGCAAAAAGTACATTTCTTAAGGTTCGCATATAAACCCTCCAACCGAAGCGTCTCTAGAACTTGTTCTAGATGCTCCACATGATCTGCAGGACATGTACTATATATTAGGATGTCATCAAAGTACACAACTACGAACTTACAGATGTAGTCTCGCAAAATATGGTTCATGAGTCTCATGAATGTGCTCGGGGCGTTTGTAAGCCCAAATGGCATGACGAGCCACTCATATAACCCCCGTTTGGTCTTGAATGCAGTCTTCCACTCATCCCCTTCTTTCATCCTAACCTGGTGGTACCCACTCTTTAAGTCTATCTTAGAGAATATGGTTGCACCGTTAAGCTCATCTAACATATCTTCTAGCCGAGGGATAGGATGTGATGAAACCCAAGGAACCAGTCAACCCCAGCTCGGACAACAGGCATCGACCGGTCGAACCCGAGCAGAAACCGAAGTACCAAGGATAGAACCAGGAGCTGTAACCAGAAGCCGGGCTGCCGCCAAAACCCTTAGGCACAAGTTCAACGAGTACGTAGAAGCTCACTTAGGTCGCCATGAAGAGGAGGTCGACCCAACACGTCACCCAGATCGCCATGAAGAGGAGGTCGACCCAACACATCACCCAGATCCGTTTCAAGGACCAAGAGCTCACGCAGATCGCCAAGAAGAGGAGGTCGAACCAGTACAGCACTCAACAGGCGACCTAGAACCACGTCGAGAAGCTCTAACGGCCTTGGGAGGTTCGGACAGAGCGTCTTCACCTTCGCGCCTCAGTGAAGGCGCCAGTAAGACGTCGGGCCGATGTACTCTTTTTCCTGCCTTAGGTTTTTCCCACTGGGTTTACTAAGGGAGGTTTTAACGAGGCATTCTACCCGACGCTCGCGCATCAGAGTCCCACGTCGAAACCTTCCGGAACCAACAAGAAGGACCGGTTAAGGCGCTGGAGCGCGAAACTATCTTTAGGGAGGAGATCGCCTTTAACCCTCCTCCCCTTTCTTTTACTTTTCACCTTTTACCAAGGCATTGTTTAGCCTTTTACCCGCGTGTAGGGTTTTCATGTTAGCCTATAAATAGGCCAGACTTATGTCATTTAAGGGTACGCCGTTTTTATTATCAACCTTAGAGAACTTTCTCTTTTCCGTTTTTCAGAGTTAAGCCTCTTGTCAAACGAATCCCGTCGGATATTCCTTGAGCTGGGCTCGGTTGTCCGTCGGCGGCCGTATCACCGTTCCTTCCACAGTTCGGTGTGTCGCCTTTCGTTCCCTTCTTACTTTCTATCTTCGTCATTCATTCAGGTCGAGCAACTATTTAACCGTACTTGGTTTCTCGCAGGAATTCGGGCTCACCCGTCGAGATCGACGCCAGTCCGCGACGTCGCCAAACCGGACAGGTCGACAATACCTCGACGCCTCCGGCTACCGCATACATTTCATTGCCGGACTCAAAAACTCATGGCCGAGCTACCACCACCCCCTCCGGACCTCGGAGGCATGTTTACTGCCATTTAGGAACAACTCCAACAACTCGGAGATCGCCTCACTCGGATCGAAACACCACCGGTTCGAACTCCACCAGTAGAGAGGGATAACCCTCTATATGAGCCCGAACCAGGATACGGTCAACACAACGACCCCGCCTATCCACGAAAACGACGAGGCAACGCTCCTAGACAGGGAGACGACGAAGAAGGCGAAGCCGAGGACCAAGGAGTCCAACCCCAACTACCGAGCCTCAAGCTTTCGGCACCTACCTTTGCCGGAAGAGTCGACCCGGAAGCCTACCTCGACTGGGAACGCCGGATGGATCACATCTTCGCTTGTTATGTCTACAACGAGCAAAGGAAGATCAACTATGCGGTAGCGCAACTCACCGATCATGCACTCACTTGGTGGGAGCGTGACCAAGCTGAACGACGAAGGCACCGCGAGCGAGCTGTCTCGACTTGGGAAGCCATGAAGGCGACCATGAGGCGACGATATGTACCTCCTTTCTATCACCGCGACTTGCAAAAGCGTTTCCGAAGAATTACTCAAGGAAGCAAGACTGTGGAGGAGTACTACGACGAGTTCGAACACTTGCGAAACCGACTTCAGCTAGAGGAAGACGAGGAAACCATCATGGCCCAGTTTTTAGACGGTCTGCAAGATCGGATATCCCGAAAGGTTGAGAGGCAACCATACACCGGCTTTGAAGAGCTCTTACACCTCGCCATCCAGATCGAGCAGCAGATCAAGAAGAAAATGGTTAGCACTGGACGCACTCGGAACCAAGGAATCCCTAGCTGGTCCCCGGCAGCATCCTCGGCCAGTCCATCAGGTCGGGTCCAGGATAAAGCGCGACCCGTCACTGTGGAATCTCGGTACAAGCCAAGGGAGCCGACCAAGAGCGAAGCCATAGACCCAAGGCGACCTCAGAACCCAATTAGGAGCCGAGATGTTATCTGCTTCAAGTGCCAGGGGCATGGGTACTACGCTCGGGACTGTCCAAACCAACGGACTATGATCATCACCCCGGCTGGCGAGTACGAATCGCAAGACGAGGAAGAGCCAAAAGGCGGGGAACTCAACCAGGAAGAGCTCGAACTAGAAGAAACCAACCCGGAAGTGGGAGAATTGTTGGTGATACGTCGGCTACTCAGCGCCACGACACTACCGGATGACTCGACCCAACGCGACAACATCTTTCACACCCGGTGTTCGGTAAGCGGGAAGGTTTGTGGGTTGATCATAGATGGGGGCTCCTGCACGAATGTAGCGAGCACCTATATGGTCAAGAAATTAAATCTCCCGACCACAAACCATCCCAACCCTTATAAGCTTAAATGGTTGAATGATAAAACGATTATCCAAGTTAATGAGCAAGTGTTAGTATCGTTTAGCATAGGCGCCTACAAGGACCAAGTCCTTTGCGATGTTGTCCCGATGCAAGCTAGCCACCTCCTACTTGGGAGACCTTGGCAGTTTGATAAGGCGACCACCCATTGTGGTCGGACAAATCGTTATTCCTTCGCGCATAGTGATAAACGAATATGCTTAACTCCCCTTACCCCGAACCAAGTCCATGAACTTCAAACTAAATTATCTCAAGATGCTAGCACCAAACGGAACTTTTTAATCAATGCTAGTGATATTCGAAGATCATCCTATGATTCGGACTGTAAAATGTTGCTAATGGTATACAAAGAAGCTTTGGCTGTAGGTACCATCGAAGACGACTTACCGGAAGGCATCAAGGGAGTTTTGGCGACCTACGACGACGTGTTTCCAGAAGAGCTACCACCCGGCCTGCCTCGTATCAGAGGCATCGAGCATCAGATCGACCTTGTTCCTGGAGCGCAATTACCGAACCGTCCAGCGTATCGAGTTAACCCGGAGGAAGCTAGGGAGCTCGAGAAACAAGTCTCTGCACTTATGGAGCAAGGCTATGTCCGAGAGAGCTTCAGTCCTTGTGCCGTGCCAGTCCTATTAGTCCCGAAGAAAGATGGGACGTGGAGGATGTGCGTCGATTGCCGGGCTGTGAATAACATCACCGTTAAGTATCGACACCCAATTCTCCGATTAGACGACATGCTAGACGAGTTAAGCGGAGCCACCATATTCTCCAAGATCGACCTGAAAAGCGGTTATCACCAGGTCAGGATGAAGGAGGAGATGAATGGAAGACTGCGTTTAAAACCAAGAGAGGACTTTATGAATGGCTTGTTATGCCATTCGGGTTGTCTAACGCGCCATCAACCTTTATGCGACTCATGAACCACGTCCTCCGAGCGTTCATCAACGAATTTGTCGTGGTCTACTTTGACGACATACTAGTCTACAGCAAGAACCTAACTGACCACTTGGAGCATCTTGGAAAGGTCTTAGCAACCCTCAAACATGAGGAGTTGTATGCTAACCGGAAGAAGTGTGTGTTCGGAGCAAGCGAGCTCGTCTTTTTGGGATTTGTCGTGAGTGGCCAGGGCATTAAGGTCGACGAAGAGAAAATAAAGGCAATTGAGGAATGGCCCGTGCCTACCAGTATCAGTCAGGTCCGAAGTTTCCATGGCCTAGCCAGTTTCTACCGCCGATTCGTCCGTGACTTCAGCACCGTGGCAGCACCTTTGACAGCCGTCATCAAGAAGAACGTAGAGTTCAGTTGGGGAGAAGCCCAAGAGCGCGCCTTCAAAGAACTAAAGTACCGACTTACGCATGCGCCTCTTCTGGCGCTTCCCGATTTCACGAGTACCTTCGAGGTAGAGTGCGACGCTTCAGGCGTCGGCATAGGGGCCGTTCTCACGCAAGGAAGCAAACCCGTCGCCTACTTTAGCGAGAAACTTAGCGGCGCTGCCCTCAATTATCCGACCTACGACAAGGAGCTATACGCCTTAGTTCGAGCTATGGAAACTTGGCAGCACTACCTGCTAGCAAGGGAATTCGTGATACACACCGATCACGAGACACTGAAGCACCTTAGAGGACAGACCAATCTGAAGAGGCGACATGCCAAGTGGCTCGAGTTCATCGAGACCTTCCCGTATGTGATCAAGTATAAGAAGGGCAAAGAGAATGTAGTCGCCGATGCACTATCCCGTAGGCATGCGTTGATCACAGTCATGGATGCCAAGGTCTTAGGGTTTGAGGGTATCAAGGACGTCTACGCAACCGACCCGGAGTTCGGCGATTGTTACCGAGAAAGCGGTAAAGGGCCATTTGGCCGGTTCTATATTCACGAGGGATTCTTGTTCAAAGACCAGAGGTTGTGCATCCCTCAAGGGTCAATTAGAGAGCTACTACTAAGGGAGGCTCATGGAGGCGGGCTGATGGGACATTTTGGGGTAGCTAAAACCGTGGCAATACTTCGTGACAACTTCTATTGGCCAAAGATGCAGCGTATGGTCGAGAAACTATGTGACCAGTGCCAAGTTTGCCGAAGAGCCAAGTCAAGAGCAATGCCACAAGGTCTGTACACGCCGCTGCCCATTCCCAGTAGCCCCTGGACCGATCTGTCCATGGATTTCGTCGTCGGGCTGCCTAGTGCCCAGAGGCGGGATGATACGATTCTGGATGGAGAATCGTGTCCCAATCACTCATTGGGAAGTTAAGGTGACAATTTTAGACTCCAGGCTTGAGCAGCAAGCTGATCTAGAGTTGGGTGGAAGGATAGACGCCACGAGAGGATGCGGAAGGCCTCTTGATAAGTCTGTTCGAACAATCTAATCACTAGAATTGTTCTTGGGTTCTAGTTCGAATCAGTCGAAAAAGAGATAGAAAAAGATAATTTTTATTCAAAAAGAGGTTAACAAAAATACACAGAGTCTCAGAGGATATAAAGAAGAGAGAAGACGAAGAGGAGAAGAGAAGGAGGAGCGGAGGGAGTTAATACATGGTGAGTTTCGAGACATGCCTCGGAAACTCGCCAAGACCAACTCGAAAAATAAACACACGACTAAAGTTTCACACAAATACAACTCTCAGACATAAGTTTAAATTCAAATAACTAAAAATAGAAATAAAGATAGAAAGAAAAGATAGACGGTCCGCGCCAAGTAATCTCGAGATGGCCGGACTAGGTCGGACTAGCACCAAGCAAAGATGAACCCATGGATCACGAACCTCATTAAAAACCTTCCTTTGGAAAACCACTTGGGAAAAACCAAAGGCAAGGGAAAAAGAGTGTAGGTGAGCCATAGGGCTTGATACTAATCATCTCGGACATGAACCAAGACCAACGTGGCCGAGGTACCATCTTCGTCCGAGTGACCCGTATGAACCAAAGATTGACGAAGCCAAGTTCCAACTGTGTGAATGAGTTCCTTAGCCTTAGAACAAGTCATAGAACCATGCATTACTTCCTTGGCCGAACAGTAATGCATCCTATCACCAAATGGCTCATCTTTAACTTCCTTCTCGACCAGCTCGGACGTGTCCTCGACCAGGTCCACCATTTCCTCGGCCATCGGCTGTTCTTCCGGGTCGCTATCCATTCTCGCATCAGGCTCCCCCAGTTGAAAAGGATTTGTCCTCAAATCCGGAATACCTGCTAAGAACAACGTCAAGTTAGTTTTCCAAAAGAAGAGAAACTTGATAAGGACATAACAATATTTAAGCATAAGAGAAAGTTTAAGAAAAAGCTTAGGCGAAGATTCGATGTGAGGGCTGGCAGTGAATGGAGAATATGGATTATGTCCGTGGGCTCCAGAGGTGCTGATCGTTTTCCAAAGATCTCCTTCGGTTCCAAGCTTTGTATCACGGAAGTAGTCTAGAACAAAGGTTCGATGACATGGAGCTTCATTAGTTGAGTTTCTGTTCTTCATTTCAAACGTCTGTTCCTTGTAAGCCTTAGCTCTGTTCCTGGTTCCTGTCATATCACAAAGATAAGTGTAATTCCGATTAGAAGATAGGAAATCTACAACAGGACCGGGTTGTACTATCTACATCTTAAAGCCATTAGAAACTATTTTAAAGAGTTTAAGAAATCCTGTTAAGTCCGGAATGCCCGTGGACTGGACTTCGATGGTTGAATGGGTCTGGCACTCTTCCTTGACTTGAAAAATGTATAGAGTCTTCTCGCCATCATAAGCAAAGTATTTGGCACTCAAGTCGGATGGATACTTCTTGAAGACTTCATTTTGTTCCTTTGGTGCTTCCTTGTCTCGGTCAGACGGTGGAGCTTTGTTTGGTCCTAGAGACACACTGTAGTGGTAGAACTGATCCTTTGGTCTCGGTCCGTCACCTGGAACCTGCAAAGTTTTAAAATCACTCGGTGGCACCGGTGTAAGGTTAAACGAACAAGTAAAATTGTCATCAAGTCCAAAATAATTTGGTTCAGCCCAAAGTTTGTTTCTTTCACTTATCCTAGCCATAGCAAAATGATTGGCTTTCTTGTTTGGTTCCTGTTTGCTTTGGAGTCGGACTTGATCAAGATAAACTTCGTGTGGAGACATCGGTACTAGGGTAGTCTTCCTTCCCTTGAACTCGAACATATGCCGGTTGGTAAAGCCATCATGAACTACTCTTCTATCTGATTGCCACGGCCTTCCAAGCAGAATGTGTCCAGCTTCCATAGGTAGAACATCACACAAAATCTCATCTTCGTATTTACCGATTACTATAGGAACCTCCACTTGATGTTTTACTTTCATTTCTCCCTCTTTGCTAAGCCACTGGAGATCATACGGCTTCGGATGCTTCTTAATTTCCAAACCCAGCTTCTTAACCATTGTTTCACTTGCCACATTAGTACAACTACCACCATCGATGATAAGGCTGCACACTTTTCCTTTGACAAAGCATCGCGTGTGAAACAAGTTAGCTCTTTGTTCTTGCTCTTCGGACTTAGATTGTATGCTGAGCGTCCTTACTGATACTAGCAACTCTCCCTTAGCTGGTAACTCAACATTCTCATCTTCAGGCTTCTCAACTACTGGATGTTCATCTTCAGATTCATACTCGCCGTTATCCTTTAGAACCATTATCCGTTTGTTGGTACACTCGCTCGCATAGTGTCCCATTCCTTGACATTTGTAGCATTTGATCCTGCTGGTTCTGGATTCAGTTTTTCCTTTATCTCCATAAGTCCTGGCTTCAGAGTTTGAAATAGCCGGCTGCTTGCTTTCGCTCGGTACCCTCGGCTTCTCTTCTCTCGGATAACCTCTTGAGTAACTACTACCTCCAGCTCCAAATTGAGTCCGTATGGGACCTCTCCTCTTAAGCTGCTGCTCTATTAGTATAGCTTGGTGTAGCATTTCCTGTAGATCAACATGAGGCTGCATTTCCAATCTATCTTGAATGTCACGCTGCAAACCTCCTAGAAACCTAGACATGGTAGCCTCTCGATCCTCTTGAACATCAGCTTGGATCAACAGGGTTTCCATCTCCTGGTAGTACTCCTCTACACCCTTGCTACCTTGCACAAGTCTCCTAAGCTGGTTATGCAACTCACGGTAGTAGTAGCTAGGCACAAAACGTTTCCTCATGATAGTTTTCATCTCATTCCAAGTAGAAACCGGATACTCTTGGTTTCTTCTTCTAGACGTAACCAACTGATCCCACCAACTCAAAGCATAGTCAGTGAACTCAGTAGCTGCCACTTTAACTCGGTTCACCTCAGTGTAATGTTGACAATCAAATACCAACTCAATCTTCTTTTCCCACTCCAAGTAAACACTCGGATCATTTTTCCCTTGAAAAGAAGGTATGCGAAGCTTGAGTCCTCCAAAACCATCCTGGTGCTGGTTCCTCTCATTCCTCACGTTCCTGTGCCTCCTATGGCTGCCACGAGAAGAGCCACTGTAATAATTTTCTGCTTCAAAATCTCCAGGTTCCCTTGGAAGCGGTCTTTGATTGAATTCACGGGGTTCTCTTAGAACTTCTTCTTGTTGCCTTGCTTGATGAACGTTTTCCTCACCATTTCTTGCTGTATTAGCTCCTTGAGATCCTCTAGCATCACGAATCATCTCTGGAATCATTTGCTCTTGAAGAACATTAAATCTTTCATCCATCAATCGAGCCATCTTTGCCATGAGAGCATCGATCAAGAGTTGATTGTTGTTGCGGCTGGTTCCACTATGATCAGACATCTTTTTCCTGAAACAAAACACAAGAATACACCAGTAAAGAGTCCTTTTGAAGATCGAATTGACCCTAAATCATAAGAACACGAAAATGACTCTTGATATCCTATTTTCTCAGATGAACACTAAACGCGACTGTTTTCAGAAAACGATCTCGAAAAATTATCAAAACATTTCCAAAAATTCGCAAACCAATTTTAACAAATACTAGACTCAAAATCGGTTACGATCCAATTGATTTCACGATTTTATCGCAAGCCAATATTTAATTAAAATTCGGACAAGATGGGGCGAAAACCACTTAACTTCTCAATGTTGCTCTGATACCACTTGATACGATTCTGGGTGAAGAATCTCGTGTCCCAATCACTCACTGGGAAGTTAAGGTGACAAGTTTAGACTCCAGGCTTGAGCAGCAAGCTGATCTAGAGTTGGGTGGAAGGATAGACACCACGAGAGGATGCGGAAGGCCTCTTGATAAGTCTGTTCGAACAATCTAATCACTAGAATTGTTCTTGGGTTCTAATTCGAATCACTCGAAAAAGAGATAGAAAAAGATAATTTTTATTCAAAAAGAGGTTAACAAAAATACACAGAGTCTCAGAGGATATAAAGAAGAGAGAAGACGAAGAGGAGAAGAGAAGGAGGAGCGGAGGGAGTTAATACATGGTGAGTTTCGAGACATGCCTCGGAAACTCGCCAAGACCAACTCGAAAAATAAACACACGACTAAAGTTTCACACAAATACAACTCTCAGACATAAGTTTAAATTCAAATAACTAAAAATAGAAATAAAGATAGAAAGAAAAGATAGACGGTCCGCGCCAAGTAATCTCGAGATGGCCGGA
The DNA here is from genome assembly GCA_963667165.1 of Barbarea vulgaris. Taxonomy (NCBI): domain Eukaryota; kingdom Viridiplantae; phylum Streptophyta; class Magnoliopsida; order Brassicales; family Brassicaceae; genus Barbarea; species Barbarea vulgaris. The sequence continues at coordinate 14,618,416 of OY763892.1, forward strand.
CTAGGTCGGACTAGCACTGAAACAACCGCACCCGATTTTTTTTTTTTTAATAATAAAATACTCATAAATATCAAATATCACGCATACACGACAAATCCACATTAATACCATTCAACATTATTAAGACTCGGTTATTAAACTCAACAACATAAAACAATGACACGAGTCCTAATCATCCTCCTCCTCATAGCCTTGATTCCACGATCACACTTTATCTTTACCTGCATCAAACACACACAGAGATGCGTAAGTATTATCATAAATACTTAGTGAGCCGATCCTCCCATCTACGAGCTATACACGCAAGCAAGTAAAACCACGCAAAGCCCGAACCCAACCGGACACGACACACGATGTTATAAACCAAAAAAAAAAAAATCACTTCAACACACTGGATCGACCGATCCAAGCATGGATCGTCCGATCCACCCTTACCAGGATCGTCCGATCCAAGCATGGATCGACCGATCCACCTTACCCGGATCAACCAACCATCGATCGTCACACTCGATCGATCAACAGCCTGGGATCGATCGATCTCACACTGGATCGATCGATCCTGACCTCCTGCAACACTCGAATTCGACTTCTACCAAGTCGAATCGCGAGATGCAACCTCCAAAACGCCACAAACTTGAATCCTAATGATAATACAACATTACCCAACTCAAAGACACAAGGAACAAGCAGAAAACTCCATGAATCTAACCAAATCTAACAAACAAGCATCAAAACCGAAATCAAGGTTCTACAAGCTTAGTCCAGCCCATGGTCACGCACTCACCTCGATTGCTGACGGATTCTAGCTCGAGAACCACTCCACAAGCCTAGACTGACTTCTTCTCCTCCACGAAACTCCACCAGCTGGAACTCCAACTCTTCCAAGCTCCAACTCAACTCAACCTCCAATTCTCTCTTCCTCTCTTAGATCAACACACAAACTCTCTTCTTCCGCCTCCCTCTCTCTCTCTTTCTCTCTTAATTTTGTCCTCTGAAAGCTCAGAACCAAATCCCCCCTTTTCTTCCACCCAAAAACCACGTTTTTATAGAGAAAGGTCGAGTTTACCAACTCTGCCGACAGTCGGGATCGGTCGATCCTAGCCAGATCGGACGATCCTCTTACAGCTGGATCGATCGATCCCATAGCCGGATCGGTCGATCCCATAGCCGGATCGGTCGATCCCATAGCCGGATCGGTCTAGCCAGATTGGCTCGAAAATTGATTCTTAACCCCTCTTTTTCACCCCGTCATCTCTCTTCGAGAACTCCATTCCCGAGGCCAACGGAATTAACTTAAAGCGATAATCTCTCTTACACAGATTTATTCGGATCAAAGACGTTTTGATATATATATATATCCCATATATATAAATTTTGTCAATAATCCCTTTTTGGGAGACGGGCGTTACAAGCACCAAGCAAAGATGAACCCATGGATCACGAACCTCATTAAAAACCTTCCTTTGGAAAACCACTTGGGAAAAACCAAAGGCAAGGGAAAAAGAGTGTAGGTGAGCCATAGGGCTTGATACTAATCATCTCGGACATGAACCAAGACCAACGTGGCCGAGGTACCATCTTCGTCCGAGTGACCCGTATGAACCAAAGATTGACGAAGCCAAGTTCCAACTGTGTGAATGAGTTCCTTAGCCTTAGAACGAGTCATAGAACCATGCATTACTTCCTTGGCCGAACAGTAATGCATCCTATCACCAAATGGCTCATCTTTAACTTCCTTCTCGACCAGCTCGGACGTGTCCTCGACCAGGTCCACCATTTCCTCGGCCATCGGCTGTTCTTCCGGGTCGCTATCCATTCTCGCATCACGGGACTCGATATTCGTAGTCGTCGACCGATTTTCTAAGATGGCCCATTTCATTCCGTGCACCAGAACCACCGATGCGACCCATGTTGCCGATCTGTTCTTCAGAGAGGTAGTCCGGCTGCATGGCCTTCCCCGGACCATCGTATCGGATCGAGACCCTCGATTCCTCGGGCATTTTTGGAGGACTTTGTGGAAACGACTCGGCACCAAGCTGGTTTTCTCAACGGCAGGACATCCACAGACCGACGGACAGACCGAGGTGGTCAACCGGACGTTAGGGGCATTACTAAGGGCCACCATCGACAGCAACAAAGACACTTGGGTTGATTGCATCCCTTTTGTCGAGTTCGCCTATAACAGAGCGGTACACTCGGCTACGAAAGTATCACCTTTCGAGGCCGCCTATGGGTTTAATCCATTGACCCCGATGGATCTAATCCCGTTACCACCAGAGCAGAGGGAAAATCAAGATGGAGTCTCCAAAGCCGAGTTCGTCCGGAAGCTGCACGAGACCGTCCGAAGGAACATCGAAAAACGAACCGAGCACTACGTCCGACAAGCCAACAAAGGGCGCAAAAGAGTGACATTCCAACCAGGAGACTGGGTTTGGCTTCACCTCAGACCCGAGAGGTTCCCCTCCAAGAGGAAGGACAAGCTAGCTTCAAGAGGCGATGGACCGTTTCAAATCACCGAGAAGATCAACGATAACGCTTACCGCCTCGACTTGCCCGGTGAGTATGGAGTGTCGACCTCTTTCAATGTTTCTGACTTAGTTCCCTATGTTGCAGGAAACGATCAAGTTTTGAGGGCAAAACCTTCTGAAGGGGGAGGGAATGATGAAACCCAAGGAACCAGTCAACCCCAGCTCGGACAACAGGCATCGACCGGTCGAACCCGAGCAGAAACCGAAGTACCAAGGATAGTACCAGGAGCCGTAACCAGAAGCCGGGCTGCCGCCAAAACCCTTAGGCACAAGTTCAACGAGTACGTAGAAGCTCACTTAGGTCGCCATGAAGAGGAGGTCGACCCAACACGTCACCCAGATCGCCATGAAGAGGAGGTCGACCCAACACATCACCCAGATCCATTTCAAGGACCAAGAGCTCACACAGATCGCCAAGAAGAGGAGGTCGAACCAGTACAGCACTCAACAGGCGACCTAGAACCACGTCGAGAAGCTCTAACCGGCCTTGGGAGGTTCGGACAGAGCGTCTTCACCTTCGCGCCTCAGTGAAGGCGCCAGTAAGACGTCGGGCCGATGTACTCTTTTTCCTGCCTTAGGTTTTTCCCACTGGGTTTACTAAGGGAGGTTTTAACGAGGCATTCTAGCCGACGCTCGCGCATCAGAGTCCCACGTCGAAACCTTCCGGAACCAACAAGAAGGACCGGTTAAGGCGCTGGAGCGCGAAACTATCTTTAGGGAGGAGATCGCCTTTAACCCTCCTCCCCTTTCTTTTACTTTTCACCTTTTACCAAGGCATTGTTTAGCCTTTTACCCGCGTTTAGGGTTTTCATGTTAGCCTATAAATAGGCCAGACTTATGTCATTTAAGGGTACGCCATTTTTATTATCAACCTTAGAGAACTTTCTCTTTTCCGTTTTTCAGAGTTAAGCCTCTTGTCAAACGATCCCGTCGGATATTCCTTGAGCTGGGCTCGGTTGTCCGTCGGCGGCCGTATCACCGTTCCTTCCACAGTTCGGTGTGTCGCCTTTCGTTCCCTTCTTACTTTCTATCTTCGTCATTCATTCAGGTCGAGCAACTCCCTGAATCCTTGACCCGTCCCCATTTCGTTTGGTCAGTCGCCGCTGGGACCGAGTCGAGCAACTCCTCGGTACCGCGTCTCGACCGGTCTTCCATCGTCCCGTCAAGTCGGCTTCGATAACGCGTGCCTCTCGACCGGTCAGCAGACCGTCGTACCGAGAGGTCCGTTTTCTCGATAGACCGGTAAGACCTTACCGCCTCGTATCGTTCCTCGTTCGCCGACGTTAGAAAGCTCGACCAGTCAAGCCGTGACGTCCCGTTTCTCGGCGGAAACCTTACTGCCAGTTCCAGGGTCATATCAGGATGCCTATACTTAATGGTGATGTTGTTTATTGCTCGGGAGTCCACACACATTCGCCAAGTTCCGTCTTTCTTAGGAACTAACAGAACTGGAACTGCACAAGGGCTTAGGCTCTCTCTAATATACCCCTTAGACATTAGGTCTTGAACTTGAAGCTCTAACTCCTTAGCTTCTTCCGGGTTCACTCTATAAGCGGGTCTATTGGGCAATGGCGCTCCAGGAACTAAGTCTATCTGATGTTCTATGCCCCTAAGAGGTGGTAATCCTGGTGGTATCTCTTCTGGAAACACGTCTTGAAATCTGTCCAACAGCTTAAGTATTTCGTCCGGTGTTTCCTTTTCGTCTTGACCTGAAAACAATCCTTCCTTAAAGATCATTAGTAGCACCTGCTCCTTGGATTCTAGAGATTTCAAAACAGAATGAGAGGATACAAATAAGTTAGTCTTACTTACCTTAGCCCCTTTGTTTATTTCTTTTTGCATCTCATGGACCTCTTGTGGAGTAAGTGGTGCTAGACTATGCTTTCGGTTGTTATGGCTGAAACTATAGTAGTTGGTGCGGCCACTATGAATGGTATCCTTGTCAAACTGCCACGGCCGTCCTAGGAGTAAGTGACCAGCTTGCATGGGAACTACGTCGCATATGACTTGATCCCCATACTTCCCAATGCTGAATGCCACAGTGACTTGCTCCGAGATCTTAAGCTCCGTTTCATCATTGAGCCACTTGAGACGGTAGGGCCTTGGATGCTTTGTCTTCTTGAGACCTAGCTTATCAACCAAATACTTGCTTGCAACATTAGTACAAGAGCCGCCGTCGATTATAAGACTACATACCTTAGAATCTATGGTGCACCGAGAGTGGAATATATTTTCCCTTTGCACGGTCTCGGGATCAAAGAACGTGCTGAGGGCTCTTCTTGTCACTAGGAGCTGTCCCACCTCTGGATAGTCAACTATATCCTCTTCGGACTCCACTTGTTCTTCATTGACTTCATCCTCGGACTCGTACTCTCCATTGTCTCTAAGCACCATAACTCGCTGGTTTGGGCACTCCCTTGCATAGTGACCCTTTCCCTGGCATTTGAAACAAGTGATGTCACGAGTTCTAGTATTTTGAGATTGGAACTTACCTGGTTCGGTCCTGCTCGGTTTCGAAGGTTCCAGAACATTTTTCTTGAACTTAGATTCTGCCTCTATAGACTTTCCTTTGTCTAGGCTTCGCTGGGGCTGGGAAGTCCAAGTAGGCTTGCCCCTACTAGTCTGAGCAGTCTTCCTCTTAATGTGCTGCTCAGCTTGTATAGCTAAATGCAATAATTCCTCTAAATCTCGGTAGGCTTGCCTTTCAACCTTCCTTGCGATTCTGTCATGTAAGCCGTCCAAGAACTGAGCCATTAGAGTCTCCTCCGAGTCCTCAACCTCTAATCTGTTCCTAAGCATCTCAAACTCCTCAAAATATTCCTCTACTGATTTGCTCCCTTGAGTGAGTTTCCTAAACTTCTTCTGCGAATCCCTATGGTAGTATGATGGAACATATCGTTTCCTGAGCTGGTACCTCATATCACCCCATGTACTAATCTGGTCGTGTCTAAGTCTTCTTCTCTCAGAAACTTCTCTATCCCACCACGCCAATGCGTTCTCCGTGAACTGAGCAGCGGCGAGAGAAACTTTTCTCCAATCTGAATACCCATAATACTCGAATATATTCTCCATTCTCTTCTCCCAATCTAGGTAGGCTTCAGGGTTTACTCTCCCAGCAAACATTGGTGCAGTCAGCTTCAAATCTTTGCCTTCATGCCTTGGTCGTTCATCACCTAGGTTCCGATCTCTAGCCCTCTCCTGTCTCCTAACGCGAATATTGGGAGCTGGTAACGGATCATCCTCATAATCTTCCGAGTCTTCAACAACTTCGTCCTCTGTTCGAGCTCTAGCCCTGTTGGGATTCTCTCCCTGTCCCTCTCTAACCGGCTGAGGTCGCGCTTCTAGGCGTGCGAGACGGTCATTAACGGACCTTATGGCTTCCAAGAGCTGGTTCATGTTGACGTGTGCCTCCTCTCCCATGTCAAGGTTCCTGTAGTACACTAGCAAACAGATCAAGTGCAAAAGGAAATTGAACAAAAAATCAAACAAGAAACCAAAGTTCCTTCAAGCCAAACACAAAACAGGAAAATTAGCAAAATTTCTGTGTCTCAAGTTTTCGTGAACAAAAAAATAGCAAACGAATTTCTAAAATAAGGGGGACAATTTTTATAGTTTTTAAAAGGTTTTGAGAAGCTAAAACAGAAGACGAAATATTTTTATAAATTTTTTTGAATTTTATAAAATCGAAACAACACAACAGACGAAAAATTGAAAAACTATGAAACAGATTTTTTTTTTTTTTTTTGGTTTTTCTTGATTGGGATTGAAACAAACAACCACATCAAACTAAATAAAGGTAAAGGGGTTGAAACAACCTGAGAGGGGAGCGTTTAAGCTCTGATACCAGATGTTACAGCCACAGACCGTGAGCTAGATGGGGATAGGTGCGGAGCCAAACAACGAGTGGTAACACTCTCTTTGAATGACGAAGAAGGGATCGAAGTGGATTGAAGTGGAGCCTTTCAAACGGTGGTAGCACTCAGTTTGAGAGAGGCGATGAGATGAGATGGATGCTAGGTAACAAGGGTGGATCGAGAGACGCCACAAAGCTGGTGGAAAGGCTTTGATAAGTCTAAGCTTCAAATCTGCAAGCGAGTCACACGCAGGAGATAACAAGCGGCTAGGGTTTCTTCAAGAAGAAAAAAACGTGGTTCTTTATTAATAATAGGGTAAATGATACAAGCTGAGAAGGAGCTTTATAAATAGCTCAGCAGCTGGTGGCTTCTTTGGCCGAAAATACAAATAAGGAAAGAAATAAAATGACACGCTTTCTAGACTCTCTATTACAAAAACGCTGGGACTTATAACGACTCGAATAAAAAGAAAACCCTGCAAAAATAACAAAATAAAACTCGTGAGTCTAAAGCATAATTCAAATACTCACGTTGCATTCTTGGTGATGACGAAGAGTGTCGATTCTTGATGTCCTTGTAAAACCGGCAAAAACGCTATTGATGAAGACTTGAGTTGTGCGCGTATAATCTGCTTTGAATCCTCATCTCCTAAGGTGTTTCACATGTTTGTCGGATCCATTGGAGTCTCTTGATCGATCTCCTTAGTGAGAAGTGTCCCCTTAAGCTCTTCATGTTCCATTAGGGTGATCAAGCTCTCTACGGACTTGTTAAAGTCTTCTCTTACACTCTTGAGTCCTCCTCTTGTTCTGGGACTTCTCCTTAGTTTCGGAATTGTAATGACACTCTCCTCAGCTCCAGGGGTGCTTGTAGGGATGTCCTCATCAGTAAGAAACAACCATTATACCTTATCCTACAATTCTGGTACTTCTTAGAATCCCATTGGAGTTTCATAGGGTGAAGTTTGGATTGTAGCAAGAAGAACATATTGAGCCTAAACCAAAACCTATGGTTGTGAATATGAAGAAAAAATGTTTTGATTGACAATGATTTGGCCATTTACATGCTGATAGTCCCAAATACATAGTTATAAGCATTCAAAAGACAAAGGAGAGTGAATGGAACTGTTAAAGTGTACTCTATGAAGTTAGATCTCATACAATTGATAGATGATGTTAAAGAGTCACATCAGAGAGCCATTATTGGCTTTGTACATGGATTAAGTGTTGAAATATTGTCAACGGCTTAACTTCAGCCTGTTAGGACTCTTGTTGAATTAATCAAGCATACTACCAAGGTGGAGCAGATAGCGAAGGTAAGAAACAACCATTATACCTTATCCTACAATTCTGGTACTTCTTAGAATCCCATTGGAGTTTCTGAGGGTGAAGTTAGGATTGTAGCAAGAAGAACATATTAAGGCTAAACAAACACCTATGGCTGTGAATATGAAGAAACAATGATTTGTTCGACAAGGATTTGGCTTTTTACAAGCTGATAGTCCCAAATACAGAGTTCTAACCATTCAAAAGAACTGTTGAAGTGTACTTAATGGAGTTAGATCTCTAACAACTGCTTGGCGATGTTAAAGAGCCGCATCAGAGAGCCATTGTAGGCTTTGTACATGGATTAGGTGTTGAAATATTGTCAAGGGCTGAGCTTCAGCCTATTAGGACACTTGTTGAAGTGATAAAGCATGCTACCAAGGTGGACAAGATAGCGAAGGTAAGAAACAACAATTATACCTTATCCTACAATTCTGGTACTTCCTAGAATCCCATTGGAGTTTCTGAGGGTGAAGTTTGGATTGTAGCAGAAGAACATATTGAGGCCAAACCAACACCTATGGCTATGAATATTAAGAACCAATGCTTTGATTGACAAGGATTTGGCCATTTACAAGATGATAGTCCCAAATAAAGAGTTACAACCATTCAAAAGACAAAGGAGAGTGAATAGAACTGTTGAAGTGTACTCAATGGAGTTAGATCTCTAATAATTGTGTGACGATATTAAATAGCCAAATCAGAGAGCCATTGTAGACTTTATACATGGATTAAGTGTTGAAATATTGTCAAGAGCTGAGCTTCAACCTGTTAGGACGCTAGTTGAAGTTTTAAAGCTTGCTACTAAGGTGGAGCAGATAGCGAAGATAAGAAACAACCATTATACCTTATCCTACAATTCTGGTACTTCTTAGAATCCCATTGAAGTTTCTGAGGGTGAAGTAAGGATTATGGCAAGAAGAACATATTAAGGCTAAACAAACACCTATGGCTGTGAATATGAAGAAGCATTGCCTTGATTGACAAGGATTTGGCCATTTACAAGCTGATAGTCCCAAATACAAAGTTATAACCATTCAAAAGAACTGTTGAAGTGTACTCAATTGAGTTAGATCTCTAACAACTGCTTGGCGAGGTTAAAGAGCCACATCGGAGAGCCATTGTAGGCTTTGTACATGGATTAGGTGTTGAAATATTGTCAAGGGATGAGCTTCAGCCTATTAAGACACTTGTTGAAGTGATAAAGCATGCTACCAAGGTGGACCAGATAGCGAAGGTAAGAAACAATCATTATACCTTATCCTAAAATTCTGGTACTTCTTAGAATCCCATTGGAGTTTCTGCTGGTGAAGTTTGGATTGTAGCAAGAAGAACATATTGAGGCTAAACCAACACCTATGGCTGTGAATATTAATAACCAATGCTTTGATTGACAAGGATTTGGCCATTTACAAGCTGATAGTCACAAATAAAGAATTACAACCATTCAAAAGATAAAGGACAGTGAATAGAACTGTTGAAGTGTACTCAATGGAGTTAGATCTCTAGCAATTGCTTAACTATAAAAGAGTATAATCAGAGAGCCATTGTAGGCTTTATACATGGATTAAGTGTTGAAATATTGTCAAGAGCTGAGCTTCAACCTGTTAGGACTCTAGTTGAAGTGATAAAGCTTGCTACCAAGGTGGAGCAGATAGCCAAGGTAAGAAACTACCATTATACCTTATCCTACAATTCTGGTACTTCTTAGAAACCCATAAGAGTTTCTGAGGGTGAAGTTAGGATTGTAGCAAGAAGAACATATTGAGGCTAAAACAACACCTATGGCTGTGAATTTGAAGAAGCAATGCTTTGATTGACAAGGATTTGGTCATTTACAAGCTGATTGTCCCAAATACAGAGTTATAACCACTCAAAAGACCTGTTGAAGTGTACTCAATGGAATTAGATCTCTAACAATAGCTTGGCGTTGTTAAAGAGCCGCATCAGAGAGGCATTGTCGGCTTTGTACATGGATTAGGTGTTGAAATATTGTCAAGGGCTGAGCTTCAGCCTATTAGGACACTTGTTGAAGTGATAAAGCATGCTACCAAGGTGGACCAGATAGCGAAGGTAAGAAACAACCATTATACCTTATCCTACAATTCTGGTACTTCTTAGAATCCCATTGGAGTTTCTGAGGGTGAAGTAAGGATTATAGCAAGAAGAACATATTGAGGCTAAACCAACACCTATGGCTGTGAATATTAAGAACCAATGCTTTGATTGACAAGGATTTGACCATTTACAAGCTGATAGTCCCAAATAAAGAGTTACAACCATTTAAAAGACAAAGGAGACTGAATAGAACTGTTAAAGTGTACTCAATAGATATAGATCTCTAATAATTGCTTGACGATGTTAAAGAGTCGCATCAGAGGGCCATTGTAGGCTTTCTACATGGATTAAGTGTTGAAGTATTGTCAACGACTAAGCTTCAGCCTGTTAGAACTCTTGTTGAAGTGATAAAGCTTGCTACCAAGGTGGAGCAGATAGCGAAGGTAAGAAACAACCATTATCCCTTATCCTACAATTCTGGTACTTCTTAAAATCCCATAGGAGTTTCTGAGGATGATGTTAGGATTGTAGCAAGAAGAACATATTGAGGCTAATTAAACAAACACCTATGGCTGTGAATATGAAGAAGCAATGATTTGATTGACAAGGATTTGGCCTTTTACAAGCTGATAGTCCCAAATACAGAGTTATAACCATTCAAAAGAACTGTTGAAGTGTACTCAATGGAGTTAGATCTCTAACAACTGCTTGGCGATGTTAAAGAGACGCATTAGAGAGCCATTGTAGGCTTTGTACATGGATTAGGTGTTGAAATATTGTCAAGGGCTGAGCTTCAGCCTATTAGGACACTTGTTGAAGTGATAAAGCATGCTATCAAGGTGGACCATATAGCGAAGGTAAGGAACAACCATTATACCTTATCCTACAATTCTGGTACTTCTTAGAATCCCATTGGAGTTTCTGAGGGTGAAGTAAGGATTATGGCAAGAAGAACATATTGAGGCTAAACCAACACCTATGGCTCTGAATATTAAGAACCAATGCTTTTATTGACAAGGATTTGGCCATTTACAAGCTGATAGTCCCAAATAAAGAGTTACAACCATTCAAAAGACAAAGGAGAGTGAATAGAACTGTTGAAGTGTACTCAATGGATATAGATCTCTAATAATTTCTTGACGATGTTAAAAAGTCGCATCAGAGGGCCATTGTAGGCTTTCTACATGGATTAAGTGTTGAAATATTGTCAACGACTAAGCTTCAGCCTATTAGGACTCTTGTTGAAGTGATAAAGCTTGCTACCAAGGTGGAGCAGCTAGCGAAGGTAAGAAACAACCATTATCCCTTATCCTACAATTTTGGTACTTCTTAGAATCCCATAGGAGTTTCTGAGGATGATGTTAGGATTGTAGCAAGAAGAACATATTGAGGCTAATTAAACAAACACCTATGGCTGTGAATATGAAGAAACAATGATTTGTTTGACAAGGATTTGGCCTTTTACAAGCTGATAGTCCCAAATACAGAGTTATAACCATTCAAAAGAAATGTTGAAGTGTACTCAATGGAGTTAGATCTCTAACAACTGCTTGGCGATGTTAAAGAGACGCATTAGAGAGCCATTGTAGGCTTTGTACATGGATTAGGTGTTGAAATATTGTCAAGGGCTGAGCTTCAGCCTATTAGGACACTTGTTGAAGTGATAAAGCATGCTATCAAGGTGGACCATATAGCGAAGGTAAGGAACAACCATTATACCTTATCCTACAATTCATGTACTTCTTAGAATCCCATTGGAGTTTCTGAGGGTGAAGTAAGGATTATGGAGAGAAGAACATATTGAGACTAAACCAACACCTATGGCTGTGAATATTAAGAACCAATGCTTTGATTGACAAGGATTTGGCCATTTACAAGCTGATAGTCCCAAATAAAGAGTTACAACCATTCAAAAGACAAAGGAGAGTGAATAGAACTGTTGAAGTGTACTCAATGGATATAGATCTCTAATTATTTCTTGACGATGTTAAAAAGTCGCATCAGAGGGCCATTGTAGGCTTTCTACATGGATTAAGTGTTGAAATATTGTCAACGACTAAGCTTCAGCCTGTTAGGACTCTTGTTGAAGTGATAAAGCTTGCTACCAAGGTGGAGCAGATAGCGAAGGTAAGAAACAACCATTATAGCTTATCCTACAATTCTGGTACTTCTTAGAATCCCATATGAGTTTCTGAGGATGATGTTAGGATTGTAGCAAGAAGAACATATTGAGGCTAATTAAACAAACACCTATGGCTGTGAATATGAAGAAGCAATGATTTGATTGACAAGGATTTGGCCTTTTACAAGCTGATAGTCCCAAATACAGAGTTATAACCATTCAAAAGAACTGTTGAAGTGTACTCAATGGAGTTAGATCTCTAACAACTGCTTGGCGATGTTAAAGAGACGCATTAGAGAGCCATTGTAGGCTTTGTACATGGATTAGGTGTTGAAATATTGTCAAGGGCTGAGCTTTAGCCTATTAGGACACTTGTTGAAGTGATAAAGCATGCTACCAAGGTGGACCAGATAGCGAAGGTAAGGAACAACCATTATACCTTATCCTACAATTCTGGTACTTCTTAGAATCCCATTGGAGTTTCTGAGGGTGAAGTAAGGATTATGGCAAGAAGAACATATTGAGGCTAAACCAACACCTATGGCTCTGAATATTAAGAACCAATGCTTTTATTGACAAGGATTTGGCCATTTACAAGCTGATAGTCCCAAATAAAGAGTTACAACCATTCAAAAGACAAAGGAGAGTGAATAGAACTGTTGAAGTGTACTCAATGGATATAGATCTCTAATAATTTCTTGACGATGTTAAAAAGTCGCATCAGAGGGCCATTGTAGGCTTTCTACATGGATTAAGTGTTGAAATATTGTCAACGACTAAGCTTCAGCCTGTTAGGACTCTTGTTGAAGTGATAAAGCTTGCTACCAAGGTGGAGCAGCTAGCGAAGGTAAGAAACAACCATTATCCCTTATCCTACAATTTTGGTACTTCTTAGAATCCCATAGGAGTTTCTGAGGATGATGTTAGGATTGTAGCAAGAAGAACATATTGAGGCTAATTAAACAAACACCTATGGCTGTGACTATGAAGAAACAATGATTTGTTTGACAAGGATTTGGCCTTTTACAAGCTGATAGTCCCAAATACAGAGTTATAACCATTCAAAAGAAATGTTGAAGTGTACTCAATGGAGTTAGATCTCTAACAACTGCTTTGCGATGTTAAAGAGCCGCATCAGAGGGCCATTGTAGGCTTTGTACATGGATTAGATGTTGAAATATTGTCAAGGGCTGAGCTTCAGCCTATTAGGACACTTGCTAAAGTGATAAAGCATGCTACCAAGGTGGACCATATAGCGAAGGTAAGAAACAACAATTATACCTTATCCTACAATTCTGGTACATTGGAGTTTCTGAGGGTGAAGTTTGGATTGTAGCAGAATAACATATTGTGGCAATGTCTTGATTGACAAGGATTTGGCCATTTACAAGATGATAGTCCCAAATAAAGAGTTATAATCATTCAAAAGACAAAGGAGAGTGAATAGAACTGTTGAAGTGTACTCAATGGAGATGGATCTCTAAAATTGCGTGACGATATTAAACTGTTAAATCAGAGAGCCATTGTAGGCTTTATACATGGATTAAGTGTTGAAATATTATCAAGAGCTGAGCTTCAACCTGTTAGGACTCTAGATGAAGTGATAAAGCTTGCTACCAAGGTGGAGCAGATAGCGAAGGTAAGAAACAACCATTATACCTTATCCTACAATTCTGGTACTTCATAGAATCCCATTGGAGTTTCTGAGGGTGAAGTAAGGATTATAGTAAGAATAACATATTGAGGCTAAACAAACACCTATGGCTGCGAATATGAAGAAGCATTGCTTTGATTGACAAGGATTTGACCATTTACAAGCTGATAGTCCCAAATACAGAGTTATAACCATTCAAAAGAACTGTTGAAGTGTACTCAATGGAGTTAGATCTCTAACAACTGCTTGGCGATGTTAAAGAGCCGCATCAGAGAGCCATTGTAGGCTTTGTACATGGATTAGGTGTTAAAATATTGTCAAGGGCTGAGCTTCAGCCTATTAGGACACTTGTTGAAGTGATAAAGCATGCTACCAAGGTGGACCAGATAGCGAAGGTAACAAACAACCATTATACCTTATCCTACAATTCTGGTACTTCGTAGAATCCCATTGTAGTTTCTGAGGGTGAACTTTGGATTTTAGCAAGAAGAACATATTGAGGCCAAACAACCACCTATGGCTGTGAATATTAAGAAGCAATGCTTTGATTGACAAGGATTTGGCCATTTACAATATGATAGTCACAAATAAAGAGTTACAACCATTCATAAGACAAAGGAGAGTGAATAGAACTTTTGAAGTGTACTCAATGGAGTTAGATCTCTAATAATTGCTTGACGATATTAAATAGTCAAATCAGAGAGCCATTGTAGGCTTTATACATGGATTAAGTGTTGAAATATTGTCAAGAGCTGAACTTCAACCAGTTTGGACTCTAGTCGAAGTGATAAAGCTTGCTACCAAGGTGGAGCAGATAGCGAAGGTAAGAAACAACAATTATACATTATCCTACAATTCTGGTACTTCAATCCCATTGGAGTTTCTTAGGGTGAAGTTTGGATTGTAGCACGAAGAACATACTGAGACCAAACAACCACCTATGGCTGTGAATATTAAGATGCAATGCTTTGATTGACAAGGATTTGGCCATTTACAAGATGATAGTCCCAAATAAAGAGTTACAACCATTCAAAAGACAAAGGAGAGTGAATAGAACTGTTGAAGTGTACTCAATGGATATAGATCTTTAATAATTGCTTTACGATGTTAACGAGTCGCATCAGAGAACCATTGTAGGCTTTCTACATGGATTAGGTGTTGAAATATTGTCAACGGCTAAGCTTCAGCCTGTTAGGACTCTTGTTGAAGTGATAAAGCTTGATACCAAGGTGGAGCAGATAGCGAAGGTAAGAAACAACCATTATACCTTATCCTACAATTCTGGTACTTCTTTGAATCTCATAGGCGTATCTGAGGCTAATTAAACAAACACCTATGGCTGTGAATATGAAGAAGCAATGATTTGATTGACAAGGCTGTGAATATGAAGAAGCAATGATTAAAGAGCCGCATCAGAGAGCCATTGTAGGCTGTGTACATGGATTAGGTGTTGAAATATTGTCAAGGGCTGAGCTTCAGCCTATTAGGACACTTGTTGAAATGATAAAGCATGCTACCAAGGTGGACCAGATAGCGAAGATAAGAAACAACCATTATACCTTATCCTACAATTCTGGTACTTCGTACAATCCCTTTGGAGCTTCTGATGGTGAACTTTGGATTGTAGCAAGAAGAACATATTGAGGCCAAACAACCACCTATGGCTGTGAATATTAACAAGCAATGCTTTGATTGACAAGGATTTGGCCATTTACAAGATGATAGTCCCAAATAAAGAGTTACAACCATTTAGAAGACAAAGGAGAGTGAATAGAACTGTTGAAGTGTACTCAAAGGAGTTAGATCTCTAATAATTGCTTGACGATATTAAATAGTCAAATCAGAGAGCCATTGTAGGCTTTATACATGGATTAAGTGTTGAAATATATTGTCAAGAGCTGAGCTTGCTACCTATGGTTGTGAATATAGCTATGGTTGTGAATATGAAAAAGCAAAGCTTTAATTGACAAGGATTTGGCCGTTTACAAGCTGACTATTCAAAAGACAAAGGAGAGTGAATAGAACTTTTGAAGTGTACTCAATAGAGTTAGATCTCTAACAATTGCTTGACGATGTTAAAGAGTCGCATCAGAAAGCCATTGTAAGGTTTGTACTTGGATTAAGTGTTAAAATATTATGGAGGGCTGAGCTTAAGCCTGTTAGGACTCTGTTGAAGTGATAAAGCTGGCTACCAAGGTGGAGCAGATAGCGAAGGTAAGAAACATCCATTATACCTTATCTGACAATTCTGGTCCTTCTTAGAATCCCATAGGCGTTTCTGAGGGTGATATTAAGATTGTTGCAAGAAGAACATATTGAGGCTAAACCAACACATATGGCTGTGAATATGAAGAAGCAATCCTTTGATAGACAAGGATTTGGCTGTTTACAAGCTGATAGTCCCAAATAAAGAGTAAAGACCATTCAAAAGACGAAAGAGAGTGAATAGAACTGTAGAAGTGTACTCAATGGAGTTAGATCTCTAACAATTTATTGACGATGTTAAAGAGTCAAATCAGAGATCCATTGTAGGCTTTATACATGGATTAAGTGTCGAAATATTGTCAAGAGCTGAGCTTCAACATGTTAGGACTCTAGTTGAAGTGATAAAGATTGCTAACAAGGTGGAGCAGATAGGGAAGGTAAGAAACTACCATTATACCTTATCCTACAATTCTGGTACTTCTTAGAATCTCATAGGAGTTTCTGTTGGTAAAGTTTGGATTGTAGCAAGAAGAAAATATTAAGGCTAAACCAACACCTATGGCTGTGAATATGAAGAAGCAATGCTTTGATTGACATGGATTTCGCCATTTACAAGCTGATAGTCCCAAATAAAGAGTTACAACCATTCAAAAGACAAACGAGGGTGAATAGAACTGTTGAAGTGTACTCAATGGAGTTAGATCTCTAACAATTGCTTGACGATGATAAAGAGTCAAATCAGAGAGCCATAGTAGGCTTTATACATGGATTAAGTATTGAACTATTGTCAAGAGCTGAGCTTTAACCTGTTAGGACTCTAGTTGAAGTGATAAAGCTTGCTACCAAGGTGGAGGATATAGCGAAGGTAAGAAACTACCATTATACCTTATCCGACAATTCTGGTACTTCTTAGAATCCCATTGGAGTTTCTGAGGGTGAAGTTAGGATTGTAGCAAGAAGAACATATTGAGGCTAAATCAACACCTATGGCTATGAATATGAAGAAGCAATGCTTTGATTGACAAGGATTTAGCCATTTACAAGCTGATAGTCCCAAATACAGAGTTATAACCATTCAAAAGAACAACTGAAGTGTACTCAATGGAGTTAGATCTCTAACAATAGCTTGGCGATGTTAAAGAGCCGCATCAGAGAGCCATTATAGGCTTTGTACATGGATTAGGTGTTGAAATATTATCAAGGGTTGAGCTTCAGCCTATTAGGACACTTGTTGAAGTGATAAAGGATGCTTCCAAGTTGGACCAGATAGCGAAGGTAAGAAAAAACCATTATACCTTATCCTACAAGTCTGGTACTTCTTAGTATCTCATAGGAGTTTCTGTGGGTGAAGTTTGGACTGTAGCAAGAAGAAAATATTAAGGCTAAACCAACACCTATGGCTGTGAAAATGAAGAAGCAATGCTTTGATTGAGAAGGATTTGGCCATTTACAAGCTGATAGTCCCAAATAAAGAGTTACAACCATTCAGAAGACAAAGGAGTGTGAATAGAACTGTTGAAGTGTACTCAATGGAGTTAGATCTCTAAAAATTACTTGCCGATGTTAAAGAGTCGCATCAAAGAGCCATTGTAGGCTTTATACATGGATTAAGTGTTAAAATATTATCAAGGGCTGAGCTTCAGCCTATTAGAACACTTGTTGAAGTGATAAAGCATGCTACCAAGGTGTAGCAGATAGCGAAGGTAAGAAACAACCATTATACCTTATCCTACAATTCTGGTACTTCTTAGAATCCCATAGGAGTTTCTGAGGATGAAGTTAGGATTGTAGTAAGACGAACATATTGAGGCTAAACCAACACCTATGGATGTGAATATGAAGAAGCAATGCTTTGATTGATAAGGATTTGGCCATTTACCAGCTGATAGTCCCAAATAAAGAGTTATAACCATTCAAAAGACAAAGGAGAGTGATAAGAACTGTTGAAGTGTACTCCATGGAGTTAGATCCCTAACAATTGCTTGACGATGTTAAAGAGTCGCATCAGAAATCCATTGAAAGGTTTGTACTTGGATTAAGTGTTGAAATATTATTGAGGGCTGAGCTTCAGCCTGTTAGGACTCTCGTTGAAGTGATAAAACTGGCTAACAAGGTGAAGCAGATAGCGAAGGTGAGAAACAGCCATTATACCTTATCCTACAATTCTGGTACTTCTTAGAATCTCATAGGAGTTTATGAGGGTGATATTAAGATTGTTGCAAGAAGAACATATTGAGGCTAAACCAACACCTATGGCTTTGAATATTAAGAAAAAATGCTTTGATTGACAAGGATTTGGCCATTTACAAGCTGATAGTCCCAAATACAGAGTTATAACCATTCAAAAGACAAAAGAGAGTGAATAAAATTGTTGAAGTGTATTCAATGGAGTTAGATCTCTAACAATTGCTTGACGATGTTAGAGAGTCGCACCACAAAGCCATCGTTAGCATTGTACTTGGATTAAGTGTTGAAATATTATGGAGGGCTGAGCTTCAGCCTGTTAGGATTCTTGTTGAAGTGATAAAGATGGCTACCAAGGTGGAGCAGATAGCGAAGGTAAGAAACCGCCATTATACCTTATCCTACAATTCTGGTACTTCTTATAATCTCATAGGAGTTTATGAGGGTGATATTAAGTTTGTTGCAAGAAGAACATATTGAGGCTAAACCAACACCTTTGGCTGTGAATATTAAGAAGCAATGCTTTAATTGACAAGGATTTGGCCATTTACAAGCTGATAGTCCGAAATAAAGAGTTACAACCATTAAAAAGACAAAGGAGAGTGAATAGAACTGTTGAAGTGTACTGAATGGATATAGATCTCTAATAATTGCTTTACGATATTAAACAGTCAAATCAGAGAGCCATTGTAGGCTTTATACATGATTAAGTGTTGAAATATTGTCAAGAGCTGAGCTTCAACCTTTTAGGACTCTAGTTGAAGTGATAAAGGTTGCTACCAAGGTGGAGCAAATAGTGAAGGTAAGAAACTACCATTATACCTTATCCTACGTTTCTGGTACTTCTTAGAATCCCATTGGAATTTCTTAGGGTGAAGTTTAGATTGTAGCAAGGAGAACATATTGAGGCTAAACCAACAACACCTATGGCTGTGAATATAAAGAGTTATATTCATTCAAAAGACAAAAGAGAGTGAATAGAACTGTTGAAGTGTACTCAATGGAGTTAGATCTCTAACAATTGTTTGACGATGTTAAAGAGTCGCATCAGAAAGCCATTGTAAGCTTTGTACTTGGATTAAGTGTTGAAATATTATGGACGGCTGAGTTTCAGCCTGTTAGGACTCTTGTTGAAGTGATAATGCTGGCTACCAAGGTGGAGCAGATAGCGTAGGTAAGAAACATCCATTATACCTTATCCTACAATTCTGGTACTTCTTAGAATCTCATAGGAGTTTCTGAGGGTGAAGTTTGGATTGTAGCAAGAAGAACATACTGAGGCTAAACCAACACCTATGGCTGTGAATACGAAGAAGCAATGCTTTGATTGACAAGGTTTTGGCCATTTACAAGCTTATTGTCCCAAATACAGAGTTATAACCATGGAGTTAGATCTCTAACAATTGCTTGACGATGTTAAAGAGTCGCTTCAGAAAGCCATTGAAAGGTTTGTACTTGGTTTAAGTGTTGAAATACTATTGAGGGCTGAGCTTCAACCTGTTAGGACTCTTGTTAAAGTGATAAAGCTGGCTAACAAGGTGAAGCAGATAGCGAAGGTAAGAAACATCCATTATACCTTATCCTACAATTATGGTACTTCTTAGAATCTCATAGGAATTTATGAGGGTGATATTAAGATTGTTGTAAGAAGAACATATTGAGGTTAAACCAACACCTATGACTGTGAATATTAAGAAGCAATGCTTTAATTGACAAGGATTTGGCCATTTACAAGCTGATAGTCCGAAAAAAGAGTTACAACCATTAAAAAGACAAAGGAGAGTGAATACAACTGTTGAAGTGGACTCAATGGATATAAATCTCTAATAATGGCTTGACGATATTAAAGAGTCAAATCAGAGAGCCATTGTAGGCTTTATACATGATTAAGTGTTGAAATATTGTCAAGAGCTGAGCTTTCAACCTGTTAGGACTCTAGTTGAAATGATAAAGGTTGCTACCAAGGTGGAGCAGATAGCGAAGGTAAGAAACTACCATTATACCTTATCCTACATTTCTGGTACTTCTTAGAATCCCATTGGAGTTTCTGAGGGTGAAGTTAGGATTGTAGTAAGACAAACATATTGAGGCTAAACCAACACCTATGGATGTGAATATGAAGAAGCAATGCTTTGATTGACAAGGATTTGGCCATTTACCAGCTGATAGTCCCAAATAAAGAGTTATAACCATTCAAAAGACAAAAGAGAGTGATAAGAACTGTTGAAGTGTACTCCATGGAGTTAGATCCCTAACAATTGCTTGACGATGCTAGAAAGTCGCATCAGAAAGCTATCGTAAGCATTGTACTTGGATCAAGTGTTGAAATATTATGGAGGGCTGAGCTTCAGCCTGTTAGGACTCTTGTTGAAGTGATAAAGATGGCTACCAAGGGGGAGCAGATAGTGAAGGTAAGAAACAGCCATTATACCTTATCCTGCAATTCTGCTACTTCTTAGAATTTCATAGGAGTTTATGAGGGTGATATTAAGCTTGTTGCAAGAAGAACATATTGAGGCTAAACCAACACCTATAGCTGTGAATATTAAGAAGCAATGAATTGATTGACAAGGATTTGGCCATTTACAAGCTGATAGTCCGAAATAAAGAGTTACAACCATTAAAAAGATAAAGGAGAGTGAATAGATAATTGCTTGACGATATTAAACAGTCAAATCAGAGAGCCATTGTAGGCTTTATACATGATTAAGTGTTGAAATATTGTCAAGAGCTGAGCTTCAACCTGTTAGGACTCTAGTTTAAGTGATAAAAGTTGCTACCAAGGTGGAGCAGATAGCGAAGGTAAGAAACTACCATTATACCTTATCGTACATTTCTGGTACTTCTTAGAATCCCATTGGAGTTTCTGAGGGTGGAGTTTAGATTGTAGTAAGAAGAACATATTGAAGCTAAACCAACAACACCTATGGATGTTAATATGAAGAAGCAATGCTTTGATTGACAAGGATTTGGCCATTTACAAGTTGATAGTCCCAAATACAGAGTTATAACCATTTAAAAGACAGAGGAGAGTGAATAGAACTGCTGAAGTGTACTCAATGGAGTTAGATCTCTAACAATTGCTTGACGATGTTAAAGAGTCGCATCAGAAAGCCATTGTAGGCGTTGTACATGGATTAAGTGTTGAAATATTATGGAGGGCAGAGCTTCACCCTGTTAGGACTCCTGTTAAAGTGATAAAGTTGGCTACCAAGGTGGAGCAGATAGCGAAGGTAAGAAACAGCCATTATACCTTATCCTACAATTCTGGGACTTCTTAGAATCCAATAGGAGTTCCTGAGGGTGAAGTTAGGATTGTAGCAAGAAGAACATATTGAGGCTAAACCAACACCTATGGCTGTGAATATTAAGAAGCAATGCTTTAATTGACAAGGATTTGGCCATTTACAAGCTGATAGTCCGAAATAAAGAGTTACAACCATTAAAAAGACAAAGGAGAGTGAATAGAACTGTTGAAGTGTACTCAATGGATATAGATCTCTAATAATTGCTTGACGATATTAAACAGTCAAATTAGAGAGCCATTGTAGGCTTTATACAGGATTAAGTGTTGAAATATTGTCAAGAGCTGAGCTTCAACCTGTTAGGACTCTAGTTGAAGTGATAAAGGTTGCTACCAAGGTGGAGCAGATAGCAAAGGTAAGAAACTACCATTATACCTTATCCTACAATTCTGGTACTTCTTAGAATCCCATTGGAGTTTCTGAGGGTGAAGTTTAGATTGTAGCAAGAATAACATATTGAGGCTAAACCAACAACACCTATGGCTGTGAATAGTAAGAAGCAATGCTTTGATTGACAAGGATTTGGCCAATTACAAGCTGATAGTCCCAAATTAGGAGTTATAAACATTCAAAAGACAAAAGAGAGTGAAAAAAACTGTTAAAATGTACTCAATGGAGTTAGATCTCTAACAATTGCTTGACGATGTTAAAGAGTCGCATCAGAAAGCCATTGTAAGTGTTGAAATATTATGGACGGCTGAGCTTCAGCCGGTCAGAACTCTTGTTGAAGTGATAATGCTGGCTACCAAGGTGGAGCAGATAGCGAAGGTAAGAAACAGCCATTATACCTTATCCTACAATTCTCGTACTTTTTAGAATCTCATAGGAGTTTCAGAGGGTGAAGTTTGGATTGTAGCAAGAAGAACATATTGAGGCTAAAACAACACCTATGGCTGTGAATACGAAGAAGCAATGCTTTGATTGACAAGGTTTTGGCCATGTACAAGCTGATTGTCCCGAATACAGAGTTCTAACCACTCAAAAGAACAGTTGAAGTGTACTCAATTGAGTTAGATCTCTAAAAATTGCTTGCCGATGTTAAAGAGTCGCATCAGAGAGCCATTGTAGGCTTTCTACATGGATTAAGTGTTAAAATATTATCAAGGGCTGAGCTTCAGCCTATTAAAACACTTGTTAAAGTGATAAAGCATGCTACCAAGGTGTAGCAGATAGCGAAGGTAAGAAACAACCATTATACCTAATCCTACAATTCTGGTACTTCTTTGAATCCCATAGGAGTTTCTGAGGGTGAAGTTAGGATTATAGTAAGACGAACATATTGAGGCTAAACCAACACCTATGGATGTGAATATGAAGAAGCAATGCTTTGATTGATAAGGATTTGACCATTTACCAGCTGATAGTCCCAAATAAAGAGTTATAACCATTCAAAAGACAAAGGAGAGTGATAAGAACTGTTGAAGTGTACTCCATGGAGTTAGATCCCTAACAATTGCTTGACGATGTTAAAGAGTCGCATCAGAAAGCCATTGTAAGGTTTGTGCTTGGATTAAGTGTTGAAATATTATGCAGGGCTGAGCTTCAGCCTGTTAGGACTCTTTTTGAAGTGATAAAGCTGGCTAACAAGGTGAAGCAGATAGCAAAGATAAGAAACAACCATTATACCTTATCCTACAATTCTGGTACTTCTTAGAATCTCATAGGAGTTTATGAGGGTGATATTAAGGTTGTTGCAAGAAGAACATATTGAGGCTAAACCAACACTTATGGCTGTGAATATTAAGAAGCAATGCTTTGATTGACAAGGATTTTGCCATTTACAAGCTGATAGTCCGAAATAAAGAGTTACAACCATTAACAAGACAAAGGAGAGTGAATAGAACTGTTGAAGTGTACTCAATGGATATAGATCTCTAATAATTGCTTGACGATATTAAATAGTCAAATTAGAGAGCCATTGTAGGCTTTATACAGGATTAAGTGTTGAAATATTGTCAAGAGCTGAGCTTCAACCTGTTAGGACTCTAGTTGAAGTGATAAAGGTTGCTACCAAGTTTGAGCAGATAGCGAAGGTAAGAAACTACCATTATACCTTATCCTACAATTCTGGTACTTCTTAGAATCCCATTGGAGTTTCTGAGGGTGAAGTTTAGATTGTAGCAAGAAGAACATATTGAGGCTAAACCAACAACACCTATGGCTGTGAATAGTAAGAAGCAATGCTTTGATTGACAAGGATTTGGCTAATTACAAGCTGATAGTCCCAAATTAGGAGTTATAACCATTCAAAAGACAAAAGAGAGTGAAAAGAACTGTTGAAGTGTACTCAATGGAGTTAGATCTCTAACAATTGCTTGACGATGTTAAAGAGTCGCATCAGAAAGCCATTGTAAGTGTTGAAATATTATGCACGGCTGAGCTTCAGCCGGTCATGACTCTTGTTGAAGTGATAATGCTGGCTACCAAGGTGGAGCAGATAGCGAAGGTAAGAGACAGCCATTATACCTTATCCTACAATTCTGGTACTTCTTAGAATCTCATAGGAGTTTCAGAGGGTGAAGTTTGGATTGTAGCAAGAAGAACATATTGAGGCTAAAACAACACCTATGGCTGTGAATACGAAGAAGCAATGCATTGATTGACAAGGAATTGGCCGTTTACAAGCTGATAGTTCCAAATACAAAGTTATAACCATTCAAAAGACAAAGGAGAGTGAATAGAAGTGTTGAAGTGTACTCAATGGAATTAGATCTCTAACAATTGCTTGCCGATGTTAAAGAATCGCATCAAAGAGCCATTTTAGGCTTTGTACATGGATTAAGTGTTAAAATATTATCAAGGGCAGAGCTTTAGCCTATTAGGATACTTGTTGAAGTGATAAAGCATGCTACCAAGGTTGACCAGATACCGAAGGTAAGAAATAATCATCATACCTTATCCTACAATTCTTGTACTTCTTAGAATCCAATAGGAGTTTCTGAGGGTGAGGTTAGGATTGTAGCAAGAAGAACATATTGAGGCTAAACTAACACCTATGGATGTTAATATGAAGAAGCAATGCTTTGATTGACAAGGATTTGGCCATTTACAAGTTGATAGTCCCAAATACAGAGTTATAACCATTTAAAAGACAGAGGAGAGTGAATAGAACTGCTGAAGTGTACTCAATGGAGTTAGATCTCTAACAATTGCTTGACAATGTTAAAGAGTCGCATCAGAAAGCCATTGTAGGCGTTGTACATGGATTAAGTGTTGAAATATTATGGAGGGCAGAGCTTCACCCTGTTAGGACTCCTGTTAAAGTGATAAAGTTGGCTACCAAGGTGGAGCAGATAGCGAAGGTAAGAAACAGCCATTATACCTTATCCTACAATTCTGGGACTTCTTAGAATCCAATAGGAGTTCCTGAGGGTGAAGTTAGGATTGTAGCAAGAAGAACATATTGAGGCTAAACCAACACCTATGGCTGTGAATATTAAGAAGCAATGCTTTAATTGACAAGGATTTGGCCATTTACAAGCTGATAGTCCGAAATAAAGAGTTACAACCATTAAAAAGACAAAGGAGAGTGAATAGAACTGTTGAAGTGTACTCAATGGATATAGATCTCTAATAATTGCTTGACGATATTAAACAGTCAAATTAGAGAGCCATTGTAGGCTTTATACAGGATTAAGTGTTGAAATATTGTCAAGAGCTGAGCTTCAACCTGTTAGGACTCTAGTTGAAGTGATAAAGGTTGCTACCAAGGTGGAGCAGATAGCAAAGGTAAGAAACTACCATTATACCTTATCCTACAATTCTGGTACTTCTTAGAATCCCATTGGAGTTTCTGAGGGTGAAGTTTAGATTGTAGCAAGAATAACATATTGAGGCTAAACCAACAACACCTATGGCTGTGAATAGTAAGAAGCAATGCTTTGATTGACAAGGATTTGGCCAATTACAAGCTGATAGTCCCAAATTAGGAGTTATAAACATTCAAAAGACAAAAGAGAGTGAAAAAAACTGTTAAAATGTACTCAATGGAGTTAGATCTCTAACAATTGCTTGACGATGTTAAAGAGTCGCATCAGAAAGCCATTGTAAGTGTTGAAATATTATGGACGGCTGAGCTTCAGCCGGTCAGAACTCTTGTTGAAGTGATAATGCTGGCTACCAAGGTGGAGCAGATAGCGAAGGTAAGAAACAGCCATTATACCTTATCCTACAATTCTCGTACTTTTTAGAATCTCATAGGAGTTTCAGAGGGTGAAGTTTGGATTGTAGCAAGAAGAACATATTGAGGCTAAAACAACACCTATGGCTGTGAATACGAAGAAGCAATGCTTTGATTGACAAGGTTTTGGCCATGTACAAGCTGATTGTCCCGAATACAGAGTTCTAACCACTCAAAAGAACAGTTGAAGTGTACTCAATTGAGTTAGATCTCTAAAAATTGCTTGCCGATGTTAAAGAGTCGCATCAGAGAGCCATTGTAGGCTTTCTACATGGATTAAGTGTTAAAATATTATCAAGGGCTGAGCTTCAGCCTATTAAAACACTTGTTAAAGTGATAAAGCATGCTACCAAGGTGTAGCAGATAGCGAAGGTAAGAAACAACCATTATACCTAATCCTACAATTCTGGTACTTCTTTGAATCCCATAGGAGTTTCTGAGGGTGAAGTTAGGATTATAGTAAGACGAACATATTGAGGCTAAACCAACACCTATGGATGTGAATATGAAGAAGCAATGCTTTGATTGATAAGGATTTGACCATTTACCAGCTGATAGTCCCAAATAAAGAGTTATAACCATTCAAAAGACAAAGGAGAGTGATAAGAACTGTTGAAGTGTACTCCATGGAGTTAGATCCCTAACAATTGCTTGACGATGTTAAAGAGTCGCATCAGAAAGCCATTGTAAGGTTTGTGCTTGGATTAAGTGTTGAAATATTATGCAGGGCTGAGCTTCAGCCTGTTAGGACTCTTTTTGAAGTGATAAAGCTGGCTAACAAGGTGAAGCAGATAGCAAAGATAAGAAACAACCATTATACCTTATCCTACAATTCTGGTACTTCTTAGAATCTCATAGGAGTTTATGAGGGTGATATTAAGGTTGTTGCAAGAAGAACATATTGAGGCTAAACCAACACTTATGGCTGTGAATATTAAGAAGCAATGCTTTGATTGACAAGGATTTGGCCATTTACAAGCTGATAGTCCGAAATAAAGAGTTACAACCATTAACAAGACAAAGGAGAGTGAATAGAACTGTTGAAGTGTACTCAATGGATATAGATCTCTAATAATTGCTTGACGATATTAAATAGTCAAATTAGAGAGCCATTGTAGGCTTTATACAGGATTAAGTGTTGAAATATTGTCAAGAGCTGAGCTTCAACCTGTTAGGACTCTAGTTGAAGTGATAAAGGTTGCAACCAAGTTTGAGCAGATAGCGAAGGTAAGAAACTACCATTATACCTTATCCTACAATTCTGGTACTTCTTAGAATCCCATTGGAGTTTCTGAGGGTGAAGTTTAGATTGTAGCAAGAAGAACATATTGAGGCTAAACCAACAACACCTATGGCTGTGAATAGTAAGAAGCAATGCTTTGATTGACAAGGATTTGGCTAATTACAAGCTGATAGTCCCAAATTAGGAGTTATAACCATTCAAAAGACAAAAGAGAGTGAAAAGAACTGTTGAAGTGTACTCAATGGAGTTAGATCTCTAACAATTGCTTGACGATGTTAAAGAGTCGCATCAGAAAGCCATTGTAAGTGTTGAAATATTATGCACGGCTGAGCTTCAGCCGGTCATGACTCTTGTTGAAGTGATAATGCTGGCTACCAAGGTGGAGCAGATAGCGAAGGTAAGAGACAGCCATTATACCTTATCCTACAATTCTGGTACTTCTTAGAATCTCATAGGAGTTTCAGAGGGTGAAGTTTGGATTGTAGCAAGAAGAACATATTGAGGCTAAAACAACACCTATGGCTGTGAATACGAAGAAGCAATGCATTGATTGACAAGGAATTGGCCGTTTACAAGCTGATAGTTCCAAATACAAAGTTATAACCATTCAAAAGACAAAGGAGAGTGAATAGAAGTGTTGAAGTGTACTCAATGGAATTAGATCTCTAACAATTGCTTGCCGATGTTAAAGAATCGCATCAAAGAGCCATTTTAGGCTTTGTACATGGATTAAGTGTTAAAATATTATCAAGGGCAGAGCTTTAGCCTATTAGGATACTTGTTGAAGTGATAAAGCATGCTACCAAGGTTGACCAGATACCGAAGGTAAGAAATAATCATCATACCTTATCCTACAATTCTTGTACTTCTTAGAATCCAATAGGAGTTTCTGAGGGTGAGGTTAGGATTGTAGCAAGAAGAACATATTGAGGCTAAACTAACACCTATGGATGTTAATATGAAGAAGCAATGCTTTGATTGACAAGGATTTGGCCATTTACAAGTTGATAGTCCCAAATACAGAGTTATAACCATTTAAAAGACAGAGGAGAGTGAATAGAACTGCTGAAGTGTACTCAATGGAGTTAGATCTCTAACAATTGCTTGACGATGTTAAAGAGTCGCATCAGAAAGCCATTGTAGGCGTTGTACATGGATTAAGTGTTGAAATATTATGGAGGGCAGAGCTTCACCCTGTTAGGACTCCTGTTAAAGTGATAAAGTTGGCTACCAAGGTGGAGCAGATAGCGAAGGTAAGAAACAGCCATTATACCTTATCCTACAATTCTGGGACTTCTTAGAATCCAATAGGAGTTCCTGAGGGTGAAGTTAGGATTGTAGCAAGAAGAACATATTGAGGCTAAACCAACACCTATGGCTGTGAATATTAAGAAGCAATGCTTTAATTGACAAGGATTTGGCCATTTACAAGCTGATAGTCCGAAATAAAGAGTTACAACCATTAAAAAGACAAAGGAGAGTGAATAGAACTGTTGAAGTGTACTCAATGGATATAGATCTCTAATAATTGCTTGACGATATTAAACAGTCAAATTAGAGAGCCATTGTAGGCTTTATACAGGATTAAGTGTTGAAATATTGTCAAGAGCTGAGCTTCAACCTGTTAGGACTCTAGTTGAAGTGATAAAGGTTGCTACCAAGGTGGAGCAGATAGCAAAGGTAAGAAACTACCATTATACCTTATCCTACAATTCTGGTACTTCTTAGAATCCCATTGGAGTTTCTGAGGGTGAAGTTTAGATTGTAGCAAGAATAACATATTGAGGCTAAACCAACAACACCTATGGCTGTGAATAGTAAGAAGCAATGCTTTGATTGACAAGGATTTGGCCAATTACAAGCTGATAGTCCCAAATTAGGAGTTATAAACATTCAAAAGACAAAAGAGAGTGAAAAAAACTGTTAAAATGTACTCAATGGAGTTAGATCTCTAACAATTGCTTGACGATGTTAAAGAGTCGCATCAGAAAGCCATTGTAAGTGTTGAAATATTATGGACGGCTGAGCTTCAGCCGGTCAGAACTCTTGTTGAAGTGATAATGCTGGCTACCAAGGTGGAACAGATAGCGAAGGTAAGAAACAGCCATTATACCTTATCCTACAATTCTCGTACTTTTTAGAATCTCATAGGAGTTTCAGAGGGTGAAGTTTGGATTGTAGCAAGAAGAACATATTGAGGCTAAAACAACACCTATGGCTGTGAATACGAAGAAGCAATGCTTTGATTGACAAGGTTTTGGCCATGTACAAGCTGATTGTCCCGAATACAGAGTTCTAACCACTCAAAAGAACAGTTGAAGTGTACTCAATTGAGTTAGATCTCTAAAAATTGCTTGCCGATGTTAAAGAGTCGCATCAGAGAGCCATTGTAGGCTTTCTACATGGATTAAGTGTTAAAATATTATCAAGGGCTGAGCTTCAGCCTATTAGAACACTTGTTAAAGTGATAAAGCATGCTACCAAGGTGTAGCAGATAGCGAAGGTAAGAAACAACCATTATACCTAATCCTACAATTCTGGTACTTCTTTGAATCCCATAGGAGTTTCTGAGGGTGAAGTTAGGATTATAGTAAGACGAACATATTGAGGCTAAACCAACACCTATGGATGTGAATATGAAGAAGCAATGCTTTGATTGATAAGGATTTGACCATTTACCAGCTGATAGTCCCAAATAAAGAGTTATAACCATTCAAAAGACAAAGGAGAGTGATAAGAACTGTTGAAGTGTACTCCATGGAGTTAGATCCCTAACAATTGCTTGACGATGTTAAAGAGTCGCATCAGAAAGCCATTGTAAGGTTTGTGCTTGGATTAAGTGTTGAAATATTATGCAGGGCTGAGCTTCAGCCTGTTAGGACTCTTTTTGAAGTGATAAAGCTGGCTAACAAGGTGAAGCAGATAGCAAAGATAAGAAACAACCATTATACCTTATCCTACAATTCTGGTACTTCTTAGAATCTCATAGGAGTTTATGAGGGTGATATTAAGGTTGTTGCAAGAAGAACATATTGAGGCTAAACCAACACTTATGGCTGTGAATATTAAGAAGCAATGCTTTGATTGACAAGGATTTTGCCATTTACAAGCTGATAGTCCGAAATAAAGAGTTACAACCATTAACAAGACAAAGGAGAGTGAATAGAACTGTTGAAGTGTACTCAATGGATATAGATCTCTAATAATTGCTTGACGATATTAAATAGTCAAATTAGAGAGCCATTGTAGGCTTTATACAGGATTAAGTGTTGAAATATTGTCAAGAGCTGAGCTTCAACCTGTTAGGACTCTAGTTGAAGTGATAAAGGTTGCTACCAAGTTTGAGCAGATAGCGAAGGTAAGAAACTACCATTATACCTTATCCTACAATTCTGGTACTTCTTAGAATCCCATTGGAGTTTCTGAGGGTGAAGTTTAGATTGTAGCAAGAAGAACATATTGAGGCTAAACCAACAACACCTATGGCTGTGAATAGTAAGAAGCAATGCTTTGATTGACAAGGATTTGGCTAATTACAAGCTGATAGTCCCAAATTAGGAGTTATAACCATTCAAAAGACAAAAGAGAGTGAAAAGAACTGTTGAAGTGTACTCAATGGAGTTAGATCTCTAACAATTGCTGGACGATGTTAAAGAGTCGCATCAGAAAGCCATTGTAAGTGTTGAAATATTATGCACGGCTGAGCTTCAGCCGGTCATGACTCTTGTTGAAGTGATAATGCTGGCTACCAAGGTGGAGCAGATAGCGAAGGTAAGAGACAGCCATTATACCTTATCCTACAATTCTGGTACTTCTTAGAATCTCATAGGAGTTTCAGAGGGTGAAGTTTGGATTGTAGCAAGAAGAACATATTGAGGCTAAAACAACACCTATGGCTGTGAATACGAAGAAGCAATTCATTGATTGACAAGGAATTGGCCGTTTACAAGCTGATAGTTCCAAATACAGAGTTATAACCATTCAAAAGACAAAGGAGAGTGAATAGAAGTGTTGAAGTGTACTCAATGGAATTAGATCTCTAACAATTGCTTGCCGATGTTAAAGAATCGCATCAAAGAGCCATTTTAGGCTTTGTACATGGATTAAGTGTTAAAATATTATCAAGGGCAGAGCTTTAGCCTATTAGGATACTTGTTGAAGTGATAAAGCATGCTACCAAGGTGGACCAGATACCGAAGGTAAGAAATAATCATTATACCTTATCCTACAATTCTTGTACTTCTTAGAATCCAATAGGAGTTTCTGAGGGTGAGGTTAGGATTGTAGAAAGAAGAACATATTGAGGCTAAACTAACACCTATGGATGTTAATATGAAGAAGCAATGCTTTGATTGACAAGGATTTGGCCATTTACAAGTTGATAGTCCCAAATACAGAGTTATAACCATTTAAAAGACAGAGGAGAGTGAATAGAACTGCTGAAGTGTACTCAATGGAGTTAGATCTCTAACAATTGCTTGACGATGTTAAAGAGTCGCATCAGAAAGCCATTGTAGGCGTTGTACATGGATTAAGTGTTGAAATATTATGGAGGGCAGAGCTTCACCCTGTTAGGACTCCTGTTGAAGTGATAAAGTTGGCTACCAAGGTGGAGCAGATAGCGAAGGTAAGAAACAGCCATTATACCTTATCCTACAATTCTGGGACTTCTTAGAATCCAATAGGAGTTCCTGAGGGTGAAGTTAGGATTGTAGCAAGAAGAACATATTGAGGCTAAACCAACACCTATGGCTGTGAATATTAAGAAGCAATGCTTTAATTGACAAGGATTTGGCCATTTACAAGCTGATAGTCCGAAATAAAGAGTTACAACCATTAAAAAGACAAAGGAGAGTGAATAGAACTGTTGAAGTGTACTCAATGGATATAGATCTCTAATAATTGCTTGACGATATTAAACAGTCAAATTAGAGAGCCATTGTAGGCTTTATACAGGATTAAGTGTTGAAATATTGTCAAGAGCTGAGCTTCAACCTGTTAGGACTCTAGTTGAAGTGATAAAGGTTGCTACCAAGGTGGAGCAGATAGCAAAGGTAAGAAACTACCATTATACCTTATCCTACAATTCTGGTACTTCTTAGAATCCCATTGGAGTTTCTGAGGGTGAAGTTTAGATTGTAGCAAGAATAACATATTGAGGCTAAACCAACAACACCTATGGCTGTGAATAGTAAGAAGCAATGCTTTGATTGACAAGGATTTGGCCAATTACAAGCTGATAGTCCCAAATTAGGAGTTATAAACATTCAAAAGACAAAAGAGAGTGAAAAAACTGTTAAAATGTACTCAATGGAGTTAGATCTCTAACAATTGCTTGACGATGTTAAAGAGTCGCATCAGAAAGCCATTGTAAGTGTTGAAATATTATGGACGGCTGAGCTTCAGTCGGTCAGGACTCTTGTTGAAGTGATAATGCTGGCTACCAAGGTGGAGCAGATAGCGAAGGTAAGAAACAGTCATTATACCTTATCCTACAATTCTGGTACTTCTTAGAATCTCATAGGAGTTTCAGAGGGTGAAGTTTGGATTGTAGCAAGAAGAACATATTGAGGCTAAAACAACACCTATGGCTGTGAATACGAAGAAGCAATGCTTTGATTGACAAGGTTTTGGCCATGTACAAGCTGATTGTCCCGAATACAGAGTTCTATCACTCAAAAGAACAGTTGAAGTGTACTCAATTGAGTTAGATCTCTAAAAATTGCTTGCCGATGTTAAAGAGTCGCATCAGAGAGCCATTGTAGGCTTTCTACATGGATTAAGTGTTAAAATATTATCAAGGGCTGAGCTTCAGCCTATTAGAACACTTGTTAAAGTTATAAAGCATGCTACCAAGGTGTAGCAGATAGCGAAGGTAAGAAACAACCATTATACCTAATCCTACAATTCTGGTACTTCTTTGAATCCCATAGGAGTTTCTGAGGGTGAAGTTAGGATTGTAGTAAGACGAACATATTGAGGCTAAACCAACACCTATGGATGTGAATATGAAGAAGCAATGCTTTGATTGATAAGGATTTGGCCATTTACCAGCTGATAGTCCCAAATAAAGAGTTATAACCATTCAAAAGACAAAGGAGAGTGATAAGAACTGTTGAAGTGTACTCCATGGAGTTAGATCCCTAACAATTGCTTGACGATGTTAAAGAGTCGCATCAGAAAGCCATTGTAAGGTTTGTGCTTGGATTAAGTGTTGAAATATTATGGAGGGCTGAGCTTCAGCCTGTTAGGACTCTTGTTGAAGTGATAAAGCTGGCTAACAAGGTGAAGCAGATAGCAAAGATAAGAAACAACCATTATACCTTATCCTACAATTCTGGTACTTTTTAGAATCTCATAGGAGTTTATGAGGGTGATATTAAGGTTGTTGCAAGAAGAACATATTGAGGCTAAACCAACACTTATGGCTGTGAATATTAAGAAGCAATGCTTTGATTGACAAGGATTTGGCCATTTACAAGCTGATAGTCCGAAATAAAGAGTTACAACCATTAAAAAGACAAAGGAGAGTGAATAGAACTGTTGAAGTGTACTCAATGGATATAGATCTCTAATAATTGCTTGACGATATTAAATAGTCAAATTAGAGAGCCATTGTAGGCTTTATACAGGATTAAGTGTTGAAATATTGTCAAGAGCTGAGCTTCAACCTGTTAGGACTCTAGTTGAAGTGATAAAGGTTGCTACCAAGTTTGAGCAGATAGCGAAGGTAAGAAACTACCATTATACCTTATCCTACAATTCTGGTACTTCTTAGAATCCCATTGGAGTTTCTGAGGGTGAAGTTTAGATTGTAGCAAGAAGAACATATTGAGGCTAAACCAACAACACCTATGGCTGTGAATAGTAAGAAGCAATGCTTTGATTGACAAGGATTTGGCTAATTACAAGCTGATAGTCCCAAATTAGGAGTTATAACCATTCAAAAGACAAAAGAGAGTGAAAAGAACTGTTGAAGTGTACTCAATGGAGTTAGATCTCTAACAATTGCTTGACGATGTTAAAGAGTCGCATCAGAAAGCCATTGTAAATGTTGAAATATTATGCACGGCTGAGCTTCAGCCGGTCATGACTCTGGTTGAAGTGATAATGCTGGCTACCAAGGTGGAGCAGATAGCGAAGGTAAGAGACAGCCATTATACCTTATCCTACAATTCTGGTACTTCTTAGAATCTCATAGGAGTTTCAGAGGGTGAAGTTTGGATTGTAGCAAGAAGAACATATTGAGGCTAAAACAACACCTATGGCTGTGAATACGAAGAAGCAATTCATTGATTGACAAGGAATTGGCCGTTTACAAGCTGATAGTTCCAAATACAGAGTTATAACCATTCAAAAGACAAAGGAGAGTGAATAGAAGTGTTGAAGTGTACTCAATGGAATTAGATCTCTAACAATTGCTTGCCGATGTTAAAGAATCGCATCAAAGAGCCATTTTAGGCTTTGTACATGGATTAAGTGTTAAAATATTATCAAGGGCAGAGCTTTAGCCTATTAGGATACTTGTTGAAGTGATAAAGCATGCTACCAAGGTGGACCAGATACCGAAGGTAAGAAATAATCATTATACCTTATCCTACAATTCTTGTACTTCTTAGAATCCAATAGGAGTTTCTGAGGGTGAGGTTAGGATTGTAGAAAGAAGAACATATTGAGGCTAAACTAACACCTATGGATGTTAATATGAAGAAGCAATGCTTTGATTGACAAGGATTTGGCCATTTACAAGTTGATAGTCCCAAATACAGAGTTATAACCATTTAAAAGACAGAGGAGAGTGAATAGAACTGCTGAAGTGTACTCAATGGAGTTAGATCTCTAACAATTGCTTGACGATGTTAAAGAGTCGCATCAGAAAGCCATTGTAGGCGTTGTACATGGATTAAGTGTTGAAATATTATGGAGGGCAGAGCTTCACCCTGTTAGGACTCCTGTTGAAGTGATAAAGTTGGCTACCAAGGTGGAGCAGATAGCGAAGGTAAGAAACAGCCATTATACCTTATCCTACAATTCTGGGACTTCTTAGAATCCAATAGGAGTTCCTGAGGGTGAAGTTAGGATTGTAGCAAGAAGAACATATTGAGGCTAAACCAACACCTATGGCTGTGAATATTAAGAAGCAATGCTTTAATTGACAAGGATTTGGCCATTTACAAGCTGATAGTCCGAAATAAAGAGTTACAACCATTAAAAAGACAAAGGAGAGTGAATAGAACTGTTGAAGTGTACTCAATGGATATAGATCTCTAATAATTGCTTGACGATATTAAACAGTCAAATTAGAGAGCCATTGTAGGCTTTATACAGGATTAAGTGTTGAAATATTGTCAAGAGCTGAGCTTCAACCTGTTAGGACTCTAGTTGAAGTGATAAAGGTTGCTACCAAGGTGGAGCAGATAGCAAAAGTAAGAAACTACCATTATACCTTATCCTACAATTCTGGTACTTCTTAGAATCCCATTGGAGTTTCTGAGGGTGAAGTTTAGATTGTAGCAAGAATAACATATTGAGGCTAAACCAACAACACCTATGGCTGTGAATAGTAAGAAGCAATGCTTTGATTGACAAGGATTTGGCCAATTACAAGCTGATAGTCCCAAATTAGGAGTTATAAACATTCAAAAGACAAAAGAGAGTGAAAAAACTGTTAAAATGTACTCAATGGAGTTAGATCTCTAACAATTGCTTGACGATGTTAAAGAGTCGCATCAGAAAGCCATTGTAAGTGTTGAAATATTATGGACGGCTGAGCTTCAGTCGGTCAGGACTCTTGTTGAAGTGATAATGCTGGCTACCAAGGTGGAGCAGATAGCGAAGGTAAGAAACAGTCATTATACCTTATCCTACAATTCTGGTACTTCTTAGAATCTCATAGGAGTTTCAGAGGGTGAAGTTTGGATGGTAGCAAGAAGAACATATTGAGGCTAAAACAACACCTATGGCTGTGAATACGAAGAAGCAATGCTTTGATTGACAAGGTTTTGGCCATGTACAAGCTGATTGTCCCGAATACAGAGTTCTATCACTCAAAAGAACAGTTGAAGTGTACTCAATTGAGTTAGATCTCTAAAGATTGCTTGCCGATGTTAAAGAGTCGCATCAGAGAGCCATTGTAGGCTTTCTACATGGATTAAGTGTTAAAATATTATCAAGGGCTGAGCTTCAGCCTATTAGAACACTTGTTAAAGTGATAAAGCATGCTACCAAGGTGTAGCAGATAGCGAAGGTAAGAAACAACCATTATACCTAATCCTACAATTCTGGTACTTCTTTGAATCCCATAGGAGTTTCTGAGGGTGAAGTTAGGATTGTAGTAAGACGAACATATTGAGGCTAAACCAACACCTATGGATGTGAATATGAAGAAGCAATGCTTTGATTGATAAGGATTTGGCCATTTACCAGCTGATAGTCCCAAATAAAGAGTTATAACCATTCAAAAGACAAAGGAGAGTGATAAGAACTGTTGAAGTGTACTCCATGGAGTTAGATCCCTAACAATTGCTTGACGATGTTAAAGAGTCGCATCAGAAAGCCATTGTAAGGTTTGTGCTTGGATTAAGTGTTGAAATATTATGGAGGGCTGAGCTTCAGCCTGTTAGGACTCTTGTTGAAGTGATAAAGCTGGCTAACAAGGTGAAGCAGATAGCAAAGATAAGAAACAACCATTATACCTTATCCTACAATTCTGGTACTTTTTAGAATCTCATAGGAGTTTATGAGGGTGATATTAAGGTTGTTGCAAGAAGAACATATTGAGGCTAAACCAACACTTATGGCTGTGAATATTAAGAAGCAATGCTTTGATTGACAAGGATTTGGCCATTTACAAGCTGATAGTCCGAAATAAAGAGTTACAACCATTAAAAAGACAAAGGAGAGTGAATAGAACTGTTGAAGTGTACTCAATGGATATAGATCTCTAATAATTGCTTGACGATATTAAATAGTCAAATTAGAGAGCCATTGTAGGCTTTATACAGGATTAAGTGTTGAAATATTGTCAAGAGCTGAGCTTCAACCTGTTAGGACTCTAGTTGAAGTGATAAAGGTTGCTACCAAGTTTGAGCAGATAGCGAAGGTAAGAAACTACCATTATACCTTATCCTACAATTCTGGTACTTCTTAGAATCCCATTGGAGTTTCTGAGGGTGAAGTTTAGATTGTAGCAAGAAGAACATATTGAGGCTAAACCAACAACACCTATGGCTGTGAATAGTAAGAAGCAATGCTTTGATTGACAAGGATTTGGCTAATTACAAGCTGATAGTCCCAAATTAGGAGTTATAACCATTCAAAAGACAAAAGAGAGTGAAAAGAACTGTTGAAGTGTACTCAATGGAGTTAGATCTCTAACAATTGCTTGACGATGTTAAAGAGTCGCATCAGAAAGCCATTGTAAATGTTGAAATATTATGCACGGCTGAGCTTCAGCCGGTCATGACTCTGGTTGAAGTGATAATGCTGGCTACCAAGGTGGAGCAGATAGCGAAGGTAAGAGACAGCCATTATACCTTATCCTACAATTCTGGTACTTCTTAGAATCTCATAGGAGTTTCTGAGGGTGGAGTTTGAATTGTAGCAAGAAGAACATATTGAGGCTAAACCAACACCTATGGCTGTGAATAGGAAGAAGCAATGCTTTGATTGACAAGGTTTTGGCCATGTACAAGCTGATTGTCCCGAATACAGAGTTCTAACCACTCAAAACAACTGTTGAAGTGTACTCAATTGAGTTAGATCTCTAAAAATTGCTTGCCGATGTTAAAGAGTCACATCAGAGAGCCATTGTAGGCTTTGTACATGGATTAAGTGTTAAAATATTATGGAGGGATGAGCTTCAGCCTGTTAGGACTCTTGTTGAAGTGATAAAGTTGGCTAACAAGGTGAAGCAGATAGCGAAGATAAGAAACAGCCATTATACCTTATCCTACAATTCTGGTACTTCTTAGAATTTCATAGGAGTTTATGAGGGTGATATTAAGGTTGTTGCAAGAAGAACATATTGAGGCTAAACCAACACTTATGGCTGTGAATATTAAGAAGCAATGCTTTGATTGACAAGGATTTGGCCATTTACAAGCTGATAGTCCGAAATAAAGAGTTACAAATATTAAAAAGACAAAGGAGAGTGAATAGAACTGTTGAAGTGTACTCCATGGAGTTAGATCCCTAACAGTTGCTTGACGATGTTAGAGAGTCGCATCAGAAAGCCGTTGTAAGGTTTGTACTTGGATTAAGTGTTGAAATATTATGGAGGGCTGAGCTTCAGCCTGTTAGGACTCCTGTTGAAGTGATAAAGCTGGCTAACAAGGTGAAGGAGATAGCGAAGATAAGAAACAGCGATTATACCTTATCCTACAATTCTGGTTTACGATAATAAAAGGATATTAATCCAAAAAAGATTGTTGTACAGAAACAAAAAAAAACAAAAAAACGATTAAAACCTAATAAATATTCTGCTACAACTAAACCCTAAGAAAAGAAACCTAATGATTGATGCTGCTGCATAGATTGGTATTTATAGGAGAATGATATAAAAAAAATTAGGTCAAACCGACTATAGAAAAAATTATGAGGTTGAATCGATAAAATATATATTGGGCTTTTTAATTAGTTAATATGAAATTATATCAAACAAAATTTAGGGTTTAAATTTAAATTAAAACGTGATAGGCTTGGGAAAAAAACCAAAAATGGTAGGCCCAAATTAGAGAATTAAAGAAAATCTTAGGAGAATATTTATTTTTTAGATTTGATTCTGTTCACACTCAGGGGCAAAACTATAATTGCAACCCCCAACTATAGCCTCAGAGGCCTCCGTTGCTTCAAAACTACATGTCAAATAATATATATATAGATGGTAGTTTCTTACCTTTGCTATATCCTCCACCTTGGTAGCAACCTTTATCATTTCAACTAGAGTCCTAACAGGTTGATGCTCAGCTCTGGACAATATTTCAACACTTAATCCATGTATAAAGCCTAAAATGGCTCTTTGATTTGATTCTTTATCATCGTCAAGCAATTGTTAGAGATCTAACTCCATTAAGTACACTTCAACAGTTCTATTCACTCTCCTTTGTCTTTTGAATGGTTATAACTCTGTATTTAGGACTACCAGCTTGTAAATGGCCAAATCCTTATCAATTAAAGCATTGCTTCTTTATATTCACATCCATATGTGTTGGTTTAGCCTCAATATGGACGTCTTGCTACAATCCAAACATCACCCTCAGAAACTCCTATGAGATTCTAAGAAGTACCAGAATTGTAGGATAAAGTATAATGGTTGTTTCTTACTTTCGCTTTCTGGTCAACCTTGGTAGCATGCTTTATCACTTCAACAAGTGTCCTAATAGGCTGAAGCATAGCCCTTGATAATATTTTAACTCTTAATCTATGTACAAAGCCTACAATGGCTCTCTCATGCGACTCTTTAACATCGGCAAGCAATTGTTAGAGATCTAACTCCATTTTCAAGATGCAAATCAGTTAACAAAGTAAGGTTACTAAATGTGGGAGGAACTTGACCCAAGAAGTCATTAGAGGAAAGAGACAAAGCCTCTAATTTGTTGAGATTGCCAAACTCGGAAGGGAGTGAAGAGGAGGAGGTGAATTTGTTTTCAGAGAGATCAACGTAACGAAGCTGATGAAACCCAAAGAGGCTACTACTCGGACTCAAAGTTCCAGAGAAGTGATTATGGGAAAGGGATAAAATGGAGAGTTTGGTTAGATTTCCTACAAGTGGGAAACTACCAGTGAGCTCGTTGTGGGAAAGGTCTAACATGGAAAGCATACTTAGGTTACTAAATGAGGAAGGAACTTGACCAAGGAAGCTATTTAAGGAAAGATATAAAACCTCTAATTTATTAAGATTACCAAACTCGGAAGGGAGTGAAGCGGATGTGAAGTTGTTGTCATTCAGATCAAGGTGGCGGAGCTGATGAAACCCGAAGAGGCTGCTGTTGGGCTTCAGAGTTCCACTGAGACAAGCTCTTAGTTGTAGCTTTGTGACCGCACCCGTCGAATTATGACACCATACTCCATTAAAGTCGTCACTGTGGTTGCAACCGCGGGTATCAAACTCGTTCTTGAACTGCGTAAAAGCTCGAATCTGGTGGGGGCGACAAGCAACAAGACCAACAACAGGATATTTTAAAGAAAATAGGCTTGAAGGGGAGACACAACAGAGTAAGAGTATCGAGAGAAAATACAAACGCAGATGTGATTCTGACATGGTCATCATGGAATTTTTAGAAGAAGAAAGGGTTTAGCTTAAGAAAAGGGAGAGAAGATTGGTTGTATATATATAAGTTTATTCCTGTCATTTTATTTGAACCTACATGTGAGAAATTTCAAACTGATGTGATATTCCAATCCATGTTATACGTTAGAAATTTCACTAATGTGGATTCCACTTTACCCACTAGGCCATACCTTTATATATTTATGCCCTAATACAAATTAAAAGACTTCACGTAGCTCCAGCTTCTTCCAAGTCAAGTTGTGCTCTTATGCAAAACCAGGCACACTATAAATTCTTGAAAATTTGAGTTAAAATAATTTAATCTAAATAAAATTAATGTTTTGAATGCTATATTGCAGCTTCGGCTTGAATATATAACATTTATAGGAAATAATTATTTTAAAGATAAATAACAAAAGCTACCGATAAATTCAATTATGTAAATGATATACATAAAGTCAAATTTATGATTAATAATCTAATATGTCATATTTTAACAGCATATAAGACTATAAATAAAAATGATGCATCTTTAGATGTGGGAAACTTATGAAAGTGGTTACGTATTTTGATGACTAAATTATAAACGATACTAAAATTCGATAGTTTGAAACACAAACAATAAATGTTTGATATAATAAATTTAGAGACAAGCTCTAACAATATTCAATTTAAAAGAAATAAAAGATAAAAACAATTGATTAGTTAAATAAATTTATTTATTTATTTTTAGTCTATAATAGTAATAAAAAATTGATTAGTTATCTAGGACTTATTTAAAATAATATTTTAAACGTTTATTATAATGATACAGATTTTGTTTCCCTATATAAAATATATATTGTAAATATTGTTGATATATTTTGTGTTAAACTGTTACGGCAACGGTTGTGGCCTCATCTCATTTCTAAAAACATATATACATCGTTTAATAACATATATAACTGCAAACTTCCACACTCGCAACTGTACCCACTACATTTAAACTAGTTTAGCCCTCTTTTATGAACATAAAAGTCAACCCTATTCTTTCTATTAGGTCTAAACCCCATCTCATTTAAAAAAAAAAAATAAAAAAAAAATAAAAAAAAAAAAAGAAAAGAAGGGAACGGAGAAGCCAACGTCCATAAGCCTGCCTGTGAAAAAAAGAAAAGAAACGACATTTACCTTGGGCCCTTTGATATTTTCTGGGGCCCTATAGCAATATATTACACATTGTGGCATCACAATAACGCGTTGACCCTTATTCCTCAAAGGGTCAATGGAACGCGTTGCACGTCTCTCCATGTGAACATTTTCAATTTGATGAGATTCCATTCCCAAGTTATATGTTAGAAAAACTTAACTAATCTAGGCGTACTTTTTTCCTGCCCCTCTAATGGTTTTGCATAAGAGCACAACTTGACTTGGAAGAAGTTGGAGCTATGTGA
This sequence comes from Barbarea vulgaris, assembly GCA_963667165.1. Lineage (NCBI taxonomy): Eukaryota > Viridiplantae > Streptophyta > Magnoliopsida > Brassicales > Brassicaceae > Barbarea > Barbarea vulgaris. Next base: position 14,659,771 of record OY763892.1, read on the forward strand.
AGTCTTTAATTTGTATTAGGGCTTAAATAAAGGTATGGCCTAGTGGGTAAAGTGGAATCCACATTAGTTAAATTTCTAACGTATAACTTGGATTGGAATATCACATCAGTTTGAAATTTCTCACATGTAGGTTCAAATAAAATGACAGGAATAAACTTATATACATATATAGCATAGCGACAAACACAGTATAGTGTGGATACGTTTTGTAGCCCATATTACAAGAAGAATTAGCACTGTTTTTTTCTTCTTTGTGGATTATTACTTCGAAGTTGGCGACGTGGTAAAGTGATCACGTTATGTTTTAGCTAAAAAGATCATTAAACTGGAGTATATGTTCTTCTAATGCGATTAGAAGATCGATCGTTGAGCCAAATTTTTATAATGCAATTATTCATAATTGTAAACTTAGAGAAAGAGATGACTGAATGACTTGCTTTATTCCATCGGGAGATTCTCCCTTATATAATGTTTTACTGATATACATGAATCTTATATTCTCCCTTATCTACTCTCTATGATAATGATATACACATATCCTCCTATATCTCCGCTAACACTCCCCCTCAAGTTGGTGCGTGAATGTCACAAACGCCCAACTTGAAAGACAAATACTGAAAACCCGAACAACCCAAAGCTTTTGTTAAAAGATCAGCGACTTGCTCCTCCGTAGGCACATGAAAACAAGCAATGAGACCCTCCTTCATTGCATCACGGACAGCATGACAATCTTTTTCGATGTGTTTGGTGCGCTCATGAAAGACTGGATTTGCTGCAATATGCAATGCGGATTTGCTATCGCAATACACCTTCATAGGATTAACGTGTGAGACCCCGAGATCTTCTAGAAGTGACTTTATCCACTTCAGTTCTTTGACCGTATCCGACATAGCTCTGTATTCTGCTTCTGCGGAGGAATGGGAGACGGTCTTTTGCTTCCTTGTTTTCCACGCGATTGGTGAGTCACCGAGCATGACTACATACGCGCTTAAGGACCTGCGAGAGAGAGGACAACCGGCATAATCTGAATCACAAAAGGCCTTGACCTGCAGAGTACTGTTAGCTGTTAACATGATTCCCTGACCTGGGCAACCTTTAAGATAGCGTACAATGCGCATTGCTGCCTCCCAGTGTGCCTCCCGCGGTTTCTGCATTAATTGTGTCAAGACGTGAACTGTGTAACATAAGTCTGGTCGAGTGACTAGGAGATAGACAAGACGTCCCACTAAGCGTCTGTACTTCTCGGGATCTGACATGAACGGACTCGTATCATCCAATAACTTGTGATTCTGCTCCATTGGAAGAGATAATGGCTTACAGCCAAGAACGCCTGCTTCAGCAATCACATCTAAGGCGTATTTCCGCTGAGACAAGAAAAAACCTTCTTTTCCTCGGGAGACTTCGATGCCAAGAAAATATTTGAGTTTTTCCAAGTTCTTCATATGAAAACAACTACTGAGATACGTTTTGAACTCCTCCAATAATGACAAATTACTCCCGCAAACAATTAGGTCGTCCACATAGACCAAGACCCGAAGACTCATGTCGCCTTTAATATATGTAAACAAAGAATAGTCCGCATATGATTGTTTGAATCCATAGGCGAGGAGAGCCGAAGATAATTTAGCAAACCAACATCGCGGCGCCTGCTTAAGACCATATAATGATTTCTTTAGGAGGCATACCTTAGAGGGATCATCCGTTTGAAAACCTGGAGGAAGTTTCATGTAAACTTCTTCCTCGAGATCTCCGTGTAAAAACGCGTTATGGACGTCCATCTGATGAACCTCCCAGTCTTTGGCCACTGCAACCTCCAGTAAAGTACGCACCGTTGTCATCTTGGCCACTGGGGCAAACGTGTCATTAAAATCTTTGCCCTCTACCTGAAGATTGCCGAGAATAACCAGTCGGGCCTTGTACCTCTCAATGGAACCATCGGCATTATATTTCAGCTTGTAAATCCACTTGCTTCCAAGAGCCTTTTTCCCTTTTGGTAGAGTGACTAATGTCCAAGTGTCATTGTCCTCGAGAGCTTTGATCTCACTGGCCATGGCAACTCGCCATTTCTCATCTTTTACCGCATCGTTGTAGTAAACTGGTTCCACTCCAGCACTAACAGCTGCGAGAAAGATTTTGTGCTGGTCCGAGAATTTTGCATCAGTAATATAGTCACTAAGAGGATATAGGACCGTACCTTCGACCGTAGAGGAGTCCGCCGATTGTGCAGGTGAAGGGTGAGGCGTGTGTTTATCGGGAGAAGTACTCGCATTGTAGGTGACATACTCATTCAACTTTACCGAAGGTTTCTTTTCTCGACAACCTCTGCCCAATTTTTCTTCTTCAACTACCGGTGTAGTGCTGTCTAAGACTACCTCAGCCGGTGTAGGTTCTGCTATTTGATCGGAACTCCCCCTGTTTTCTATAACCAGAACCGGGTCGATATCATCAAATGTAGCCAAAACTGGCTCTATCTCTCCCACAGGTGCAAACTCTGGTTGCACCGGATCAACTTTACGATGATATGGAAAATCTTCCTCGTGAAACACCACATCTCGAGAGTCAAAGAATTCATTGTTCTCGATGTCATACACTCTCCATCCCTTCTTTCCAAAAGGATATCCAATGAATACGCATCTCCTACTCCGTGTCCCAAATTTATCATTGTCTCGTCTAACCTTGTAGGCATAACACAAGCATCCTATCGTTCTGAGCGGATCATATGATGGAGGCGAGCCATGTAGAGTTTCGTAAGGAGTTTTACCCTTTAGTACTGACGATGGTGTGCGATTGATAACGTGGGCAGCAGCCAAAATACATTCGCCCCAGAACTTGATTGGAAGACTTGCTTGAAACATGAACGATCGGGCAACGTTGAGGATATGCCGGTGTTTCCGTTCCACACGGCCATTTTGCTGTGGGGTCGAGACGCAAGATGTTTGGTGAAGCATGCCTTGTTCCTCAAAGTATTTGGTCAAACACATAAACTCCGTGCCGTTCACTTCGGACAACTTGGACCTTTTTACCAAATTGGCGTTCAGCCATACTACAGAAGTTTGGTAAGACCCGCCTAACTTCACTCTTTTCTAATAAGAGATATGTCCAAACGGCCCGGGAATGATCATCGACAATTGTGAGAAAGTATCTTGCTCCACAGGAGCTTGGAACTCTGTATGGTCCCCAGACGTCGACATGTATAAGGGAAAAACACTTGGAAGCTTTATTGATACTATCAAAGAATACAGCACGAGTTTGTTTGGAATGAAAACAAATGTCACAACCGCCAAAACGGGCAGAGTTGTCCCTAGCACTAAAAACCATGGGTAAAAACGAAAGAACTTCAAACGATGGATGCCCCAACCGCTGGTGCCACAAGGCCTGATCCTGAGAAGCCTGAACCTTGTTCACACGTGCTGTGACCACATCCCGATAAACATAGACACCCTCACGCTCCTCACCTGCTCCAATCAGGGTCCTCGTAAAACGGTCCTGCAATATGCATAACGCATCAGTAAAAATGGCAAAACAATTTGTTTGCTTCAAAAGTTTAGCTACAGAGAGTAATGTGCAGTTCAAATTTGGAACCAAAAGCACATTCTGAAGTATTAGTTTTCCCGACAAAGGCAACAGTCCACTCTTTACGGCAAATACTTGGCTGCCGTCTGCAAAATTAATTGGACAAGATACTATATCCCGTAACTCTGTTAAGAGAGTCGCATCACCCGTCATGTGATGTGACGCACCAGTGTCGAGTATAACATCCCCAGTCTGATTCTTACCACTTAGACGATTAGGGATTGGTGCCGGTGTTGTACGTTGTTGTTGCTCCAACAACTGGGACAGAGACGCCCATTGATCTTGAGTGAAGGTTGGTAACGGTGAAGTCGCGTTTGCCACTTGAACAGAATTAGAACGAACAGCCTGAGTTCCTCTACCCCGACCAGAGCCTCGTCCACCGCCTCTGCCTCTGCTTCCACTACCCGGAAAAGTTTGTTGTGGCTGAGAGCCACCCTGATATCTCTCCTGATACCATTCAGGAAACCCAATGAGCTGCCAGCAGTCTCGCTTGTCATGACCCCGGCGACCACAGTGAGAGCAGATGTTCGAACGATCACGATCACGAGCCTGAGCTGCAGCTGCGAGTATTGGTGAAGCCACTGCCGGTTCTGCCCGTGTGACAAAACCAACTGCCTCTGGTTTCGACTCATGACGCATGGAGTTAAGTCGCCGTTCTTCGCGCACAATCTTCTGATAAACTGTATCCAAATCTGGAAGTGGATCCGTACCGATTATGTTGGTACAGACGTTGCTGAAGCGAACCTCGTCTAAGCCCATTAAAAATTGATGGACTTGTTCTTCTTCACGTTCTTTAGAAAGTAACTCACTCCCGCCACACGAACAAGAATGCAAAGGTTTGTAGTTGTAAAGTTCCTCCCATTTTAGTGAGAGTTTACCAAAGTAATCCATCACCGAAAGACCATCTTGTCGTAACGAAGCAAGCTCTGTTTTGAGTTGATAAATTCGAACAGAGTTACCGATCGAGTACCGTCGACGAAGATCTTCCCACAGTTTGTAAGCGTCGGTGGAGAACTTCACCGTCGAGCGTATCTTTGGTGAGATAGACGCTCGTATCCATCCGATGAGCATGGCGTTGACTGTCAGCCAGTGCTCATGATCTTCCGTCCCAGCTTGTGGAACCTTCAGACTGCCGTTAACGAAGCATGTTTTCTTCTTAGCACGAAGTGCATTCTCCAGCTCCGTTGCCCACTCAGCATAATTTTCTCCACTTAGCTGAACAGCCGAGATCACTGATCCCGGGTTATCGGACGGATGAAGGTAGTATGGTGACCCCATCTTGATTTCTTTGGCCACCACCTCCGGAACCTCCGCTACGCGCTCCTCGTCGGTGTCAGAACTTTCACTCATCGTTGATGATGATGAAAACAAACAGAGATAAAAGAGAGAAAAAAAAACGATTTGCAGATTTTAAACCTGCTCTGATACCATGTAAACTTAGAGAAAAAGATGACTGAATGACTTGCTTTATTCCATCGGGAGACTCTCCCTTATATAATGTTTTACTGATATACATGAATCTTATATTCTCCCTTATCTACTCTCTATGATAATGATATACACATATCCTCCTATATCTCCGCTAACAATAATCCTGCTGAAAATTACAGGGATGTCTATTTAAAGACCGTTCAGCCAAAAAAAAAAAAAAACAAAAAAAAAAATTTGTTTTTTTTTTTTGTTGATTGTTGAGCCAAAATTGGTACCAGATTTTTGTTCAAAGAAGAGATGAAAGGTGAAAATGATCTAAAATGATACAGTTATAAAACATTACGTAATTGGGGTAAGTAAAGATCCTACCACAAATTCTAAGGTATAGATAAATTACCAATTACGAATCTCTGTATTTTGGTATTCTGATTTGGTTGAGCTTATGTATGGCTTGTTTGTGAATAGACCTCGTTGTTTGATTCAATGATGATAGCATAAACTTGTTTGCTTACATGAAATTCAGAAGCTCCTCTGCTACATCAAAACTAGGGATGTTAAAAATGGGTAATTACCCAATGGGTACCCTAAACCCTTAAAAATATTCAAACCCATAACCCTACTATTTTTCCATAAAATGAAAAAGGTTCAAGATGGACGGGTGCCCATTAGAAAAGGGTTCAAATAGGGTTTAGGGTACCCACAAGGTTTTTTTTAATTAAATCAATAAATATTCAAAATTACTTTGTAATGAAATATTTATGAGATTTTGTTTTATAAATTTTTTAAAAATCATCAAATTAACATTTCATTCATTTTCTGCCAAACAACCTATAATCCGTTTTCCGGCAAAAAACGTGATTTATCGCCAAAACACACAAATTGCAAAATTTTCTCATTTTCCATCAAATATATGATTTGTGTTTTCCGCAAAAAACGTTAAATCTAGTTTTCCCGCCAAAAACGTAAAATCTCGTTTTCTCACCAAAACATAAAATCTCATTTTTCCGCCAAAAAAGCAATATCGTTTTCCCGCCAAAAACCTAAAATTTTGTTCTCCCGTCAAAAACGTAAAATCTTCGTTTCCCGCAAAAAAACGTAAAATTTTGTTTTTCCGCCAAAAACGTAAAATCTCGTTTCTCGCCAGTAACGTAAAATCTTGTTTTCTTGCCAAAAACGTAATATCTCGTTTTCCCGCTAAAAACGTAAAATCTCGTTTTTTCGCCAAAAACGTAAAATTTTGTTTTCCCGCCAAAAACGTAAAATTTTATTTTCCATAAATAAAAATTTGATTTCATATTTTCCGCCAAAAAGTGATTGCTTTCTCGCCAATAAAATTATAAAATAATAATAGTGGTAATTAAGCATAAATATAATAATAAAAATTAAACATAAAAGAAAAGAAAACCACATAAAAAAAATAGTTAGGGTACCCGTGGGTACCCATGGGTAACTCTGAAATTTTTAGGATCTTGTTTGGGTTACCCTATTAGTACATGATTTTTTTAGGATTTTTTAAAATAGAATTTTTTCTGGACGGGTTTATTTAGGGTTATAGGGTAAAATTACCCATGATATCATCTCTAATCAAAACTAAACTTCAAAATGAAAACTATATACTTTTGGCATGAATGAAGTGATGTTTAATCCGTTGCATGTGGTTATCTCTTTAGGTAATATATGACTAATATTCTACAGTTTCGTATTTGTAAGCCATATAGGGTTTTTTTTTTTTTTTAATGTAATATTTGTCAATGGACCTGACAAAATAGTATCAAATTAATTGTCCATAGCCCTTAACTGGGGTTGAGAGTTGAGACTCAAATTAATAAATGTGGAATAAGATTTTACAAGTTTGTAATCATAAAGAAACCAAACTAAAGTTAGAAAAAAAGAGGTCAGAAGAAAATTATAACTTTCTCATCTTCTGTTTCAAAATTTGAACAATAACACACTACATTTACATAAGTCAACACAACTTATTGTAAGAAAATTTGATATGTTAAGCCTAAACATGAGTTATACTTTGAAAGAAATATTTAAATTCGATATGTTACTGCTCGATCTATCAAATAAAGTCTTGTTTCCTGATCGAATAAGTTCTATGTTTCTTCCTACATCCAAAACCATTCCAAGATTAAGTCTAAACAAAAGCCAAAAAAAAAAAAAAAAAAAAGAAGATTAAAACAAGAAAGATGGGAAGCAAAGCTAATGTCTCAATCTTGCTAATGGTTTCCCTTTGTGCTGCCATTTTTTTCACTCAAGGAGTAGCTCAAATGCAAACACCGCCAATGATTCCAGGACTTTTCCCAATTGGCTCACCTTTTAATTTGGTAAAGTGTTGGTCGTCTCTCTTCAGCGTTGAAGGATGTGTACTCAAAATCTCGAAATCAATTTTTTCTAGAAAATTTGAAAATGTTGAAGCCGCATGTTGCAAGGCGTTTTCGGCCTTAGATGCAAACTGTTGGCCCCAAATGTTTCCGTTGAATCCGTTCTTCCCTCCTCTTCTCAAGGATAATTGCGCTCGCATTGTCCCAAACTCCCATGCACACAACTGAAAGCAAGAATGATTGTTGAGCTACACTTTTAGACTAGTTGTTAGCTTCGAAGTCGAACTTTCAATGTTAAATTTTTGTTGGCAAAATATAAGCTCATATCTTTGGAGAGCTCTTCTTTCTTAAATGAAGCAATTTTTTTAGCAATATTTATTGAAAAAATATCTTATTCATAACTCTTAATATTGTGTCTTATTGGTTGCGTTTATTCCCGGTTCAGTTTAAGTGGAACACTACAACAAAACAGTCAAAATTATGACCAATGTTTCTTGCTATCGATGGTGGTCGGAAAAATGCCGACCAATTTCCAAGGTAAAAACCTCGGTCGGAATTTGGTCAGAAATAGTCAGAAAATTTTGACCAATACAGTAATTGGAAATTAGTCATCTTTCTCACGCCGTCCAAAAAAGGACACTTTTAGCTCGGTAATATTTAAAACTATACTAAATAAAGGGGGGTTTTTGTTAATTAAACATTAAATTTAATTATAGCTATAATATACTTTTTCCGTTTCATATTAGTTGTCGTTCTAGGTTATTTTACGTAGATTAAGAAAAAATTGATTTTTCTATTTTACCCTTAATTAATATATATTTGATTAGATTTTATTAGTCAAAACATTAAAATAATATGGACAAATTTAGAAATTCTACCAAACATTTGCATTGAAAACTTAAAACGACTACTAATTTGAAACGAAAATTAACTCCTAAAACGATAACTAATTTGAAACGGAGGGGGTATTAGCAAACATATTACAACATTTACAAATTTTGTAGAAAATTTGAACGACTAAAGGGAGATTTTATGGATATGGATCTATTCCATAAGATGGTGATCTCGGGTAAAGCTCATCCATCTATGGGAACTTGAAAGAAAAGTTGGAAGCCACCGAAGAGAAGAAATTCCAAACTCAACTATACCTGGATGCAGTGAATAAGAATATTATGTGGATGCAATCAACTCAACAAGATATGCTCTACTGGACTCGGATGATGCAAAAATTTCACCACACCCTCGTATTGCCATCTCGAACAACCCTAAACGAAGACGAGACTTCAAATCTCGAGATAATAATTAATTTAGATTAATTTTTTACATGGACTTTTTATTGTGTTAGTGAGACATTTTAAAAATTTATTTATTTAAATTTCATATCTAATAAATTATATTTTAAATTATATATATATATATATATAGATTCTTAAAAATATTTATCCTCATTTCGACCAATTTCTGAATATATTTAAAATACTTGAGTCAGAAATTAGTAAAACATTTCCGCAAATTTCAGAAATTCATCAGAAATTTCTAACTAGTTTCTGACTAAATTATTTTAATATGTTAATTCATATTATAGGAATTTATTCAAAAAATTTCGACGAATTTCCGACCATTGTTGTTGTTTTTTTATTTTGTTTTTATCATTAAATATCGTCTGAAATCAGTCATGCATTTCCGATCAATGTCCAATGAAACACTTAAATGTTGTCAGAAATTGTTCAGAATTTTTTTAACTAATCTATTATCTCAATATCATCGGAAATTGGTCGGAAAATTTCTGAGGACATTCCGACGAATTTTCCGACCAACCATTATGTCATAAATTTCCAACGAATTTTCGACGATTTCCCGTTTTCGACCACGATATACCGACCTATTTTGTTTTGTCATAATTTCATCTGAATATGCCAATTCCAACAAAATTCTGACCAATATGGTGGTCAGAATAGTGTCTCCTCCATGGACTGGAAGTTAAATAATCAAAACAAACAAGAGGCTTCGAATTGTGTTTAAACCAGGATCAAATGAAAGTCGGTTATGGGTAGGATTAGGAGGTTGATAGTAAAAATATAAGAAACGGTTAATACTGAAAAAATAAACGCTCACGTCGGTTTAACCTCACCAAGCTAATGAAAAATATTCATTTTACACTTGTCCATAATATTGTAAGTGTACTTTCATTCATTCTAATGAAATATGTTTGCTATAAGAAACTTCTTCCAATGACAAATGTAGACCAAAATGGTTTGCTTATGTTACATTTTCTTCCAATGAAGAAGTTGGGAAAGCTTTATTAGAACTCAACAGCCAGGTATTAACTCCCTTCTTCATTACAGAATCCGATATTGTTAATTCCGTATCTCGTATCTGTAACTCTCAGACAAGTCTAAGAAGCTTAGCCCATTTATCCATTTTCGAAGTAATGTTCATTCAAACTTCTAGCTTTCTACTAAGGTAACAAAGATACCATGTTTGCTACTGTTTCTAGGACATCTAATCCAAATCTGATAGGAATGGGCATAAATCAAGCCCACAAGACTTTTAGGTAGAACATTATCAAAAGCTACCTCATAGGTTTGGGTGTCTTTATATAGTATTGATTTATTCTCTTCCTATCCGATGTGAGATATTTTACCCATATACTGTATGTATCAAAATCTGCCAACCAAATACCCAAATTTGTATCAATTAGACAGTTTGAAACTGTACCAATCCACCATACGCACCTTGAACCTAGTTTAGCTAGTGTAAATAGGGTTGAGTGTTTAGACTAAAAATCAATAAAGTTGAATAATGTTTTACAAGTTTGTAATCATAAAGAAACCATACTAAATTTAGAAGAAACAAAATAGCTCATAAGAAAATTATAACTTTCTCATCTTCTGTTTCAAAACTTAAACACTAAAACACTACCTTTACATTAGTCAACACAACTTATTGTTAGAAATTTTTAAAACATTAAACCAAACATGAGTTACATTTTGAAAGAAAAACTAAAACTGATATTACTTTTCTATTTATCAAATATAAAAATTGTTTCTTCATCCTATAAATTCCGGTTTCTTCCTATATCCAAAATCATTCCAAGATTAAGTCTAAATCAAAGCCAAAAAGAGAGGAAAACAAAATTAACAAGAAAGATGGGAAACAAAGCTATTGTCTCAATCTTGTTAATGGTTTCCCTTTGTGCTGCCATTTTTGTCACTCAAGGAGTAGCTCAAATGCATACAATGCCAACGATTCCAAGACTTTTTCCAATTGGCTCACCTGTTGATTTGGTAAAGTGTTGGTCTTCTCTCTTCAGCGTTGAAGGATGTGTACTCGAAATCTCGAAATCAATTTTCTCTGGAAATTTTAAAAATGTTGAAGCCGCATGTTGCAAGGCGTTTTCGGCCTTAGATGCAAACTGTTGGCCCCATATGTTTCCGTTTAATCCTTTCTTCCCTCCTCTCCTCAAGAATAATTGCGCACGCATTGTGCCAAACTCTCATACACACAACTAAAAAGCAAGAATGATTGTTGATCTACACTTTTAGACTAGTTGTTAGCTTTGAAGTCTAACTTTTAATGTTAAATTTTTGTTGGCAAAATGTGAACTCATATCTTTTAAGAGCTCTTTTTCTCAATGAAGTAAAATTTTAGCAATATTTATTCAAAAAATTCCTAATTCATAACTTCTTAATAATGTATCTTATTGGTTGCGGTTATGCCCGGTTCAATAAGTGGAAGTGGGAAACTCTAGAAAAAGCATTGGCTTCGGATTGTGTTTAAACCAGGGTCAAACCGAAGTCGGTTATGGGCCGGGTTAAGAGGTTGTTAGCCGGTTTAAAGGCTGTTAACTATGATATAAAAACAGACCGAGTTTGTTTATCGATCTTATATGTTCTTCTTCTACTCTGTTCTTGAAACTTGAGGACTTGAGCGAGAGAGGGAGTTGTAATGGTAATTTATAACCGCAATTTTTTTTGTTATGACTAAGAGATTATGGGCATATGCACGTACATCTCCTCATGCCTAGTGGATTTTTTATTTTTTTTTGTATAACTGCAACATTGATCTAGTGGATTTTTCTTTTCTCTATCTCTGGAATTTTGCTCATCAAAATTTTGCAACATTGATCATGCAATCTTATTTTGGTTTTAACTTCTTTTTTTCAGTTTTCCAAAGTATAGCCAAATCCCAAATGATGTAAAAGGATTTTTAATATTTTCGGGAAGGTAATTAGAAATCAAATTGACTATTATATTTTGTTAAATTATCGTTAATTATTAATGGTTCATTTTGTATCTACTTATAGAATTTTTTTTTTATAATAATGGAAAGAAGAAAACTCAAAATTTTAGATTTAAATAGTTTTTCCAAAATGTAGCACACAAATTCCTTTCAAATTTTGTTTTCCTTAAATTCAATCTAAGTTATTTTTTTATTAAGTTTTCAAAAAAAAAATTGGTTTGTATTTCATAATTTCACAAGATATTATATTAGACAAAAACTCTTACACATTTTATTAAATTTTCCAATGCTTTAACATCTAAAAAATTCAGAAAACAACAAAATCAATGAATCTGATAAATAACTGAATCATTTAAACAACTTATTTCTTGATATTAAATCAACAGTTACACGAAATCATTCAAAAGATAATTAATGATTTGTTTAAATCTCTAAGTTAAACTTAAGTCACCAGTCAATAAATTTTCCTAGTATAAATCCCTAAAAGTGGAGTTTAAAAAAAAAAAAAAACCCATAGCAAACTCTTGTAAGATTCTTGGCATTTTGGTAGATCTATCATATAATTAAAACCAAAGTATAGATTAGTCATTTTTCTGTATGTGATATATGATTTATAATTTTCTGAATATTTAAACAGAAAAATTATCAACGATTTCATAAAGATTCACATTCATCCGATCAAAAAGTTTTCAAACATAATTAGTCGAAAAATATATATATCTTCATCAAGACAAACCTAATTTTCTTACAAAACAGTTGTGAAACTGCTAAATCCATATAATCATATCATAACTGATAATAGACATAAAAAATATCCACAACTAATTTAGCTACAAAAACCAATAGCAAATTATTGTGATATGTACAAAAGTTGGACATGTAAAGTAATATTGCGAAATTCCTATGATTTGAAGCTGTTTATCCTCATCCAAAAACTAGAAAGGTTTCTCTTGTGGATGGAGAGTATATTAAGATTCATGTATCTGCCCATATATGAGATTCACTATGGACACTGTCTGCCACCACATCACAATAACATTTATGAATTTTGTTTAAATTTCTCAATTAACTAAAATCCACATATCAATAAAATATTATAGTATATATTACAAAAGATGAAACATTTTTTTTTATCAAATATTATAATTATCTTAAAATTTAATTTATTAATTTTATATTTTTAACATGCAATCAAAGAAATCTGACCAAAGAACGGAAAAAATACAAGCCAGCTGGATATAAAATTGTGTATTTTGACCATCTATGTTCTAAACTGTGGTTTAAAGGACTACTTAATGAATACCCTGTCATGGCCACTTTACTTTTTCTCCTACCGCTGAAATGGATCCCGTTTACGGCCCTTCTTTTGAAGAAGTTAAAGCAGCAAGATGTGCTCACTTAATATTGTTGACCGGGCACGGAATTGGTGACAATAATATTCCTTATTAAGAGTACCATGATACTTATGGTCCTCCCTTTGGAACTAATGGAGGGTATCGAATGTTTGCTCGTGTGAAGCAATTACTCAGCTATGTGGTGATGATTTCGCATGAGAAGATAAAACAGTTTGTTATTAAGAAAAAAAAAAAAGAGAAATCATCCGTAGAATTTCCTCATCATCTTTTCTTAAGTTTTTTTTTTTTTCTCATTAGAATAGTGATTCATTGTTTGTAGTCTTACATCATGTTTTTGGGGTTTCCATTGGTTGACTGAATTAGTTTAAATTCAATTGACTAAATTTTAACAAAAAAAACATGATTACAATTCTTCTACGGTATATAAGATCTACAATGGGTCTGTTCGTTTGTCAGTCGCTGGCGACAGCGACCAGCGACTAGAGTTGTTGTTCGTTTACAAGTCGCCGCGACTGGTCGCTGTTCTGTTCGTTTCCAGCGACCAGCGACCAGCGATTTTAAGTTTTTCAGCGATCGAAAATTTCAGTCGCCGAGAAATGTCAGCGATCGAAAATTTCAATCGCTGGTCGCTGCGATTGGTCGCTGATCGCGGCGACTGCCAAACGAACAGTCGTTAGTCGCTGTCGCTGGTCGCTGTCGCTGGCGACTGCCAAACGAACAGACCCAATATTGCAGCGTTCTCTAATCTCTTTTGTGTAAATTAATGTACTTTGTAGAAGAGTAATATCTTCGTTTTTCCTGATGAGAACGTAGTCCGTCCATATCCGTAATTTGGATGGTGGAATAAAACTTCTTCTCAAAGGATAAAGCGGAAGGTTAAAACACAAAGAATAATTAAAGACAAAGAGAAACATCGGTAGTTAACTGTAGAAAACCGCAAGTGAATCTGCATCATGGAAAACAAAATCTCCACGATGACTTCTCTGTTTCTCCAGATATCGGTTGATAGCAATGGTCCAAACTATTTTGACGGTTCTTGCGTTCAGCGGAAGAGTGGTGAGGCGGTGGTGGTTTTCCATTTGCAACCCTCAAATTGACACGTGTTAATGTTTCATATACGTTGTTAATATTCAATGTATTGGCATGGCATGTTATGTGCTTCGTAGTAGGTTTCAAATGAATTGGGTTGTATATAGCACCATTCACACATGCCCATCTGGGCTATGCAATGAAATGCAATTGGGCGGTAAAAAAAAAAAAAATAAAAAAAAAAAAAAGACCAGAGATAAAGCTGATAAACAAACAAAAACAAATCAAGAAAAAAAAGGGCCAAAATTATATAAAGGACTCCATGTTTTCCAATGTTCACGAATTACACCCCAAATTCTTAATTCGTCAAAAATCTCCCCAAAGGGTGGATGACCATCTCTCTCCTATTCGAGAAGGCATATATATATATAGTTATATACTAATACTACTTAGTCAAACTCAATTTAAAAAAAAAAGAAAAAAAAGTTACTAATGGGCCCATCTAAAAAGCTCAACCATTGTTAAAACTATCAACGATCAGACATAATAAGTAGTTGTTCTATCCTCGAGCTGCTCTGTCTACGAGTCTTGCGTCTGCTAATCACAAGCTGAGAGGATCATTTGAAGGACAATGCTTAGCCTGTTATTATTAGTATGAACAGTCTCTCAAATTCAGTAACAAAGAGTGATGAGTTTGGTTCTATGTTCCTTTACTTGAATCACTAATTTACAGTTCATGTTATACAAAATAAAAGTAGCTTTGGTATTGGTATTGTACCTGAAACCGTTTTAAGTTAGAATTCTGATCAGTCCTGTGATGATGATGACGATTGAGATGTGTTTGGAATTTCCTTCTTCCAAGAGAAATCATGGTTAACACCTGAAGGAAAACATCAATAAATTAAAATGGATCGCTTAAAGAATACACAGATCGTCGAATGAATGACAAGAATCACAATGTCTATGTAGTTAGTTGCTAGAAGAAGATCAATCGGAGAGTTCACCAGATGAGATGATGGAATCATGGCATAGGATCCAGTACTGTCTTAATGGCATGCGCATCCATGGCCTTGGAGGAGGAAGATCAAGCCCCAGTTTTGATGGCATTCTGGAAAGGCGACACAAGGTAAAATAAATTTACAAAAAAAAAGGGAGAGAGACGGCGTGCGATCTTGTGATCAAATATAATACAAATTTACCTGTTTCCACTGAGGACTCCGCGAGCTGATGTAGTTAGAGAAGAAGCTGATATTCCTGAAAATATTGTTGTATAGTGAGGTAAAAGAATCTGTCCTGCAATATGTTCATATAATTAATGTCAGTAAAAACATAAACACAACACACAAAGCATAAAAAAGAATCCAGATTAATTTTTTCATTTGACTTAAGAATAGCTGCAAGTTCACCTAAGGTTAAAAAATTGCTGCGAAGATTGGAAACCATTAGAGATGATTTCTTCTCAGGAATATTATGTTCTTCTAGTAGACTTTTGGAGACTGTACTGCTTATTTCTGAGGGTTCCATTTCAAACCAGATACCACAAGGGAATCTTTTACGCCTGACAAGCCAAATCATAATCTCTGCATATGGTGTTGCATGGATGACAGAGATGGCGAGTTCAATCAACATACATATGGAGTTGATTGTAGTGCTCGTAATGGTGAAAAAAATGTAGAAAACTGAAGTTGTTGGCAAGAGAAGCAGAAGAGGAGTGAACAGAAGAGATCCCACTACATGTTGCTTCACAGTGTAACCATAGCTGTCTAACCTTTGACGTAGAGGATTCAATTTTCGCCCACTGAAAGAACAAAGAAGAATTCAAGATAAGGTTTAAGGAATTGAGATGAACCAAAAAATGGCAGATTCAAGAACTTCTAAAAGAAAGAGGAAAAATTATTGAATGTGTCCTGCTTTTACATTTAAGAATCCAAGAAACCATGAAAGAACTCAGACAATTTAATATTCAAATTTACCTGAAAAGCCTCCACAAAGCTGCCAGAGCTTGAATTTGGTGAGAGTAAACAAGTGTGATTGCCCAATGAAGAGCCATTATATGAAATGTTGCAAAAGTAATGGCATCTATGACAAATGCGGCAGATACTGTGGCACCAAAAGTAATTCCAAGAATGGCAATTACTCTTATCAAATAAAAGATGAAAGAAGCCATGACGATCCAGAGTGTAGACCATATCTGAATTACATTAAGAGATACCATGCCTAGAACTCCAGCCAATTCTGTGTTTAACTTGAAACCCGCTGGAACTCCCATCAACCACACACAACCGGACCGCAAAATATCATTCGTAAACTCCTTTGCAAAGTTGAATATCCATAAGCAGACAGATTCGGTGTTAAACAATAGACTTAGACCAATCAAGTTCCCCAAAACAAGATCAACAGCCATGGCCGACCATGTAGAATGTCTTTGCAGTGCAGCTTTCTCTGCATGTTCCACACAGGATATGGACCTTGTGAAACCAGAAGAATTATCAAAATTCGATAAGCATACACACAAAATGTTATAATCTAGTAAGGCGGGTACAGAAAAGCTAGCTAATATAGTTGTGTGAAACGTCTCAGAAAAATGAGAAATGCATTGCATGAAGGTTTCCTATCTCCAGAGATTCCTTTAAATAGTTATAGAGATGCAATTTTGAGCCAAGGAGATAACAGAAAAAGTTTACAAATCTAACTTAAGAAGCAAATCTGAAAATTTGGTTGAACTTACATCATATCAATCTCTACAAGGAAGATTGGCCAATATAAGATCTGAGAACTGCGTACTCTAAAGTTGATCCATGTATTCTTGAGTACCCTCCTTGATGCGATATGCACCCATGATAAAATCGAAAAACTTGAAAGTAAATAGAAGAACTGGGTAAGGCTATAATACAGAGTTGATAAAGAGGCTAAAATTGTGGCGAGTAATCGCCATGTCAAAGAATATATCCTGAAAAGCAAGATGCCATAAGTTAGAAAAACTAACAAAGAAAAATACGAACTCCAAATAACAAAAAAAAATATCATGAGAGCTTACAAGTAACAAATGGAAAATTTTCTAGAAGAAGTCGCCAGCTGCATAGATATCTTCTTATAGGCAATCTTTGCAGCTGAGGTGCAATTTATGGAAAGAATCGCAGTTTCCTGCTTACACAACAATGAGGTAATATTAGCAACAACTTGAGAAAGAAACAGCACAACAAAGAGTAGCACTGTGGAAACTACTCAACCATTTCATTCAGAGGTTGCCTCTTGTGAATATCATCAACCCATTTGGGTTTCTTAAGAGGAGCTTTTGTCTGAGAAGAAGAATTCCAAAAGCTTAACGAGAAATGGTGAGAACCAAACACAGGAGTGTCATAGCCTATGACCTGACATGTCCATGTTTAGCGGAGTCAAGTACTGGCAGCGTGTAGGTTCAGGAAAGAATAATACAAGAGAAAGACATCATGACTTACATACGTGGACATCGCATTGAGATACAATCTCCCCATTCCAATGTATATGATGCAGTCTAGAACTTTCTGCAATTCTATGTTCCGAAGAATCATGCACCATATGAATCCAGTAATCTCTCACATAATATTTCCTGAAATCCTCTAATAAGCCATTAACCCTATGACAACCACAGCTGAGACCACTATATCTGCAAGGACTACCACAAGCTCCGGCCGTATTGCACACATCTTCGTCTGTTGTAATCTTGGATGAGTTTCCATTAGCAGTAAGGCATTGATCATAACTACCAAGGAGTGTAAACGCTGTCTTATCCCGTAAAGTTGAGGGCATCTTCTCATTTGTTTCATGGAGTAGGTCCTGTTAGAAATCACAGAGATTTATCAAAAGCATGTACAAATGCGTGAGGAAAGAAAGGAATTTTTGGAAAAAGTGGAGTTATTACTTGGAGACTAGATCCACCATTGAACAAGGAACTTTCATTAGAGATGAAGGCCACAACAACGTCAAGACAAGAAGAGGAATCGCACACGAACCAGCCAAACAATAGACTGTGAGTTAAATCATTCGTTGAACCGAGCTGCTTCGGCAACCAAATCCTACATTTTCTCTTCATTTCAGCTCTCTGACCACAATTCCCCAAAATTCAAAACAAAACAAAAAAGAAACATCAACAAGAATTGGAGACAAAAACAGTTCAAAATGTGAACAAAAATTCCAAGAAAAGAGAGAGTTAAGTATTTCAAACACATCAAATACGACACACACCATATATTTTATTTAACAATATAACAAGACAAAAGATATTAAACTTGATACCGTATCAGTTTCGACAACATAGTCTCCCATAAACAGGTAATTAGTATCAGAGCACTGCAAAAGATGAACAACAAAAATTAGAACCAGAAACAAAAAAACATAAGAACCTTTATCAAGAGGAAGCTTTAAATAATTCTGATTAATTTTGCTAATAATTGCTAGAGAAGATCAATGCTGGATTTAAAAAAAAAAAAAACTTGCATCTGAATATTAAAATGTGAAAATTAAGAGAAACCAAATTGGACAAAAACAGCAAAGAATAAATCGAAGCAAAATCATTAACATCACTTCCGGCGTGCTCGTCACTCACTACCACCGCCGTGAACAGAGAAACACAATCCTTAATTTGAAACCAAAACCTAAATCGATCAAAACAAGGATTAATAACAGAGAAATAGAGAGGCCCATACCTGAGTCTAGAGAGCTTCAGAGTAATGGATTTCGCTGAGAAGAAGAAGTGACGACACTCAGAGAATTGATAGGGTTTAATCGATGAACTCGAGTTGGTGTGTGTTCGTCGAATGTCGATGTCTGAAATTCTAAAATGAGTTAGTGTGTGAACAAAAAAAAAAAAAAAAAAAAAAAAAAAAAAAAAAAAAAAAAAAATTAGACATGGGCTTTATTGGGCTTACTAAATTGCAATGTTGTAAAAATAGATGTACACATTCATTAGGTTTTTGTAAAAGCTGGACAACAAAGATTAGAACCAGAAACAAAAACTTAAGAACCACTAGGCTCTAAATAATACTGATTAATATTGCTACTAATTGCTAGAGAAGATCAATGCTGAAAAAAAAAAAAAAAAAAAAAAAAAAAAAAACTTGCATCTTTATGTCCATTGTGCATTTGAATATTTAAAATGTGAAATTAGAGATACCAAATTTGACAAAAGCAGCAAAAAGAAAGATCATTAACAGCTAATAGCTCAAGAAGCTATCAATTTTAATATAATCATCCAAATTAAAAAAAAAAAAAAAAAACAGTGATAAACATGAGAATTTTATCTTGTTAATCATCTATTAAAAAATGATAAATTTATCTAGAAATTACTATTAAAATGAAATTAAAATTTATTTCAACACAAATTGTAAATAACTTTATCTATTATCTTTAATGAAATAAGTAGTTATAAGGTTCATCAAATATCAAATTTTATGACCTCCGCGCACATAGCACGGGATAACACCTAGTTTATCTGTAAATTTGAATTATAAAACTCCATATTTCTCTATGTTTACTTCTTGAAATAAATAATGAATGGAAGTCAACATTATTGATTAATACTGATTAAATGTTAACATAATGAAAGGTTAAAACAATACATCAATATAAATTAGGTTGATTAGCCCAATTGCCATGTTAGATATTCTACTATAACTACCATAGTTAATACTTAATACATAACAACCGCACCCTAAGACTTCATTCCTCAATTTAATTTAATATTTAATATTGTGAAAATATTGTTTTAGAAAATGCCACTCACTCTACCTGTTGACAAAAAAAAAAAAAAAAAAAAAAATCAGTAATTAGACAACCGATTGTGACTGGGTCAAAAAAAAAAAAAAAGTACTTCTTCTAAAATCAAATGCTTTTAACCGACAATGAAAAATAAAAATGTCTTGGCCCAGTTTTTGGTTTTAATTTCTGGGCAACTTCCTCATTTCTTTACTTTTTCTTTTGTCACCAAATTCCTCATTTACTAATACCGAAAAGATTGAAAGTCAACCAAATAATAAAGTAACGTGGAAAATATGAAATTCGTTGTAGAGATTACGTGATCTCTCTACTACGATTTTTTTTTTTTTTTTTTTTTTTTTAACGCCAATCAATTATATTAATATCATAAAGAGTTTACAAAATACAAAAAACAATTTCAATACAACCGTTCTACCAAATAAAGGAAATTGAAACAATTTCGATGAAAGAGTGGAGAGCAACCCTGCTAACCATACGAAAGCCTTACGGGCTAACAGATAAAATCTGTTATTTCCCCCTTTCATATACTTTTCACTGGCTATCATCTTTTCGATGAAACTCCAAAATGCACTTGGCATTACATTAACAAGTAGATTTAATTCAAATGTTGTTGGTGATGAATATGAACCTTGTATTCTCCTTGAAATTAAAATACTTGATGATTCGGGCAAGAACTCTTTGCGTCGAGAATGGTATACCCAATATTTTTCTTTGAAACAATGAAACCCAATATTTTATTTATTAAATAGGATACTTACTATGTTTCTTAAATTATTTAATATATTCAAAAAGGATAATTTACTGTCTTTAGACACTGCTACTGATTATAATTAAAAAAAAGTGTGACAAATTATAATACTTACTATATATCTCAAATTATTTAACTAAAAAGACTTGAAAATAAAACTTTAATACTGAAAATTAGGGAGAAAACAAAGATCAAATAGCATGTTATATTGGGTATTAAAATCTGGCTAACATCCGTGGACAAGATCCGAAGAATAAGTGAACAACCATCTATAAAAACTAAATATAATAATATAAAATTACCAAAATTAGAATATCAAATCATTGTTTACAATTAAACAAAATATTACATAAATGTTTTTTAAATAGTTTTGAACATTAGTCATTAACGGTATCAATTTTAAAAAGTTATATATAAAGTGGATGTAGACACCTTTTTTTGTTTTTACGGCAAGTGGATCAAGACACCTTATCTACTATTAATTTTTTTTCTCCCGTCGACAAAAAGAACCTTTATCTTATGATTCAAAATTCAAAGACTTACATAAAAAGAAAACTATTTATAACATAAATGTTGAAAAGAGACGTGATAAGAAAAAGAAAATGAATCGTGTGTGTATCTCTTTTTTTTTTTTTTTTTGTTGTGCAACTAATCGTGTGTGTATCTCTATCTATAGAAACTTAGAAAAATTAGAAAGTGATCATGTACAACTTGAAGTCTTGAACTAGAAAAGTCTTACAAGAGCCACCGTTGACTGAACGAACCGTGGCCTTCTTTATCCTTTTCTTTTTTGTCCACATTTAATCATTAATTCATTCCATTCATTCATTATATATTCAATCTCTCTAATTTCTTAATCATCGTCTTATAGTACCCACTAAAAAAAAAAAAAAAAAACTTTTCTTTTTTTTTTCCCTAAATGGCGACCAAGTGTGATTCAATCTCAACCCTTCATCCTGACATAATCCAAACTCAAATCTTGACACGACTCGATGGTCCGACGCTTGCCTCCACCGCAACGACCTCTTCTTATCTTCAAACTCTCTGCTCACAACAAAAACTCTGGCGTGACATCTCCACCGCCACGTGGCCATCCATCAACGATCCACGTGTTGTTAAAGCCATCTCTTCATTCCCTTCCGGTTACCGTTCTTTCTTCGCTGACTCGTACCCGTTCACTGAACACACGTGGCGGTACGAGAAACATGATCCACCAACAGGTTTGATCTCAGCCGTTGATTTGTATTACAAAGGAGAGCTTATTTTCTCCAAGGTTCAAGAAATGGAAACGGGGAAAGGTAAATCAGGATGGTTCTTATCATCGCCGTTTCGGGTCGATATGCTCGACCCGAAAGAGTCGATTCGCACCCGGATTCAGTATCCGGGTGGGGATTACGAAGCGTGGGTACAAGAAATGGAAGAGAGCATGAGACTTAATTGGATAGTGATCGATCCGATCAAGAAACGTGCGGCGAATATATCGAGTCGAAAGGCGGTGACGGCGAGGCGGAATTGGCTAACGGGAGATTTAGAGATAAGGTTTTCAACGGTGGTGGTGGCGGCGGAAGCGACGGAGGTAGCGGTGGTTGTGTCGTGTGGCTCGGCGGAGGCGTGGAAGGAGGTGGATGAAGAAGTAGGAGGAGAAGTGCACGTGAGAGACGTGAGGTTACAAGTTGAAGACATAGAAGGGAAGTGTTTGAAAGGTAGGGATAGTTTGGTAATTTTACAAGGGTTGTTAGAAGGGAAGAGAGGTTGTAAAGATGGTGAAGAGAGAAGAGTTAAAGGAAGGTATGAGGAATACGTGGGAATGAAGAAACAATGGAAAGAGAAGAAAGAGAGAAGAGAGAAAGCTCAAGACACGATTTGTATGATCTTTGGTTTCTCTTTGTTTGTGCTTTTGTGGAGTTTTATTTTGTTAAGGTAAAAAAAAAAGAATAATTAGTGATGGCAATACACACACTTCTTGCTTATTTATGTTCTTTTGATTTGTAATAAAGAAAATTAATACTGAGAAATATATAAAAAGATATTTTAGTTATACAAGGGTGACGTACTACTGAATAATGTCTTCTTTTGGTCGTTAAAATGTCATTTTTGACAAAACAAGTTTAGTGATATAATACCTAACTTGACATTAGAAAAAGACTAAAGAAATAAATCGTGGTCCGAAATTAGTCAATCAAGGAATTTGGCGGGCAAAGAAAAATTTTCGGTGGTTATAAAAATGTCTTGTTAATTTTTTTTAAATATGATTTAAATTATTATTTTTTATTGCTACGTACGAATATATGTGGGCTTAATAAGCCAATTTTTGTTTGGCTATATTAGTAGCTTGATTTATATGTTTCATAGGGGATATTATATAGACTCGAATAAGGGGGGGGAGGAAAAAAAATTAGTTTACGTTCTTTGTCATCCGCAGTAAACTTCATATTTTTTTTTTTTTTTTTTTTTTTTTTTTTTGTAAACTTCATATTTTAATTCGTCTTATATGAGTACTATTATTTAGTTTAGTATCATTGGGGTGAACCTAGTTAATTTCATTCTTCATCAATCCCTAGCGGCACGATTGTCAAGGATTCGGCATTGCTTTAATAGTTTCAATTTTTTTTTGTTTTTTTATTTGTTCCTTTAATTCGATAAACATAAGGGTTCATAAATAAATTAATTAGGTTAAATAGATTCTAAAAAAAAAATGATATTTTGATTTGTTCTTATAATTCGATAAACAACTAAGTTCATGAATCTATAGGTTTATAACTGTGTATTGGAGGTATGTATTTATATGCATGAGTCGGACTTTTACATATGAGTCATGATATATGTAATTGTGTGTGTCGAACAGATGTGTATAGTAGCTATTCACTTTTGATCCACTGATTTATTTGGTCCGGAGTCCTGAATTTTTTTATTTGGGTAATACTATTTTATGGTAATAGATAATGAGTTTATTAATTCTCTCACATGGGTACTATTGAATGCGTATTCAACTAACATATTTGTTTACATGATAATTATCTCTATATCAATATTAAAGATGTAAAATTTTTTACAAAGAAAGTCATTACAAAGGAGCATATTAACGAGGAAGCGGACGAGATAACCACCTCTCCACAGGAGAAAAAATACCCCATAATGGATGATAGGTTGAGTGGGCATGGATGGATGGTTATAAAGGAGGAGATAAGATACACTTTTTGGCTTAAAAGCAATTCGGAAGAGCTTATCCCCATTGCATGCAGAGTTCTTATGGGCTATGAGGTGTTTGATAGCATAGTCACTTACACATGAGAATCTTCATACGTATTGCTTGGACCTTGAGAGGATTGATCATCATTTATTGCGGAACTTCAAGATTTTAAGAACCTTAGAGCAGCTCCAACCGTTAAGAGGTTCAGATGAGTTTCTTAAAATTAATTTTTTTTTTTAATTTTTAAAAAGAAATTGACCATTGAAAACAAGACAGGTGTGGAGAGAGTATTTTTAATAGGGAAGAACCGGTTCTTAAATTTCTTATTAGAGAACCGTATCTTATCTTTTCATCTGCTTTTTCTTTATTTTATTATTTTTTAAATTTTTAGAACCTCTCTAATATCACCGTTGGAGCTGGTCTTAGGTCGTTTTTTTTCTAGTTTTGATATTTTCATATTTCTAGATGTATCAGTAAACGTGCGGACTCATTTGCTAAGAGTGCGAGAGCACAGGGTCATATCTTTCCCCATATAAGTTTGACGGTTCCACAATAGCTCTCTCTAGAAGAGAGTCGGTAAGAGCACCTCCATCGGGAGGTCTCTAACAAGATATCTCATTATTTTAAAATAAGAAAAAGAGAAAAGTAAGAGAGAGGATGAAAAAAGTATGAAAGAATGTGAGAAACAAAAAGAGACTTTGTGCACAGTGGAAGAAATTTTGCTGACACGTGTCATATTTTTAATGGTCAATTTTTTTTTTAGTTAAAATATTAATATTTTAATTTGTAGAGACTCTCGAGAGTCTCTTAACCAATGGTGTTGCTCTAACCGTTTACTTAATATATAGAGTTTTTGAGGAAAAGAAAATGTCATTACAAAAATGATAGTTTTAAGGGAAAATTAGAAATAAAGGAACTTTTTAAAAAATTGTCCATCTATACTTTTATTTTAATTTTTTGGTGTATTAATCTTTTTGAAATATAAAATTCCATTTTACCCTTATCATTTAAGAAATTTCAACTAAATCATAAAATCTAAATCCTCTAACTCATAAAGAGACTTCACTACAAATAAACTATAGTTTTTTTTCTTTACATTTTTAGTATAATCAAATTAAAAGTATTATAAATTTTAATATAATTCATTAAAAATCTAATATAAGAAAATCAGATTTTACCCAAATTTTTTTTTCTAATTTAGCCCTTATAGCTGACAACTTTCGAATAATATGTTTGTTTTTTTTCAAAATAATATTTTTTTAACATTAATTACGTCTTTTCTTTTTTAAATGTTTATTTCCATTGCAGAAAAGAGATCCCTTCTCCCCCCCTCTTCTTGAAGGAATGGGATTAACGGAGCCGGCGGATCCCCTACATTGGCATCTTGTACTGGGGGGCAGAGGGGCCCGCGCGATTAGGATTCGAAGGGTATTAAAAAAAATAAAATAAAATTAAATTCGATTTTTAGTTAATCACCGATTTTTATTAAATTAAATCAATTTTTTATAATTATTCCTAATTAAAAAGATTTAGTTTCTTTATTTGTAGATCTAGTTAGTTTATTTTTCTGAATTTTTTTTTTCAGAATATGTAATCTAATTCTCGCAGAACATGAACAAATTTTAGAATATGTATTCTAAAATTTTCAGAATTCGTATTCTAAAAACCTCAGAACATAAAAAAAAAAAATTAGAATGCATATTCTAATTCTCGCACAGCATGAACAAATTGTAGAATATGTATTCTAAATTTTTCAGAATTCGTATTCTAAAACGTTTAGAATACATATTCTAAATTTTTTATCTGAAATTTTTTAGACCATGTACAAATTTTAGAATACGAATTCTAATATTTTCAGAATATGTACAAATTTTAGAATATGAATTCTAATATTTTCAGAAAGATAGAAAACATATTCTAAATTTTCCAGAACAACTTTGAAACCTCTAAAAACCTACTTAAAACTGACTAAAATAAAAAAGTTTCTTCTTCAAACCTTCTTCAAAATTGTGTTTCTACATGTTTATCTAGTTTTTTTAAAAAAAATTAATATTAATCTAGTAGTAGGGGTAGTTTAGAAAATAGTGACAAATTAAAAATAAAAGTATAAACGGACAAATTTTTTGGCAGAACTCCTTTATTTCCAATTTTCCCTAGTTTTAATCAATTCATTATGATAAAAGAGTCAATTGATTTTTTTATTTACACAAAATACAATATCTTTTATTTTAAGATGTCAAAAATATATCCTTTATTTTAAATAGAAAATGTATTTAAAAAAAAAATTTGGATCAGGAACATCTCTGTACTAATATATTAGGGAAATGCATTTATAAACATAAGCATGATATTAGATATATTTGAGTTGAAAAAGTTAAAGAGCTGCAGTTGGTGAAAGGATATATTTCACCAACTTATCCATGATGTACCTTGATTCATTGAGAAACTTATTTCAAGATATGAGGATTTCAAGAACTACACTTAAGCACATGTGGAAGGCTATGACTTTTAAAAGCTTTATTGTTACTATCAATCGAGTGGTGTTCAAACTGGTCAGCAGAAGGCCGAGCACAAGGGCAAGGGGAACCCCAAAGCTAATCTCTAATTTCAGTACAACAACTTCAAGAAGAAAACGTCAAAGAAGTGTAGAGAGAAATGTTACACGTATGGTAAGACGAGTCGCAAAGGCAGATCGTAGCAAGCATAACCCTTCATATGGATAATGGAACATCCCATGCCAACTTGACAGAATCAGAACTATTGCTACTGTTATGGCCTCTGAAGTCAACATGGTTAGAAGCAATCTAATAGAATGGTGGTAAAATACTACTGATACCAAGGTGATAAATAAAAGAATCCGAGCTCAACAAGAATGGTTTTGATATTAAGTCTAAAAAGTTAGTTTTCACTAAAAATGAGGTGTATTTTGGAAAAGGGATATGAAAAAGATGGACTAATCAAATGAAGTTAACATAATAGTAATCTTAAATGTTACTGTATTGTTTATGATGTTTCGATTACAGAAAAATCATCTCACTTCTGTGTTGAGTCTTTAAATATTTATTAGAATATGTGAATTATAGTTATAGATCTACTAGTATGGAAACCGTGCATAGCAGTCTACAAATTCATGACAATTACAATAAAAAAAAATTATAATCTAAAAGTTTCAAGTAATTAACATTAAAATTCATAATATGAAAATAATTTTTTTACTTAGATATTTTTGATCGATAACTTCTAGTTGACAGAATTTAATTTCAACAATATTAAATAATCTATGTGTGAGATGCTAAACATTATATGTATTGGTTATTAATTAGAGAAATAAACTTTAGTTAGTTTGTTAATAAAGGATATACATGAAATTTACATACTGTATTTTTTAAAATTTGTATGAAAAATGTTAGAATGACACTTTTGAAAAACTTAATGAATACTTATTTGAATCACAGTCAAAAGTGATTTAAATTATTTTGATTACTTCGACTAAAAAAATAACTTATAGTCACGTAAGTACAAATACCGAAGAAGA
The DNA here is from genome assembly GCA_963667165.1 of Barbarea vulgaris. NCBI lineage: Eukaryota > Viridiplantae > Streptophyta > Magnoliopsida > Brassicales > Brassicaceae > Barbarea > Barbarea vulgaris. The sequence continues at coordinate 14,686,955 of OY763892.1, forward strand.
AAGACCATTTGTTCTACGAGGACAAAATCGAAATGCTTGTCCAAAACTGAAGAGACAACAAGAAAAAAAAAATAAGAATAAATGAGAGAACTTCGAGGCTGGGTTTGAGTTCTGTCCAATAATATATAACCACGTCATCATTTTTATCCTTTATCATGTCATTATAGTCTTCTGTTATTCTCCCGTACTACACAGTCATCGCCACGTCATCCTTATTCCCTTTAAAGCCGCCAAAAATATCAAAAACACAAAACCTTTACCCGAAGCAAAGTACGTAGTTTGCTCTCACTTTTGTCTTAATAAGCATCTTTTAATAACGAATAACCAAAAACCAAAAACCAAAGCATTTTCAAGTTCTTTAGCCAAAAAAAATAATCAAACAATGTCTAAGGAAGCTGAAATGTCTATAGCTGTATCAGCTTTGTTCCCTGGTTTCAGATTCTCTCCTACCGATGTTGAACTCATCTCGTATTACCTCCGTCGTAAAATCGATGGCGACGAGAACTCCGTCGCCGTGATTGCGGAGGTTGAGATATATAAGTTCGAGCCGTGGGACTTGCCAGGTTTCATCCATTTCCTTCTCTTTATGGTTTACCTTACATTACTTATTTGATTTTTTTTTTTTTTTTTTTATAACTCGAGTGATCCGGTATTACTTATTTGATTTGGGTGCATAAAACAGAAGAGTCGAAGTTGAAATCGGAGAACGAATGGTTCTACTTCTGCGCGAGGGGAAGGAAGTACCCGCACGGGTCACAGAGCCGGCGAGCCACACAGCTCGGATATTGGAAAGCTACTGGTAAAGAGAGAAGTGTGAAATCAGGGAACCAAGTTGTTGGAACCAAGAGAACACTTGTTTTTCATATAGGTCGGGCTCCAAAAGGTGAAAGAACCGAGTGGATCATGCACGAATATTGTATCCATGGCGCTCCACAGGTTCTGCTTTTTTTTTTTTTTTTGGATTTTTTTTTGGATTTTTGAGTTTGGATATTATGAGAAATGTTGAAATTTTTTGGATTATACATAGGATGCTTTGGTGGTGTGCCGGTTAAGGAGAAATGCGGATTTTCGAGCTAGTTCGAGTCAAAGGCCAATGGAAGATGGTGTTGTGCAAGATGATGACTCTGTTGGCCAAACTGGTGGCTCGGAGAAGGAGAAAAGGTCTTATCCTGTTTATGAATCTGAGGTTCAAATGTCAAATGGTGACATCGCAGAATCATCTAATGTTGTTGAGGTCAGCTTTGCTTTTTGACATATATATATATATATATATTTAAATGATGTTTCATACTCGTTAACTGATCTTATTGAACCGAAATATCTGATCCGTAAACCGAATCAAACCCAATATGGTTATAATGATTTCGTATTTTCTTTTATCCGAAAAATACAACTTAAGAAACTAGAACAAAACCGAAACCGTACCAAACCAAACCATATTCATAATCATCTTTAACAAGCTTTTACCTCGGTTACTATTATCCTACAAGCGAAAAACAAAACCGGATAAGTAAAGCTGATCCAAAACTTAACGTTTTTGAAACCAAACCGAAACCGTACCAAACCGACTCATAATATATATTTATATTTACACCAAAACTTCTATAAATTAATAATATTAAAGCCAATGTATTTTATGCTAATTTATTAATTTATTATATTTATTAGTTTATGGAAGTAAATAGGTAATATTTACATGAAATTATAAATTTAGAACCAGAAAAATTATTAATTTACTGAGATATTAATTTATCGAGTATTAATATATAGAGGTTTCACTGTATATGACTTTGATTACTTCTATTATATAACACCCAAACAAAAATTTGAGTTTAAACTTTAAACCCTCCTAGTTCTTTTAAAGTTTGTAACTGATGTTGATCTCTTTCTTTGGAGTAGGATCAGACCGAGACGGATGATGACTGTTACGCCGAGATTCTAAACGATGATATAATAAAGCTTGACGAAGAGGCACTGAAAGCTAACCAAGCACTTCGACCAAACAATCCAACAACTCAACAAAAAACAATAATCAGCGAAGCAACGAGTAAGAGGTCAAAATGTGGTATAAAGAAAGAATCAAAGGAAACAATGAATTGTTACGCTTTGTTTAGGATCAAGAACGTTGCCGCTGGGTGGAGGATCCCGAACCCGTTCGATATCAAGAAAGATGATGATAGCAAGAGATCGATGAAGAATGTTGTGGCCACTACTGCTTTCTTGGCTATCTTAGTTTCTGTCTTTTGGATGGTCTTAGCAGCTAGGAACTATCGTTAGTTTACGTGTCATGTAATCTGTGTGACTCTTAACTATTAGTAGTAGTACTTGTCTTTATAGAGAGTAGTAACTCCACGTGTGTTTTTGGGTTTCGAGTGTTTTGTTTACTTTTTTTTTTTTTTTTTTCTAAACTGTAGGAATTCTGGATTTTCAGCCTTTATTTAATCTTCTCTATAAATATTCTGATTAAAAAAATAATCTTCCGTATCAAACTTGGAGCACGAATGAACCAATCTTTTCTGCTATCACTAAATAATCACTTATTTGGTAAATACAATAACTGATTATTGTGGGGGTAAATAAATAGAGTCTATGACGCATTAAACGCCTGAAAGTATTTAAGGTCGTTAAAACGCATGTGTGTTTTTTACTTTGTACACTTGAACTGGTCTGACCCTCATTATATAAGTTTATAGTTCTGGTCGGTGGGGAATCCAGAAAAAAACATTTTACATAGGGTATAATATTTTTCAAATAAATTTATTTAAAATATTTATATATTATTTAAATATTATATAATATGAATATTATTATTTAATTAATTAAAGATAAAATTTTAAAAAATTAAATGACATTTAGATAAAGAACCAACAAAATATTAGGATAAGATATAACTAATGTAAAAAACTATGTGGATAATTAATAGAAAATGAAAAGGAAAAAACATAAAAAGTTAAGAGTTGAGATAATCATAGTAAAAATTCAAACAAAAATGCTAGATCATATTAATGAGGTGGGGTGACCTAGTGCCTAGTGGTAATACAAGGGAGTTGGTTACCTCTTATGCCCCATGTTTAATCCCCAAGTAGTAAAAAAAAACATTTTTAAAATAAAAATATACTAAAAGTTGGCTCTGAATATCGAAGGAGATTATGAACCAAATTTCTAAAATTCTTGCAGTTTATCAAAAAAATGCCCGGGGCATATTGGAACACCCTTGTTCCGCAAACCTTACCGGGTAGATACGGTTCAAGGTTTGGGAAGAATCAGTAAGGACCAAATGAAATGGAATCCAAGAGTGTTGGACTGAGAGAAGTGGGAATTAGGCTTGCCGGGAAATTCGGAACAGTAACTTGGAGTTGCCGAGGTAACTGCCGAGGTGATTGCCGAGCTGCCGCAGTAATTGCTGAGCTGCCAAGGGACTTCCGGGTTTTTTCGGAGCTGAGTGACTGTGGCTCGGACAGGACGGTTATTGAGACAAGGATTTTCGGGAATCAGACATTATTAGTCGGGTTCAGACAGGGTAGTTACCGAGCTCGAGAATTCTCGTGTTTGAGTTTGGAGGGAATGGTTATCTGACTCAAGCGTTGAGAAGGAAACGGCGAGAGCGGTTATTACCGAGCAAAGGCGAGTTTTCTCGCGGGAACGGTTATTACCGAGCAAAGGCGAGTTTTCGCGGGAACGGTTAAATGGTAGGGAAGGACGCACGTGTGACGGTTACCTGGGCATTTTCTAAGCGGTTTCACAAGGAAACACTTATAAATAAGACTCGGGAGCATCATTTGAAAGGGTTACAAATTTTCAAAGAACAAAGGACGGGTCTTAGAGAGAAAAGACGAGAGTTTAAGAGGAAAGTCGTGAGAGCCTGAGTATTGGCAGGTTTAAAGGGGGATGTGATCGTATCCAGTACTTCGGCGATCGTGCCTGGCAGTGGTGTGATCGTACATGTAGCCAGAGTGGTTGAAGTGTGGTCCGGAGATAGTTATGGTAGCGTTGAGCGGTTTCCGGATGATGGTGATGTGAGTGTTGATCGTATCTGGTGTTGATACGGTCGTACCCGGTGCTATGCGACTGAGACTGGTGGTTCTTTGGTCATATTAGGTAGCCAGAGAGGTTACCAAGTTAGAGGAGACCGTACCGGGTAGCTTCAAAGCGGTTATTGTACGTCTGAGAACGTACCTAGCAGTATCTGATCGATGATGATCGGTCTTGGTAGCGGTTACCAGCAGCAAAGCTGATGACGGTTACTCGGTGCCGACGCGGGAGGCAGTTACTTGGTACCGATGCGCGACGTGCGATGACTGGTTCGGTAAATCACACAACAGCAATGTCGAATTATACCATTTTGGACGCATCCACAAAACTTTATATCCCTTAAATCTTACTCCTTGGAAAAACACGAAACTTTCATCAATTTTTCTCTTTATTTTTTTAAATCGGGTAAACATGACAAAGTTTCAAATGTTGGTATTCAAGGCTCAGTTGTCCGAAGAGAAGTCTCCAAAATATAATATTTTAGTGATTAATATTATAAAAACTATGATAAATCTTCACTCTTAAGAAAAATTATAATTGAAAAATTATAAGTTTAAATGATATTTTTTTAAATCATAAATATTTAAACTATAACATTTTAGTGATAAACATTATAAAAATCAATATAAATCTTCAATTTTAAAAAAATTCAACGTTTATAAAGTAGTGTTTTAACAATAATTTCATAGCTAAAGTATTTTTAATCCATCTTTAATTATTTTTTTTGTTTTTTTTTCTATTACAATCAAAATCCTTGAAAAAGTAAATTAATAATTTATCTAATAATTTTTTTTAAATGGGTCTTTTAAATTTGAGGGTCCCATGCAAATGTTTCATATCAGTGGGATCATGCCTGGCTCTGCATGTATCTGGAATAAAAAAGTATGTGAAAAACACTCAAGTGATTTGCATGGAACTGACCTCAAATGATTAATATTGATTATGTTGATTTATTGGTTCATAAGAAAGATATGTCAGTTCCATAAAATGGTTGTATTTCTCATCTCTTTAGTGTGTGTTGTAGCTCAAAAGCTTGTCTATTCCATTTCTTGTTCTCACGATGAGAACTTTTAACTCTTGTAATCTTTTTTTTTTTCTCATGGTACAAATTGACATCCACTTATTTTACATGTTTTTAACATTCATTTTTGTCACCTTTTGTTCCACTTAGCTTCATTTAGAAGTGTAAATGTGCATTTGAGTGTTAATTCAATTTCCTATAACTTTCATCAAGGACTCTGGATCTGAATCTCAATGGAAGACTTTCATCTGATTCGATCTTTGAGACACTTTGGATTGGTCCTAACATTCATTTTTGTCACCTTTTTTTCTTGTATCCATTCTTTACCTATGAGAGTAGTTGACTAGGGTGAATTGTGGTTGGATTAGACTTATTTCATAATGCTCAATGATCATTTCAATTGCTAATGAGAGTTATTGTTGATTGAATGATTGTTGAAGAGATTAATACCATGAAAGTGGATTGATCTATTTGTTGATCCTTTAGCCTAGGATGTTGTATTTCATTGTTTTCCTCTTGCATCATTGTTTAATTGTTAGTTCATCTTTTTGATAGTAGAACCCATGGTTCAATGCTTTATCTCTTGTTTTCCTTTTTTAATTGACAAAAACCCAAAAATTATTTTGCTCTAGATTAGTTTAGAATCCCGCATCTCTAGTGTGTGATCCTAAGTCTCCGTGGATCGATACCTTTTATACTACAACGTACATAAGGTTTATTTGATAGACCCGGTGTAAAAACCTATTAATCACAAATTTAACATTAAAAAAAAAAGAGAGAAAGATATGAGGCATGTTCTTTTTCATGACGATGTGACTCCAACTAGTGACACAGAAAAATAGTATGCTTTCTCTCTAAATTCTTTGTGTAGTGTTGATGAAGACAAATAATAATGAATAGGTGGTCGCTGGTTGTCGTTAGTGATCACTGGTATTTACAGCGATAATTTTAATGGCTATAAAATAACTAGCAACAGTTTTCAGCGACAATTCTATAGCAACATGACGTTGAATTTTACTAAGAAGTAGCAACGAAGAAGTATTTCATTTTACTAAATTGGTTCTGATGGAAAACATAAGGATGGGTCATGAGATCAACAAACAAGCATCTCAACTCCTCTTCTACTTTGAATTTTAAAAGATCATGTCTCTAATATTAAATTCTTGTATTAGAGTATTATTTATATGAATTTCTGGTAGTAAAAAAAGATCAGGTTATATCGATGAGAAAGTTTGAAGCTCATAATGTCTTTTTGAGAAGATCAGTGAGATATCTTCCAAAGACCCTAAGAGGTGATCTCTAAAAAAAAAAAAAAAAAATCTGTTTACCAAAAAAAAAAAAAGGTGATCTCTAAAATGGGAGAAATTCTTTTTTTTGTTTGATAGAATCTTGATAATATTTACTAATGCAATATGCAAACATTTTTAATTTAATTAGGTAATACATGGTCAATGAAGTGCAAAAAGGCTTTGTTGTTTTGTCATCTTGAATTAGAGTTCATTATATCCTTCTTTTCTTTTTTCTTTTTCCCTTCTAATAACTTTATTAATCATGGACAACAATGTCATTGTTTACAAACGGTGTTAAAAATAAAGGACAGGACTGATACAAGTAGCACTCATGAGTACGTTCAGGTGCCTTTTTAGCATGTACATCAGCGCATCTCTGTGTTTGATTTCAAAGCTGACATCTTCAAACATATGTAGCTAGTGGGCAAGTGGGCAAGTGGGCAAATTTATAACTCAACATCTTCATTAAGTCGAAATAATATCTAAACTATAGTGATGGACCAATTTATACACCAATTAATAAAATTAGACTAATTCATACAAATAGGGATGATTGTACATTTGAATCTGATGATGTGTTATCTATGTCATAGTAAACAGATGACGTGTATGACACGTCATCAGCACAATTTTTTATTATTATTATTTTTTTTTTTTAATTACAAAATCTTGAAATAAAAATTGGAGGTAGACACTATTTCCATCTCATCTTGTCTTATCTCATTTTCAGTCTCGAATTCATATTTTAGATGTGAATGTATTTTCATATGGTATAAATTTTCCATTTCCGTTTGAAAACAGAAATTCCTAAAATCCTATTTCAGAAAAATTTATACTAAATAATATATATATATATATATATATATATATATACCATAATAATATGGTCATATAGAATATTACAAACAAAAAAAGTTTAAATTTTTTAACTTTTCTAAGATGTACTATTTGTCATTAAAATATAAAAAAATCATAAAGTTAAAAAAAATTATATGCTTTTCTAAGCTTTGAATTTTAATAAGGTAAAACTAGAATTTTAAATAAAATGAAATATAATAACAAATTAGTACATTTTAGAAAAGTTAGAAAATTTTAGATTATTTTTGTATGTAATATTATATATGACTATATTATAGTATATATAATATTATTTAGTACAAATTTTTCTCAAATAGGATTTCAAATTTTTTTGTCTTCAAACGAAAATTGAAAATCTGTAACTATATGCAGTGTTCTAAAATGAGCCCTACGTGGACGCCTAGGTGGCGTTTGGGCGTTATACGGTGATTTATGCTGTTTTTTGAATAATTTGGATGATTAATAGCGTTTATGCGCTCGATTACGTGGCATATAAATTTTTTTTTAATGATGTCTACCTCTAATTTTTATTTCAAGATTTTGTAAAAAAAAAAAAAAAGTACCCATGTCATCTGTTTACTATGATGTGGATGACACGTCATCAGATTCAATTGTACAGTCATCTCTATTTGTATGAATTAGTTTAATTTTTATAAGAATAATTAGTGTACAAATTGGTTCATCACTATAGTTTAGATATTATTTCGACTTAATGAAAATGTTGAATCATAAATTGGCCGACTTCCCGTAGCTAGTGCTGTAATCTCAAAATTTCCTTGTCATGGTTGATGATATAGTTGATGTTAACTAAAGTTATCTCCTTCAAAGACGACCTTCTTGTATCCCAAACCCCATGATGCTTGGAGTGATTCTTCGGGTGTATTAATTTCGTCCCATTCCACAATTTAACAATTTTCCGTTTTGAGTTACCAATTAACCATCCCATACCTGAGACTCTATTATCTTCAGAGTGCGATGCATCATAGTTGCATTTACACCTGTATTCAGCTGTCATATGAATCTGTATTCATAAATGGCAGTGAGTAACTAAATAATATGGGCGTCACATATTGAAGAAATTGAAGGAGAATACTGGAGGATAGTTGAGCATCTAACAAATGAAATTGAGGTACTAATGTTTTTTTTTTTTTTTTTTTTTTTTTGTTAATTAAAGGTAAACTAGACTTGTTTTGTGTCAACCGTTTTTGTAATTAAATTATCGTTAGGTATATTATTGAGCTGATTTAGTGAATAGTGTACTTTGAGCGGATTTTACAATGGAAACTAGAAAAAATGATATGATAGCATCTGGTTGGAACTTGAATAACTTTCCGCATCTCCATGATTTTCTACTCTCATTTGAGCATTGTGATCTCTCGATTTTTTTATCATCAAACATTTAGTTGTTTCTAAGGAAATATAAGAAATAACAACTATATATGGAAACAAATCACATACTAATATATTAAAAGGTCGACATTTTGAAACATATACATTCACCGAAGATATAAGATGGTGAATGAGAGGATCTTCTAGGACAGATCAATCTTTTTTGGGAGATTTTGCTGGTGATTTGATTGTTTTTTCTTCACTCGACTTAGCAGAAGTCTTTTTAGGTAGACGAAAAAGAGTTAATGTTGGGCAAAAAACTACCGTGAGCAATCGTGACTCCATTTAGAAGCTTTCCTAAATCTTCATCGGTCCTAATCGCAAGAAGAAGATATGTCTTGGATTAATTCTGAAGAAAGATAGACATCTTCATCTTGCTATTAGGACCGATGAAGATTTAGAAAAACTTCTAAACGGAGTCACGATTGCTCACAATTGTGGTTTTCCCAACATTAACTCTTTTCTTCTACCTGAAAAGACTTCTACTAAGTCGATTGAAGAAAAACAACCAAATCAACATCCAAATCCCCCAAAAAAGCTTGACATGTCCTCGAACATCCTCTCTCATTCACCATCTTATGTCTTCGGTGAATATATATGTTTCAAAATGTCGAGAATTTAATATATTAGAATGTTATTTGTTTCCATCAATGTTATATTTTATATTTTCTCAGAGAGACATAGTAAGTTATTCAAGTTCCAAGTAGAAGCTATGTATCGATCTATATCACTTTTCTAGTTAAAATTTATATTCCACTGTAAAATCCGCTTCCAAGTACCCAATTCTTTAAATCAGCTCCATAATATATCTAATGGTAATCAAATTACAAAACTATTGACACAAAACAAACTGGTTTGCTTTTAATTGCTTAATAATGACAAAAGAAAAAGAAAAAAATATTATGTACATCAACTTCAGATGTTGGTTGTTCAACTATCCTGTAGTATTCTCCTTCTGTTTCTCCAATTGATGCAGCCCATTTTATATTCTCCTTCAAATCATAGCATGCACTCCCTCTCTTGATATCTTATAAACCTTAAATAAGAAAAATATTGATCAATATGATTGTTCCATAAGTTTTTAGAATATTTATACAAATTTAAAAGAGTAGTCATAATCATCTCTTCTTTTAAAATGCAATTCAAAAAAGATCGAGTAGACCACACATCACCTACGTATTGAATCCTCTAGTTCCTAGAACATCACTTTTCTTTAGTATTTTGTCCGAACTTTATTTTGGTCATATGAGTTTTGGTATTACATACACCATTACGTATTTAGTTTAGTTGCCCTTTTTTTCTTAAATCTAGACTATTTATGGATACCATGTTCGTCATATCAATTTTATAATTATCAACTAACCGTATACATGGTAAAAGTCTGGCTATGATGGAAACAATTCATAACACACTCATATTAACATTGTACGTAGGGCTATTGCATTCATAGCTTGACAGTTATTTCATATATGACATATATATATATAGTATCTTATAAATAATGTTGGATTCCTATCATCATACTGTATGATTGAGTTGAGTTAGCTTTCAAGTGAAGGTATTCTTGGGTATTTAGAACAGCGGTTGAGAAGATACAATCAATTTAATGAAGGCCACTACACCAAGCCGCTGGATAATTGACGAAAAAGCCTGGAAGTCTAGCAAGTTCAGGTGACGGGATGAGTGCCACCGGTGGATCCCAGCGGCCAGATCCAGCAGGATGGTGACCCCGGTGACTCTCAGCGGCCAGCTCCACAGGGTTGGAGATCCCGGTGGCTCCTAGCGGTCAAATGCAGCGGCAGACCATTCTGCATCTTGTTATCCAAGTTTGATATTGATCCAACCTGGTTTATTTTGAGTCGACCCGGTCCACATTAGAGATGCTCTACATAGTGTTTTAGGACCTAGTTTGGATGAGATCTCTCTTTTTATCATTTCTCTTTGCCGTTTTATGAAATCATTTTCATTTCTCTTTTAAATTCTTAACTAATCTCCTTTTTACTCATGATTTTTTAAATTTTTTATTTCTCTCTCTCGAGAAAACATAAGTAGCTCATAATGTCTTTTTGAGAAGATCATCTTCAAAGGACCCTAAGAGGTGATCTCTAAAATGCACAAAATTATTATTTTTTTGTATGTTTGATAGAACCCGGATAATATTACTAATGCAATATGAAAACATTTTCGATTTAATTAGGTAATACATGATCAGTGAAGAGCATGGGGTTTTAGTATTACCGCCGGTTCAATCTGCATGGTGTCGATTGAAGAGCAACTCATTACAACTTTTGCAGATACGCCACATGGTCGGTAACAACCATGTATATATACTTTTCGATTGCGGAGTCTTTATATCTGATTTTATCTTCAGTGTTGAAATTTGAGACACCAATGCATGCCAAAGAAATTTTTTTAATCTTTAACTTCCAGATAAAGCTTGCAATGTCTTCATTTGATAAGATTCTTTTACAATAAAATTAGCTAGATTATATTCTTCTCAACTCACTCAATTTGGAATTTTTTTAAATTTAATTAAAATTTATATTTGTTGAATTGTTACTTAATTTTACTCAAATTAAAAACATGATTACTTGTGAAAAAAAAAATTAATAATCTAGAACATATGAAATCCTGTTTAAAATATTGAAAGGAATACTTTTTAATCTGGAAAATACCTACATAAAATAAACTAATAAAATCTTTTAATTAAAACATCCAAGACACGTGCATGCATTAGGGTTACTTACTAACTATTTTTTGTTTGATGATTTAGGTTAAAAAATGATGGTCAAGAGTTTCAAAAAAAATGGATATAGAATTTAGCCACAGACACTGCAACTTAGTTGTTAATGGATGCGAATTGCAGTTATCTCAGTCCGAGGCTGTCGGATCCACTGATGTTGTCTCCGTGAGAAGATCAAAGATGCGGATCGAATTGAAACCAGTTGAGGCCCTTAAACACAGAAGGTTTGTCTTCTTTTCTTATGTACCATTATATATACGAGTTTGCTTAGACAAATTCTCTTATTTCTTACTCGAAATTTATTCAAGTGGCATTTTCATAAAGCAAATTAGTTTATTATTAGAGTGCATATGTATATATGTTTTATTCGAGTGTCCTTTTCAAACCTTTGAGAGCCTTATGATGTTCTTAGAAAATTCGAAAACTCTCTCTAGGATTTTGACATTTTCATAAATCAGTAAACATTACCCTCATTCCCATGTGAACATCAGATCTGATTAAACTGATTACTTAAAACTCTTTTTTTCAGAAATTAAAACCTTTAAAGGTCTTATCAAAATCTTTTGTTATTGGTTTAATGATATCTAAATACTACTTTAAATCCTATGTTATTCATTCAATGATTTAATTTTGGAGTTTAATGAATTTGGAAGTGGAACATACAATGTGATTTTCCTATGTTGATGGTAAAGCAATCCAAATTAAGGTGTGTTGGTTCGCCTTATTTGTATTCTTATCAGTTATCAGAATGTGGTTATCGTTACCCCAAAGATAATGTTTCTACTCTAGTCTCCATATTGAATGCTTCTACATAATTTTTATTCTGAAATTCCTCGGCCAAAGCAACAAGTACAAAACAAAACATACACTTATTTAAAGCACTGCAGAAAATTTTGAAGATTTAATGTTACAAAAGAGTGTATCATCAAGCCAATGTTTCAAAATTCGGAGTTCTTGAAATTTGAAGCAGCCATGTAAATTATACACTTGAAGATATACGATCTGTAAAAAAAAGCTAGAAAGTTACATTGCATGTTTCTGTCTGGTGGCTGCATTTTTTGAAGTTGAACGAGCAGTCCCAGGAAGGCTGCTGATCTTCTTTGGAGGTAGCTTTCTTCCAACACAAGGAATGCTCCTTGAAGTTGAAGGCGAATTCGCGGATAAGCCAGTCCTCATTGGAGCAGAAATACTAGAAAAGACATGATCCGTCAAACTGATGAAATTTGGGGTTTAGAAATGTGGATCTATATAGATAAATAGAGACTGCGGACATGTTACCTGACACTCTTCTGAATTGTATTCCTTTTAATTGCCTTAAGGTTCTTCACTTCTTGACTGTAATTAATGCCAATAGAAAATTTGAATTAAGGAACAATAGATAGTTGTTAGAAACCTTATAAGCAAAAGCCTTGTGAATGTGCATTTTGAAGTGTACCTATTCAAAAGATCTAATTTTGCCTTCTTCATGATTTTGCTCTTCACATTCGAAAGATTGTAACCTGTTTTACTACTACCTACAAAGAAATATTTCGATATAACAGTTTAAGGTATAAAAATAATTCAAGCATGGAGTCATATAGTCATATAGATTCAACAAAAAAAGTGTTACCCCAAAATGGTCTTTTGCTTGGAGGAGTTTTAGAACAGAGCTTAGTCTGCCGACTTTGTTTCCCTGAAAAGAAAAAAAATGAAAAAGATTTACATGTTTCTCATGATTGATCTAACGGCCATAATAAGAAGACAGATTCGTAAAGATCATACTTTCAACTTCCTCCTTATAACGTTCTTTTAGTCGATCAACAACTTCATTCTCCTTTTTTTGCACCTTTATCAACTTTGCCTGCATGAAACCATGTGCATATATCTTAAGTATTTTATTGATAAAAAAAAAAAAAAATTTAAGTATTTCAACACTTATATATGTATTTACATCAAAACTTGAAAAAAAAAAAAACCAACCTCATATAAATTCCTCCATTTGTGATTCACTTTAAAGTACTTCATATCTTCTAAAGCATCATTCAAATCCTTTTCACCAAACTGCTTCTTATAGAATGTCTTCCAGAACTTATTGGTGACTGGACTAAGATCTGTGTCCTAACAAACGAACAAACAAAAAAACAACAAAAAATCATCACTTTTAGTGTAGGAATTAAACAGTCAAAATATTTTGATCGTGGCATGGTGAGAAAATTTTCTTACTTGAGTAGAATCCTCAATGTGAATCAGCTGTTCTAGTGTACAGTGTTGCAAAATCTGGTCAAGGAGATGAAAATCAACACCTCCAACATATCCAATGTGTCGTACATTATCAATCGCTACCCTAACGCAAAGTTCAACAAGCGAAGGTGGTTGCTTGGTAATCTTCTCAGACAACATAGTAGCTTCCTAAAACATATAACCAATAAAAAAAGAAGAAGAGCATTCTCAATATGAATTTACAGGAGACTCTACGACAACATTGTGCCTACCTTAATAGAATATAAACCTTCACCTACGATATATGTAAACAAAACAAAAAAAAAATAATCTAAACAGCCATGTATACTCACTCACCTTAATCTCCGCTGAATATTATTGGGTCAAAAGACACTACTACTCCATATTTAAATTAAAAACAAATGGGACAATAAAGATAATATTTTGGTAATATTCGAATTACTATTTATTTTGCAGGAATACCTTGGACTTAGTCTTATATCTTGGAAAATATCTTTCTATACATTGCATAGTCAACTAAATGTGACAATAAATGTTTTAATTTAGGGGCTACCTTTAACTTCCACATAAAGCTTGCAATGCCATTATTTGATTAGATTCTTCACAATTTAATTAGCTAGATTCTATGTTTCTCAACTCACTCAATTTGGAATTGTTTATTTTTTGTTGAATTTTAACATAATTTTACATTTTAAATTAAAAAGATGAATACTTGTGAAACAAAAATCAACTGAATATCTTTCTTGGTTAGGAAAATATCTAATAAAATCATTTAATTAAAACATCCAAGACAAGTGCATGAATTGGCGGGTTTTCTGGTTAAAGAAGCATGCATATACATTGTACCTTACTTAGGATTAGGGTTACTCCAAGCAAATCACACACTTAAGACATTTTCGAATTAAAGCTGCAATTATGCTATGTTTTAAATTGGATTTTTCTGAAAACTATGTAGAAGCAAGTTGGTATTATGTCGAAATCGTAGATGTCATGGTCACTGCTACTGGGCAAACATTCCTCTAATTTATTTTTATAAGAACGGTCGTTGTTATTAGTTTTAATAAATCGAATAAATGTATCGTGTTTTTTTTTTTTGACACCATGGGGTAATCCGGGCATAACCATCCGACTAATCTCTCCATGGTGAGTATAGCCGTTGAGTAGTCCACTGAACGGGTTTTCTAATGAATCTAAAACATATCACCATTTCGACTGATTAAAATGAGTGATTTAGTAAATTTCATGTTTGAAAGTAATCGATCCCTAATCTAAATCTAAAGGGCAATTCCTCCTCAAGCGAAATATTTTAAGTTTTTTAGTTCATAAAAAAGAAGAATCTTGTTTTTGTTTATCGGTCGTCAGACCAAAATCTAAACTTTTTGATTAGTAACTGTTGAGACGTTTGTTTTTTTTATGACAACATCTTTAACATATTTATCTAACCAGTTGAAATAACTCTCCTCCATCTCAAGGATCATTTATCTCCTTTTCATAATATGAGATTTTTACCGAACATCAAACTTTTCAAGATTTAAAAACAAACAAGGGTATTTCAATTTCAATGTACGTATACTTACCAAATATATTTTGTATCACTCCATTCCATCACAAACGTATATATAATTTACATATGACAAATAAATCACCATATCCTGATATATAGATGATGATATTTATTGAATAGCAAATAGACACATATATATGTCCTCTATGGACAATTTCATTTGTGTATATAAATTCAAAATGGTCGTTCACCAACAACATTTCCAGTAGGATCATAGTTGCAAATGGTAAAAGATCCACCATTATCGCATTTGACTTTGGCACATCCAAGCGAGACCGTGTTTTTCCACACAACCTGCTTATAAGCATCACATAGTTTCCCGGCACGACATGTGTTTGTAGCATAAAAGTAGTCAGCCTTCTGGGCAACCATAAGGCTCACAGCCTGCTCAGCGGTTAAGTCGGCAACGCTCACTACTAAGACTTCTCCGTAGGGCCCACGTGAGGTAATTAATTGGCAGTCTCGTCTTAGCGTTGCATAGGCTCGGGCATAGCCAGCCACCATCTCATTCCATATCAAGGGACTTACGCCTACATCGGCTCGAGCACGGTTGTGAGCATTCAAGTAGTCTTGTGGCTGGTTTTGGGCTTTTAGAGGAACAGAAAAAGCTAGTACAAGAGCAATAGCCAAGAGTAAAAGGGTGTGATAGGTGTTAGACATTTTCACTGTTTGTTGTTGTGGTTATATGGGGTAAGAAACGAGGATTTATATAGAAGAATCAATTGGGATATTTTATTAGGTTTTGAAGTCTTCTTGGCCACTGAAGACACTTGTAGTAAAATGTATTGTTAATTTGTTTTACCACGTCAATTAGGCGACGAGATCAGAGAGCCATCAAATACACTAATTTTCTGAAAAGAAATACGTAATAAGGTTTATGTTATGTTATCAATACAAAAATTGTGTAATACTCCCTCCGTTTCATATTAATTGTCGTTTTAGAATTTAAAATTTGTTTCATAATACTTGTCGTTTTGTGTTTCCAATGCAAATGTTTGGTAAAAAATCCAATTTTATCCTTATTATTTTAATGTTTGACCAATCAAATAAAACCAAATAAACATTAATTAGGGTTAAAATAGATAATTTAAATGTTTTCTTAATATGTGTGAAACAACCTTAAACGACAAGTAATTTGAAACGGAGGGAGTATTTCTTGTTTTGCCCTATTAATTAAAGCTAAAGTAAAGAAAACAATTAACATTAAATGAAAATAAGGTTTTTAGGTTATGTAAAACGTTTATTAATATGTGTGAAAAATCTTTTAAAAAAATTTCGTGGAACGGAAGGAGTAGCATTTATAATTTTATAATTTTTTGGTAGAAAAAGGAAAAAAACTAGAATATATGAAATACTAATTTAAATAGACTCAAATATCTAACCAAATGGATTATGTTAGTTTCGTCGTTTTGTCACCATTCGTGTTCAAACTCGTTGTAATGCACGTTATTGGAAAAAAAACTAATCTACTAAACAATTAAAAAAGATCCAATCTTAATGGGTGTTTGCAAACACTATAGAAGTTAAAAAAAAAAAAAAATAACTGTATCATTGTATCCAAACACAACTTTCGATCTTTTCAATTTTCCTCTTCATCATTTATTTCCTTATTTAATATTGCAATATTAATAGTATGAATTATAATTCTCCAATCACCTTTGTTAGATCTTATTTTCAAATTATTTTAAATTATTATATAACATATATAATTATTAAATTTTTATATTTTTTCTGTATATATTGTGATTAAATTGTTTTAAAACGGACATATATTACTCAATTAAAGAAGAAAAAAGTGTGTGTTCTTTTTTTTTTTTACAGCAATGTGTGTTCAACATCCCACATTGACTAAATTTTTGTGGCAATGGTTCAGAGTCCTATTATAAAAAGACTAAAATGATTTCAAATACGAATGAGCAAAAAACTTGATTTATCAGGCGTCTAAACTTAAAAAATATATATTCGGTTTATTTAATATTTAGAGGGTGTTTCCAAACACTATTCAAGTAATAATGCATATAATTAATAAAAATTTAACTTTTTCTAAATATGTTATGATTGGAATTTAAAAAATAGACATTTATTACTCAATCGATGAAGAAAAAATGATTTTTGTTCAATGTCCCGCATAAGTTAAAGAATTTGAGTAATATTTCAGGATCGTATTATAAAAATGACCAAAATAATTTCAAATACGAATGAGCAAAAAGCTTGATTTATCAGGCGTCTAAACTTAAAAAAAATATATATTCGGTTTATTTAATGTGTGCCTAATCTAAATTTTATATTCAACTATTACATAGGTTGGAAGAGTGAACTCATGTGTATAATGGTTTAAAAATTTTGAATTTTTTTCCGTATATGCGGGTCAATTTTTTTATTTTATAAAAGGGAAAATTCTATAAAAAACCTCAAAAGTGGTACATACTTTTACATTAAACTTCCAAAGTGAAACTTTTTCCACTTTAAACCTTCAAAGTGGTGTTTTGTTTCGTTTTTCATTAAAAAAATTATTAGAGTTAATTTTTCCGACAGAGTTAATTTTTCCGTTAACAGAGTTAACTTTTCCGGGATTGGAACTATCGGTGCGAAACAAAATACCACTTTAATTTGAAGATTTAAAGTGGAAAAAGTTTTACTTTGACGGTTTAAAGTGGAAATGTAATACTTTGAAGGTTTGATATAGAAATGTGTGCTACTTTAGAAGTTTTTTATGGGATTTTTCTATTTATAAATAATAAAAAAACAAAAAAACTACAAAAGTTTATTAAAAAAATTGACCCACGATGTGTACTACTTTAGAGATTTTTAATGAAATTTTCCCGTTTACAAATAATAAATAAACAAAAAAATTAAATTTTTTTATTAAAACAATTGACCCGCGGTGTACCGCGGGTATAAATCTAGTCATATATAAGATGGCTGAAGGGAGGCTCTCCGTGCTTGACACATCAGCTCCTTTCTTAATAATATATTAATTATTTTAATTACTAAAATTATATCATTAAAAATCAATAAGTAAGTGATTTATCTTATTCTTCTTCTTCTCTTTCACAATTCTAAATATTCCTTGATTTGTTCATTTCTGTTTAGTAATTAATAAACCGATTTAATCTCAAATTATCTATATAGTATGTATATGGAAATGATATGATTACTTTGTGTTCAAAAATCATATGATTACTGATAATTATTTTATTAGATACTGCAAATTAACAATTTATTTTCTAACAAGATTCATATGTCACCTGGTTTGAATGGTACTCTTGGAAATAGATAATAATATAGAGAAACAATTTGTTTCCAAAAAATTTAAGCTTAGGTTCATGATGGTTTTAATAAGAAAATTTGAAAAATCAGAAACCCACTCATTAGGTGGTTATTCACCTAGTCAAAACCAAAGTTGAATAAATTGTTAATCTAGTAATTTATTATATATTTTCTATCAATGATTAGTTTTAATTAAGAATAACGTATCATCTAGATGATTAGAAAATTTTATAAAATATATTAGAAAAAACTATCGAGAACATAAATTTTAAAAAGAAAAAAGAATTTTTCCGAACAAGAAATGTAAAAAAAAATACGAGAATAAGACATATTAGAGAAGTGGTCTATCATATTAGAGAAGTGGTCTACCCGCCGAAAAAAAATACAAACCCCCATAGCGTCACACAACAGCAATGTCCAATTATACCACTTTGGACGCATCCACAAAAATTTATATCCCTTAAATCTTACTCCTTGGGAAAACACGAAACTTTCATCAATATTCCTGTTTATTTATTTTTAATCGGGTAAACATGACAAAGTTTCAAATGTTGGTATTCAAGACTCGGTTGCCCGAAGAGAAGTCCCCAAAGTAGCCCTGTCAATATTGCCCGATGCCCGCGGGCATAGCCCGTTTAGTAGTACAGCGGGGCGGGTATGGACAGCTTTTCTGTTGGCCGCAAGTTAGCGGGTCTCGCGGGCAACGACCAGGCGAACGGCGGGCGAGACGGGTAGACCCGTGGCGGTTTCGCGGGCGAGGCGGGCAGTCCGCGATTAGACTTAACCTGCTGTATGATATAGAGTGTTAGACCTTTTTTATTTTGAAGTTGAACCGATAGAGACAAACCTTTTACAGGCGACAACATCAGCTTCATCGAAGAATATTATATTTGGAGAAGCAAGTCGAGCTCTTTGAAACGTATTCCGCAATAATGCTTCACCTTCTCCAACATACATAGAAAATAGGAGAGATAGAGACAAACCATTTTTACAAATGCAGCTGAATGTTTTATTGGCCATTCAACAGCTTGCTGGAGCTTTTTCTGTCACAAAGAGAACAAAAACCTTAATTGCAAATGAAAAAAAGAGGACAAGCAAGAAAAAAAAAATCAATCTTTTTCTTTAGAAAGTATTGACCTTCTGTGATGCCTCTTGTTATACTTGGACCAACCACAGATTTTGCAATCTTGGAATCTTCCGGTGTTAGTATAAGAGGATCTGAGGATCTTTTACTTGCAGATATGGTCGATTCACGACATAAAGCTTCCAAATCTGCCCCAACATAACCGTTGCAAGATGTTGCTACAATAAACTTCTGTAGAACAAATTGAAGAACTTTATAACAATCAAAAACTTGTTTACAAAACAAATCAAAAGAACTCCAAAGCTCAAGAACTCAAAAGAACTCCAAAGCTCAAGAACTCAAAAACTCAAAAACTAAAGAACTGAAGCCTGAAGGTAATTAATTTCATCTTGATCAAGACTCAATCGATCTTAATCGGTTTCAATTTCAATCGATTTTAACCCATTTCAGATTTTCAATCGATTTCAAATTTTCAATCGATTTCAATAAATTCCAGCGATTAACACACATGCAACCTCTTAAATCTTCAGATTGGTGTTCGATTTCAATATTATTAGCTTTCAAAACTACAAAATCGAAGCTGAAATCGAGAATCGATCAAGAGAGTAGAACTTACCTCATGCCCGCGGGCCTCGCCGCATACCCGCTTCTATTAGCGGGGCGGGTTTGGACGGAAACTTTTATGGCCGCGGACGTTGCGGGCAGACCCGCGGCGGACATCGATCTCGGCGGGCGTCGGCGGTTCTGGCCATGCGGGAGCGGACATGCCCGTTTGACAGGGCTACCCCAAAGTATAATATTTTAGTGATTAATATTATAAAAACCATGATAAATCTTCACTCTTAAGAAAAATTATAAGTTTAAATGATATTTTTTAAATCATAAATATTTAAAATATAACATTTTAGTGATAAACATTATAAAAATCAATATAAGTCTTCAATTTTAAAGAAATTCAACGTTTATAAAGTAGTGTTTTAGCAATAATTTCATAGCTAAAGTATTTTTAATCCATCTTTAATTATTTTTTTTTGTTTTTTTTCTATTACAATTAAAATCCTTGAAAAGTAATTTAATAATTTATCTAATAATTTTTTTTAAATGAGTCTTTTAAATTTGAGGGTCCCATGCAAATGTTTTATATCAATGGGATCATGCCCGGCTCTGCATGTATCTGGACTAACTTGTCGGATAGCTAGCAAAAGGAAAAACACTCAAGTGATTTGCATGGAACTGACCTCAAATGATTAATATTGATTATGTTGATTTATTGGTTCATAAGAAAGATATGTCAGTTCCATAAAATGGTTGTATTTCTCATCTCTTTAGTGTGTGTTGTAGCTCAAAAGCTTGTCTATTCCATTTCTTGTTCTCACGATGAGAACTTTTAACTCTTGTAATTTTTTTTTTCTCATGGTACAAATTGACATTCACTTATTTTACGTGTTTTTAACATTCATTTTTGTCACCTTTTGTTCCACTTAGCTTCATTTAGAAGTGTAAATGTGCATTTGAGTTTCGTTTTGTATTATCCCACATTTTAGAAGTCTTAGGCGTCATGTATTTCATTTGCATAAGTTTTGAGTCATTTTTAGGTGAATTGGAGACTTGAACCTTGAAACTCGGAAGATGGATCATTTGGATGCAAATAAGAGAAATGGTGATTAGGAACCAATCCAAAGTGTCTCAAAGATCGAATCAGATGAAGGTCTTCCATTGAGATTCAGATCCAGAGTCCTTGATTAAAGTTATAGGAAATTGAATTAGCTTTCTAATGGAGGTGGTCTCGAGTGATTTGGATCAGCGGTTGAGAATATACGACCAATATAGTGAAGACCGCTACCGCTAGGATTGACAGGATTCGACTGAAGCTTCAACATTCACTGTTGTTGATCCTGGCGGTCACCAGGCCGCTTCACGTACAAACCTGCCAGTCTGCGAAACCTGCTGGGTGAAGAGAGTGCTCCAAACCGGCCGGTTCACGTACAAACCCGCCAGTCTGTGAGACCCGCCGAGAAAGTGCTCCAAACTGGCCGTGGCCTTTTTAATTTTTTTATGGGCCTGATACGATCCAGACCACTTTTAGACCATATAAATACTAACCTTACCTCATCTAAATCCTAAGTTTTCTTCTCCTCAGAGTTGGTTTTGATATCCAAACTCTCTTTAGATGTTTTGGAGTGATGTCTTTCATTTTATGCAACTCTAATGAATATTTCTTCATCTCTATCTTTGTAAATCCATCTTTTATCTTTTTATTTTTCTTTTTCTTCATTTAGGTTGTTAGTCTTTTAAATTGGAACTTGGGTTTGCTAGATTATGATGAATTGATGGTTAGATATTGATTGTATATGTTGATTATTGTTAGATCCTTCATATTAGGTTGATCATAATGCTAGATTATCCAAGGAATTGGTAATTTAGAGTTAAACTATAATGATGAGCCAATTTATACACCAATTAATAAAATTAGACTAATTCATACAAATAGGGATGATTGTACATTTGAATCTGATGATGTGTCATCTACGTCATAGTAAACAGATGACGTGTCGTCATACTAAACAGATGACGTGTCGTCATAGTAAACAGATGACGACACGTCATCAGCACTTTTTTTTTTTTTTTTTTTTTTTTTTTTAAATTACAAAATCTTGAAATAAAAATTGGAGGTATACATCATTTCCGTCTCATCTTGTCTTATCTCGTTTTATCTCATTTTCAGTCTTGAATTCATATTTTCAATGTGAATGTATTTTCATATAGTATAAACTTTTAATTTCCGTTTGAAAACAGAAATTCCCGAAATCCTATTTTAGAAAAATTTATACTAAATAATATATATATATATATATATTATTACCAGAATAATATGGTCATATAGAATATTACATACTAAATTAATTTAAATTTTCTAACTTTTCTAAGATGTACTATTTGTCATTAAGATATATCAAAAAATCATAAAGTTAAAAAATTTATATGCTTTTCTAAGCTTTGAATTTAAATAAGACAAAACTAGAATTTTAAATAAAATGAAATATAAATAACAAATTAGTACATTTTAGAAAAGTTAGAAAATTTTATATTATTTTTGTATGTAATATTCTATATGACTATATTATGGTATATATTATATTATTTAGTACAATTTTTTCTCAAATAGGATTTCAGGAATTTTTGTCTTCAAACGAAAATTAAAAATCTGTAACTATATGCAATGTTCTAAAATGCGCCCTACGCGGACGCCTAGGTGGGCATTATACGGTGATTTATGCGGTTTTGAATAATTTGGGTGATTAATAGCGTTTATGCGCTCGATTACGTGGCATATAATTTTTTTTTAATGATGTCTACCTCTAATTTTTATTTCAAGATTTTGTAATCTGTTTACTATGATGTGGATGACACGCCATCAGATTCAATTGTACAGTCATCTCTATTTTTATGAATTAGTCTAATTTTTATAATTGGTGTACAAATTGGCTCATCACTATAGTTTAAGTATTATTTCGACTTAATGAAAATGTTGAATCATAAATTGTCGACTTCCCGTAGCTAGTGCTGTAATCTCAAAATTTCCTTGTCATGGTTGATGATATAGTTGATGTTAACTAAAGTTATCTCCTTCAAAGAGGACCTTCTTGTATCCCAAACCCCAGGATGCTTGGAGTGATTCTTCGGGTGTATTAATTTCGTCCCATTCCACAATTTAACAATTTTCCGTTTTGAGTTACCAATTAGCCATCCCATACCTGAGACTCTATTATCTTCAGAGTGCGATGCATCATAGTTGCATTGATTGCATAGCTACACGTGAAGAAGGTATCTTAGCAACACCAATGGCTGCCAAAAGAAAATGTTTTAATCTTTATTTCCAGATAAAAGCTTGCAATGTATTTATTTGATTAGATTCTTTTACAATTCAATTAGTTAGATTCTATTTTTCTCAACTCACTCAATTTGGAATTGTTTATAATTAAAATTTATTTTTGTTGAATTTTTACTTAATTTACATTTAAAATTCAAAACATAAATTCTTGTGAAACAAACAAAAAATATATCTAAAACATATGAAATTTTGTTTAAAATTATTGAAAAGAGTATCTTATTGATTAGGAAAATATCTATATGAAATAAACTGATAAAATATTTTAATTAAAACATCCAAGACAAGTGCATGCATTGACATTCTTTTTGTTAAAGAAGCATGCAGGTGCATGCATTGGCGTTTTATTGATTAGGTAATAAACTAATAAAATCTTTTAATTCAAACATCCAAGACAAATGCATGTATTGGCGTTACTTTGGTTAAAGAAGAATATGCATGTATTGGCGTTACAAAAAGATATGGGTGACAATTTGACACGTTGCAGCATACTTAGGATTAGGGTTACTCCAACCAAATCACATACTTAAACACCTCTGGGGAAGTATGAGCAGCCACCCAAAGGAGAAGTATGAGCAGCCACCTCAAGAGGCAAAGGAGAAGAGTGAACCAGTGGTTTCAACTTCTCAAGATTTTCTTCCGTCGATCAAGATCCGCCATTGCTCCTCCGTTTGAGAACTGCCATAAGCGTGAGGCACCACCGTCGATGTTGCCGCCTCCGGGAAATCTAGATCTGGCATCGAATGGATGCGAGTGGTGATAGAAAGATCGAGAAACTGTTGGATCCAATTGTTACGAATCTGATTAATTAAGAATTTAAATCATATAGAAAATTACTTACTAACTATTTTTTTTTGATGATTTAGGTTAAAAACCATGACGGTGAAGAGCTTCCAAAAAACGGATATAGAATTTAGCCACTTAGTTTTTAATGGATCCACTGATGTTGTACTTAGTTTTTAATGGATCCACTGATGTTGTCTCCATGGCAACACCTGAGAAGATCGAAGATGCGAAGGAGTTGAAACCATTTGATAATTTTCCCCAGGCCCCTTTTACCAAAAGGTTTGTTTTCTTTTCTGTGTTCACTTGGTTCTTTATGCACCTTTATACAAGTTTGCTCAGACAACTTCTCTTATTTTTTTACCTAATTTTGGGTTCCAATATGGACTCTAAATTTATAATTAAAGTAGCATTTTCATACAGAAAGTTGGATTATTATTAGAGTGCATGTGTTTATATGTTTTATTCAAGTGTCCTTTTCAAACCTTTGAGCATTATGACATTTTAGAAAATTCGAAAACTATAGGATTTTGACATGTTGTCTCTTCATAAATCAGTAAATCTTACCCTCATTCCCATTGAACATCAGATCTGATTGAATTGTTTACTTAAAACTATTTTTTTTTCAGAAATTAAAACCTTTAAAGGTCTTAGAACTTAAAAATAAATAAAAACTAATAATTTTTCCCTAGTTTATTTGTTTAAGTGATAATTTATTATTTAGATCATTAATATATTCGTCTAGCTATTCAGCTGTCGTATGGATCTGTATTCATAAATGGCAGTGAGTAACTAAGACAAGTAGTGACCTTATATATATTGATAAATTCTCGTTGACTTATGTTTTTTTTTCCGCTCTAACTGTCTTTTTCGGTGTTCTATATATTTCTAAGCTACATATATATTTATCAAAATGTTAGCAAAATTTACATCTAAACAATTCTGAATGGTGCATTGATCAATATGATTGAAGGAAAAAAAAAATGTTAGAGATACAAAATGGGCGTCACATATTGAAGAAATTGAAGGAGAATACTGGAGGATAGTTGAGCATCTAACAAATGAAATTGAGGTAGTAATGTTTTTTTTTTCTTTCTTTTTTTTTTAATTAAAGGTAAACTAGACTTGTTTTGTGTCACCAGTTTTTGTAATTAAATTATCGTTAGGTATATTATTGAGCTGATTTAGTGAATAGTGTACTTTGAGCGGATTTTACAATGGAAACTAGAAAAAGTGTTATGATAGCATCTGGTTGGAACTTGAACAACTTTCAGCATCTACATGGTTTTCTACTCTCATTTGAGCATTGTGATCTCTTGGTTTTTTTTATCATCAAATATTTAGTTGTTTCTGAGGAAATATAAGAAATAACAACTATATATGGAAACAAATCACATACGTACTAATATATTAAATGCTCGATTTTTGAAACATATACATTCACCGAAGATATAAGATGGTGAATAAGAGGATCTTCTAGGAAAGATCAATCTTTTTTGGGAGATTTTGCTTGTGATTTGATTGTTTTTTCTTCACTCGACTTAGCAGAAGTCTTTTTAGGTAGACGAAAAAGAGTTAATGTTGGGCAAAAAACTACCGTGAGCAATCGTGACTCCATTTAGAAGCTTTTCTAAATCTTCATCAGTCCTAATCGCAAGAAGAAGATGTCTTGGATTAATTCTGAAGAAAGATAGACATCTTTATCTTGCTATTAGGACCGATGAAGATTTAGAAAAACTTCTAAACGGAGTCACGATTGCTCACAATTGTGGTTTTCCCAACATTAACTCTTTTCTTCTACCTGAAAAGACTTCTACTAAGTCGATTGAAGAAAAACAACCAAATCAACATCCAAATCCCCCAAAAAAGCTTGACATGTCCTCGAACATCCTCTCTCATTCACCATCTTATGTCTTCGAATATATATGTTTTAAAATGTCGAGAATTTAATATATTAGAATGTTATTTGTTTCCATCAATGTTATATTTTATATTTTCTCAGAGAGACATAGTAAGTTATTCAAGTTCCAAGTAGAAGCTATGTATCGATCTATATCACTTTTCTAGTTAAAATTTATATTCCACTGTAAAATCCGCTTCCAAGTACCCAATTCTTTAAATAAGCTCCATAATATATCTAATGGTAATCAAATTACAAAACTGTTGACACAAAACAAACTGGTTCGCTTTTAATTGCTTAATAATGACAAAAGAAAAAGAAAAAAATATTATGTACATCAACTTTAGATGTTGGTTGTTCAACTATCCTGTAGTATTCTCCTTATGTTTCTCCAATTGATGCAGACCATTTTATATTCTCCTTCAAATCATAGCATGCTCTCCCTCTCTTGATTATCTTATAAACCTTAAATAAGAAAAATATTGATCAATATGATTGTTCCATAAGTTTTTAGAATATTTATACAAATTTAAAAGAGTAGTCATAATCATCTCTTCTTTTAAAATGCAATTCAGAAAAGATCGAGTAGACCAAACATCACCTATGTATTGAATCCTCTAGTTCCTAGAACAGCACTTTTCTTTAGTATTTTTTTCAGAACTTTGTTTTGGTCATATGAGTTTTGGTATTACATACACCATTACGTATTTAATTTAGTTGCCCTTTTTTTCTTAAATCTAGACTATTTATGGATACCATGTTCGCCATATCAATTTTATAATTATCGGTTAACCGTATACATGGTAAAAGTCTGGCTATGATGGAAACAATTCATAACACACTCATATTAACATTGTACGTAGGGCTATTGCAATCATAGCTTGACAGTTATTTCATATATGATATATATATATATATATATATATATATATATATATATAGTATCTTATAAATAATGTTGGATTCCTATCATCATACTGTATGATTGAGTTGAGTTAGCTTTCCAGTGAAGGTATTCTTGGGTATTTTAGAACAGCGGTTGAGAAGATACAATCAATTTAATGAAGACCGCTACACTAAACCGCTGGATAATTGACGAAAAAGCCTGGAAGTCTAGCAAGTTCAGGTGACGGGATGAGTGCCACTGATGGATCCCAGTGGCCAGATCCACCAGGATGGTAACCCCGGTGACTCTCAGTGGCCAGCTCCACAGGGTTGGAGATCCCGGTGGCTCCTAGCGGTCAAATGCAGCGGCAGACCATTCTGCATCTTGTTATCCAAGTTTGACATTGATCCAACCTGGTTTATTTTGAGTCGACCAGGTCCACATTAGAGATGCTCTACATAGTGTTTTAGGACCTAGTTTGGATGAGATCTCTCTTTTTATCATTTCTCTTTGCCGTTTTATGAAATCATTTTCATTTCTCTTTTAAATTCTTAACTAATCTCCTTTACTCATGATTTTTTTTAATTTTTTATTTCTCTCTCTCGAGAAAACATGAGTAGCTCATAATGTCTTTTTGAGAAGATCATCTTCAAAAGACCCTAAGAGGTGATCTCTAAAATGCACAATTTTTTTTTTTTGTATGTTTGATAGAACCCGGATAATATTACTAATGCAATATGAAATTTTTTTCAATTTAATTAGTTAATACATGATCAGTGAAGAGCATGGGGTTTTAGTGTTACCGCCGGTTTAATCTGCATGGTGTCGATAGAAGAGCAACTCATTACGACTTTTGCAGATACGCCACATGGTCGGTAACAATCATGTATATATACTTTTCGATTGCGGAGTATTTATATCTGATTTTATCTTCAGTGTTGAAATTTGAGACACCAATGGCTGCCAAAGAAAATTCTTGAATTGTTACTTAATTTTACTCAAATTTAAAACATGATTACTTGTGAAAAAAAAATTAATAATCTACAACATATGAAATCCTGTTTAAAATATTGAAAGGAATACTTTTTAATCAGGAAAATACCTATATAAAATAAACTAATAAAATCTTTTAATTAAAACATCCAAGACACGTGCATGCATTAGAGTTTCTTTGGTTAAAGAAAGCATATGCATGTACCTTACGTTACGAAAAGATAAGGGTGACAATTTGACACGTTGCAGATAAGGGTTACTCTAACGCTCTAAGCAAAGTCACATACTTAAGCACCTCTGGAAAAGTATGAGCAGCCACCCCAAGAGGCAAATTAATGGCTGGGATTTGCTGGAGAGAGTGTACCGGTGGTTTCAACTACTCAAGATTCTCTTCCGTCGATGTTGCCGGATCCGGAAAATCTAGATCTGGAATCGAATGGATGCATGTTGTGAT
This sequence comes from Barbarea vulgaris, assembly GCA_963667165.1. Taxonomy (NCBI): domain Eukaryota; kingdom Viridiplantae; phylum Streptophyta; class Magnoliopsida; order Brassicales; family Brassicaceae; genus Barbarea; species Barbarea vulgaris. Next base: position 14,715,330 of record OY763892.1, read on the forward strand.
AGAAAGATCGAGACATTGTTGGATCAGTTGTTAAGAATCAGATTTTATCTTTTAGAAAATTACTTACTAACTATTTTTTTTTGATGATTTAGGTTAAAAAATGATGGTGAAGAGTTTCCAAAAAAATGGATATAGAATTTAGCCACATACACTGCAATTTAGTTGTTAATGGATGCGAATTGCAGTTATCTCAGTCCGAGGTGAAGAATAAATGTGTCTGCTTCAGTCTGCTTCAGTCGTTGGTGTGTTTGATTTAGTCTAAAGTTGAATGAGTCTCTCCTTGTTTGTAGGAACAGAGTCTCATCTCTCTTCACGTTCTGTTTCGTGTTTTAGTTGAGTCTTTTTAGGAGTCTGTTTCGCTTCAATTTGCTTCAGCTTTGTAAAGGTCTATTTAACGACCAATTTCCTTTTCAATTGAATCAGAGAGTATTTTCAGAAAGCTTTGCTTCATTGTTTTGAGTTCTGAAAGATAACAAGTGGTATCAGAGCTTGTCACGAGTCTGCTACAAAATGAGTGAGAGAGAAACACTGATTATTCCAAAGTTTGATGGAGATTATGAGCATTGGGCGATGCTCATGGAAAATTTGCTCAGATCAAAGGAATGGTGGGAGCTTGTTGAAACAGGGATCACACGGCCAGAGAGAAACGTGATCCTTACGGGACCACAAAGAACGGAGTTGGCGGAGCTGACCGTGAAGGATCACAAGGTGAAGAACTATTTGTTTGCCTCGATCGACAAAACCATTCTCAAAACCATTATGAAGAAAGATACATCTAAAGATTTGTGGGAATCAATGAAGAGAAAATATCAAGGAAACAGTCGGGTGAAGAGTGCACAGTTGCAAAGGTTGAGGAGAAACTTTGAAGTGCTGGAAATGAAGATAGGAGAAACAATCACAGATTATTTCTCAAGAGTGATGGAGGTTGTCAATGATATGCGCAACCTAGGAGAAGAAATACCTGATTCCAAGGTGGTTGAGAAGATCTTAAGGACTTTGGTTGAAAAGTTCACATACGTGGTATGTGCTATTGAAGAATCAAATGACATCAAAGAACTCACCGTAGATGGATTGCAAAGTTCTTTGATGGTTCATGAGCAGAACTTGACTAGGCACGTGGGAGAAGAACGTGCTTTGAAAGTTGAAGGACAGTGGAAACCAGATGGAGGAAGAGGCCGAGGAGACTACCGAGGCCGAGGATATCGAGGAAGAGGAGGATATCAAGGCCGAGGACGTGGGAGTACAAGCTTCAATAAGGATATGGTGGAATGCTACAAATGTCACAAGATGGGGCATTACAAGTCCGAGTGTCCAAGCTGGGAGAAGGAAGCTAATTACGCAGAAATGGAAGAAGACATGCTTCTTATGGCCCATGTGGATGCGATCAAAGGTGAAGAGGAACATGTTTGGTTCCTCGACTCCGGATGTAGCAATCACATGTGCGGGACAAAGGAATGGTTTATTGAGCTTGATAGCAGTTTTCGTCAGAAAGTCAAGCTAGGAGATGATCGGAGGATGGAGGTAGAAGGAAGAGGAAATCTACGCTTGGAGATCAATGGAATAATTCAGGTTATCTCCTCTGTTTACTATGTGCCGGGTTTAAAAAACAATCTGTTTAGTGTTGGTCAGTTGCAACAGAAGGGGCTGAGAGTAATAATTGAAGATGATGCGTGTGAAATCTGGCACAAACAGCAAAAGAGACTGATCATGCACTCAGACATGTCAAGCAACAGAATGTTTATCATTCGTGCCAAAGTAAGAGAAGCAAAAGAGGAGAAAAAATGCTTACAAGTAGTGGAGAAACCTGATCAGTTGTGGCATCGAAGATTTGGGCATCTCAATCGAAGGAGTTTAAAATCGCTTGCAGAGAAGAAGATGGTGAATGGGATTCCAAGTTTTAGCTCTGACGAAGTGGAAACTGTATGTGAGATCTGTATGAAGGGAAAGCAGAATCGAGAAATCATTCCAAAGAAGAGCTTATGGAGAGCCACTCGTGGACTTCAGCTAGTTCATAGCGACATATGTGGACCGATTTCCCCTACCTCAGAAAGTGGAAAAAGGTACATAATCAACTTCATCGATGATTATAGTCGAAAGTGCTGGACTTTCTTCTTATCAGAAAAATCGGAGGCCTTTGTGATTTTTAAAGAATTCAGAGCTGCAGCAGAAAGAGAGCTCGGTCAATCACTGATATGTCTGAGAACAGACCAAGGAGGAGAGTACAATTCGAAATTGTTTCAGGATTACTGCAAGGAGAATGGGATAAAGAGACAGCTCACAACTACATACACGCCACAACAAAATGGCATTGCAGAGAGGAAGAACAGGAGTGTCATGAATATGACAAGGTGTATGTTGCTTGAAAGATCAGTACCAAGAAGGTTTTGGCCAGAAGCTGTTCAGTATGATGTCTACATATTGAACAGAAGTCCATCGGCTGCTCTAGGGGATGAGACGCCAGAAGAGAAATGGAGTAACTACAAACCTACTGTAACGCCCGTCTCCCAAAAAGGGATTATTGATGAAATTTATATATAAGGATATATATATATATATATATATATATATATATATCAAAAACGTCTTTGATCCGTATAAATCTGTGTAAGAGAGATTATCTCCTTAAAGTTATTTCCGTTGGCCACGGAAATGGAGTTCGCGAAGAGAGATGTCGGGGTGAAAGAGAGGGGTCAAGAATCAATTATTAGAGTATAAACTGGAAATATCCTTCGAACGAGGATAAATGGAATACCCTGAGTGAGTGGATATACCTTAAGATAACCTGTGTGGTGGTTATAGGATAGGCTGATATTCCGGGATGGGAATATGGTTGGTGAGTGTCACCATGTGTTGTGGCTAGTGGACTCTGTGAGATGGATTCGGTCGGACATGCTTATAGACGTTAGACTTGCTTGCTCCAAGGACTGGTGGGTCTTGTACGACTCATGGGAGATGGATTTCTCCAGAAGCGGGGATGAGGATTTCCCCGGATACCAGAGCTCGAAGGACTTGTGAGTCCTGAGAGTGGGAGTGGTATGAGTGTGATACCCATAGCTTGAAGGTCTTTGTGACCTGAGAGTGCGAGTGGTATGATTGCTATACCCAGAGCTCGAAGGGCTGACGAGTCCTGAGAGTGGGAGTGGTATAGGTTGGATGCCGATAGCTTGCAGGACTTTGTGGCCTGTAAGAGAGAGTGGCATGAGGTACCCAGAGCCCAGAGTGCATTGCACAGAGGGTGGGAGTGGTACGAGTATGAGTTGGGAGCAGTGTATGTCTATAACGTGCGTATAAGCATAACGGCTGAATAGAGATCTCGAGAGTGGTAGGGTTATGACTTGGGAATGGAATTGTGTTTCTAGTTAAACTTGTTAAGGGAAAATGAGATAAGTGGTTTGATCGGATGGCTCATGAGCAGTTCTATGCGGTAGATCCGATTCTCGAACGTATGGTACTTGTTTGTTTTATTACGTTCGACTTGAGGAATCGCTAAAAAGAATGGCTAAGTACTAAAAGCTATCTTATCTAATTCTTGTCGAAAGCTCTCTGAAACAAGTTGACGCTAGAGGGTTCGCGGGGTTGTTGGGTAGGTAGAGTGGTATGGTCCGGTTGACCATGAGAGGGTAGGGATCGTTGCGACTATGGTGTGTTGAGTTCATAGCGGATTGAACTGTGTCTAAGGATTCGAGGACGAATCCAGTTTGGTGGGGGAGAATTGTAACGCCCGTCTCCCAAAAAGGGATTATTGATGAAATTTATATATAAGGATATATATATATATATATCAAAAACGTCTTTGATCCGTATAAATCTGTGTAAGAGAGATTATCTCCTTAAAGTTATTTCCGTTGGCCTCGGGAATGGAGTTCGCGAAGAGAGATGTCGAGGTGAAAGAGAGGGGTCAAGAATCAATTTTCGAGTTGGGATCGATCGATCGTGATTTTTTGGCCGGGGTGTGGTTTTGGTCTGGATCGATCGATCCTGATAGGGATCGATCGATCTTGTTTTTGCGGTTGTGTTGAGGAACGATCGTTCCCGGCTAAGAACGATCGATCCCAACTAGGATCGATCGATCCTGGCTAGGAACGATCGATCCCGACTGTCGGCAGAGTTGGTTGGTCGACTTTTTCATCCTTTTAAGCACGTTTCTTCTTCCTCCTTCTTCATTTTTCTACTGGGGTTGCTCCTGGAGGTTCAAGGAGGGTTAGTGAGAGCCTGAGAAAGTGAAGAAGTGAGAAAGGAAGAAGGGAATTGAGAGTTTAAAAGGAAGAAGGAAGAGTTTGTGAAGTTGGAGCTTTTGGGAAGTTTCAAAGGAGTTTCAGAGATCTTGGCTTGAGCGTGGAGGTTCTTGCTGGCCTGTAGAAGCTTTGTGTGGCTTCAATCAATCCGAATTCGAGGTGAGTGCGTGACCAAGGGCTGGACTAAGCTTGTAGAACATTGATTTCGGTTTTGATGCTTGTTTGATAGATTTGCTTAGATCCATGGAGTTTTCTGGATTGTTTCTTGTGTCCTTGAGTTGGATAATGTTGTGTTGTCATTAGGATTCAAGTTTGTGCCGTTTTGGAGGTTGTTTGTTGCAATTCGACTTGGTAGAAGTCGAATCCGTGTGTTGCAGGAAGCTTGGATCGATCTATCCAGGCGGGATCGATCGATCTGGTCGGAGATCGACCGATCTGTTAAGGATCGACCGATCTGGTCGGAGATCGATCGATCTGGTCGGAGATCGATCGATCTGGTCGGGAACGATCGATCCTGTCCCGGATCGATCGTTCGGTGTTGTTCACGGCCGTTCTGGATCGATCGGTCCTGGCCAGGATCGATCGATCTGGTCGTTCTGGCCGTTTTTCGTGTTCGTTTCTTGTGTTGGGGTGATTTTTGGTTCGTAGCATCGTGTGTCGTGTTCGGTTGGGTTCGGGCATTGCGTGGTTTTACTTGCTTGTGTGTATAGCTCGTAGTTGGGAGGATCGCCTCGCTAAGTATTTATGATAATACTTACGCATCTCTGTGTGTGTTTGATGCAGGTAAAGATAAAGTGTGATCGTGGAATCAAGGCTATGAGGAAGAGGATGATTAGGACTCGTGTTGTTGTTTTATATTGTTAAGGTTAATAAGCGAGTCTTATTTATGCTTAAGTTGTTAGAAACCATTGTGTGTGTTGGTTGTGTAATAAATGTTATTGTTTGTGCGTTATTTTCGTGGTTGTGGATCCGTATGATAATTAATGGTATGGGACATTAATTATCGTGTTTTAAAAAAAAAAAAACGGGTCGGGTCGTTTCAATTTGGTATCAGAGCGTATACGGTTCTAGGACGAATTAGAAATTGTTTGAGTGTAGAGTCTTAGAATCATCCTCTCCGAGCCTTCAAGTGATTCCACGGTGAGTTGTGTTTTTATTGATTTTTGTTTGAGTTGTTTTGGGTTTTTAATATCTGCTGTTGAAAGTGCAGATGGCTAGAGGAGCTAGAGGTCGTGGCCGTGGCCGTGGTAGAGGCCGAGGTTGTGTTCCAGTGGTGGGTTTGGGAGAGGCACAGAGTGCCACGGTTGAGCAAGGCGGAGATTTGCATACGGGTCTGTTGAGGTCTGAGGGTGCGGCCGGTGAGAGTGCCGGTGAGGCTGGAGTTCCAGCAGGTGCTGCGGGTGTGGCAGCAGGTGATGCTCAGGCCCAGGATGCCCGTATTGCGGAACTGTTAACCTTGCTATTGGAGCGGTATCCAGAGAGGTGATATGCATGTATTTTCATAGTTTTTAGTATGCATTTCTTTAGCATTTTGTGTATATAAGTTTGTTTAAAGGAGTGTTTCTTAAGTATTTTGTGTATATTGAGTCTTTTATAGTTTTGAGAGTCTAGATTCGCATTTTGGACATTCTTCTGTGGTTTGTGCTTGTATTTCAGGGATTCTGGAGCAGTGTGACGATTCACGAAGATCAAGGATCGAAGAGGAGACAAAGAGCAGCTGGATCGGTCAACAACCGATCATCAAGACCGATCACTTCACTCTGATCGGTCAGCAAACGATCCCGAAGGACGCACGGCAAAAATGAACGATAAGCGTGAGAGGCATAGCGATCGGTCAGCAACCGATCGAGGTGACCGATCAAGATTGCAGCGATCGATCAGCAACCGATCACCCTGACCGATCGCCGACACCTTTTAGTGCGAGTGCTTTCTCTTTAAAGGCAACTTTTTCTATTGTATAACATATACGATTTTTTTTAGATCTAAGAATACTTTCTCTCTGCTTTTTCCTCTTGTTCTTCAGCTTTTCTTTATCTCTTTTCATCATTTTGAACTTATGTTTTAAACCTTTTGTTGAATCTTTTTATAATTTCATCATTATGTCTTCATTCTCTATCTTTTCCATGGTTTACTTTTGTATTTTGAGCATGTGTGAGTAGTTGACTTTTGGGCTGTTGGTTTGGTAGATTTAGGATGCTTTGATGGTTGTTTTATGATGTTTGATGGTTGATTTATGTTTATGTTCATGTATAGAATGATTTTAATGCTTGAATTGAACTTGGAAACGTGATTTCTCGATCTTTTGACCGTTTCAAACCCGGAAGGAGTTTAGAAACGTTTTGAACTTTCTATGCTTGCTTTCCTTTATCTTTGCCAATGGAAATTGAGTTTTAAGATATGATTGATGATAATAATGAGTTAATGTTTAATGTTTATAAATCATTCGGTTGCAATTGGGAAATTAGCTTAATCGATTGTTTTATAAAAGGATTAGTATCATGGGAGTGAGCTAGTCTATTTAAGTGACTCATATCATAGCATTATTCATAAATTGTTCATTCATTTCGTCATTTGTTAGGCCATCATTCATCCTTGTCGTTATGCCACGCCATTAGCCCATATTTCTCATATTTATCTAAAACCGATCATTTAGCTTATTGTGCTTTGTTTCACTTGTTTAATTGCAATCATTTGAAGTTCATATTTGTTTGCTTTGTTTTATTTGCTTAAATGAGTTTAGTAGAATTTTACATTTAGTTGCTTTTCATTTTTATCGCATTTGCTCTGTTTTCGTTATTTGTTTCGTGAAAATTAAAAACCCAAAAACATTTTATCGCTTAGATTAAGTAGTGTCTTGTATTCCTAGTGAGTTATTCTTGTTTCCCTGTGGATTCGACCCCAAAGTACTCAACGTACGAAAGGGTTATTTGATTGCCCGAGGCCTTAAAACCCTCACTATCAAATTGGCGCCGTTGCCGGGGAAACTAGCAATAGCCATTAGGATTTGGACTCTATTTGAGACTAAGTTTTTCTTTTCGAGATTACTAACTTGTGTCTTGTGTTTTTCTCTGTCTTGAAGGTGCATGAACCTGAGAAGTCAAGGACAAGAGAACTTGGTTGAGCTTGTGCCCGAGATAAGACGATTAGAGCGAGCCAATACTCGAGCTAGAAGGGAAAGAGAGAGACTAACAAGAACACTTGGAGTAAACATGGAGGATGACACTACAAAAAAAATGGGCATTGATAGCACATGAGGATAGCACGGTTTTCATAACTGCTATTAAAAATTGATTCGTGATTTTGAATACTATATAATAGCATTTAAAAAATGCTACAATTATAATAGCATTTGAAAAAAGCTAGAATATCAAATTACTAAACGGAAAAGAAAAATCACGTGCGAACTATAACTTTTCATCTAATGGAATGATTATACTTAGCAAAATAAGTGAGAAATCTATTTTGAAGACACTGAAAACGACACCGTTTGTTTCTAATGGAGCCATTGTACTTAGCAAAATTATTGGAAACTCAATCGTCTATCCTCTTTCTAACCATTACACTTATCTATTTTCTCTCCTCTCTCTAACCCTAACGAAGAAGAAGAAGAAGAAGAAGAAGAAGAAAAAGGATTTGAGAGGAGAAATAGAGGTGGCGGAGAAGAAGGAGAATTTTCGAATCTCAGTCTCAGTCAAAGGCTAGGAACCATAGTGTTTGAATCTCAATCTTAATCTCAATCTCAGTCTCAATTATTCGTCTTCCTCTTCAACTGGTAAATTGCTCTCTCGCTCTCCTTCTCTCTTCCATCTGACATGTGGGTTACAAATATTCAAACAATTCCAACGAGCTGATTAGGGTTTCTCGATTTGAAACCAGACCTTCTCGATTTGGTTTATTTTGGGATTAGGTATACAGGGAAATGAGCTTAAGACGAGAGAAAGTGTAATACAGATTGTTTCCAAGCCTTTAGTTTACGCCTTGATTTCTACTGCAATTGGGTTTTCACTAATTCGATCTTTTCAAGCTCCAGCTTTTAGCTATGCCCTTTCTCAGTTATATGGAAGACAAAGAAACAGAAAGATGGTGGGCGTGTGATGGAGATGAACAAGTTGAATTAGCTAAAAGCTTTATAGTTCTAACGTGTGAGTCAACAGAGGAAAGGGGAATCCTGTTATGTCTACTTTGTTGGTACTGCTCATGTTTCACAGGTATCATTCCTTTCCATCTCAAATGGTTCCATATAAAAAATAGTTTCTTCCTTTCCTAAGATATATATGAATCATAGATTTCTCTGCACATGAATAGTTTTCTCCTTTTTTTGATTCATTCTTTACAATAACGTTGGAAAAAACAGAAAAAATCACCACTCTTTTTGGTTGTTTGTTAAGTAGGGTTTGGTTTAATTTGCTTTTATATCTCCTGGGATTGTTGTTTAGTTCTCTACTACAGTATTAGATCGAGGATTATAGAGTGAGGTTATAGAAATGGGATCTTTTTCTGGGCAAAGTGGATATGATCTATCTTCCAAGATCTTGTTGATTGGAGATTCTGGTGTTTGGTAAAAGTATAGCTTGCTTCTTAGCTTCATTTCCAGCTCTGTCGAAGATCTTGCTCCCACCATAGGTATCTAATTTTATTTTCTAGCTCATATAATTTTTTGTCGACATGTTTCTGATTTTCTGTATGATTCCCAGGAAAATGAACAGAGTAAAATTTATTTTCATGTTAGATATGTATATGCCTTAAAACACCAGGTTATAGTTTGTGAGCTAGACCTTGTCTGGTCAAAATTCAAATGAAGTCCAAGACTTGACGTTTTCATTTTTTTTTTTTTGAATTTCTGTTTGATTCCCGGGAAAAGAAACTCATCTGCATAATTTCTTGATGTGAACTTTCTGATAAAGTACAAATTGAAACTTGAAACTAAGTCATTTCTTTATCTACCTGGTCTGATCAGTATAACACTGTAGGTGTTGATTTTAAGATTAAGCAGATGAAAGTGAGAGGGAAAAGGCTGAAACTTACAATCTGGGACTCTCTTTAAAATTTTGGTGAATGGTTTCGTAATTTGTTGAAATGTTGATTAGTATTGAATGATTTGGAAATTCCAATGCAGCATGATTTGCAACTTCATTAGAAATTGTAAAATTGAGGAAGATAAGTCTTAGATACTTGAGATTAGCTTTGTTTTTCATATCATCTTTGAAATTCAGTAAGAAGTCTCAGAATACTTATGATTTTCCACTACAGCCTGGCTTAGTTTGTTTTAGGCTTGATTGGATTATGATATATATACGAATTATGTAAGCTTGTTTTCATATTTTCATTTGTAAGCTTCTTGAAACCACAGGTTCTTCTCCTTATAGTTCATTTCGGGACTGAACTGTTGGTTACATCTTCATGTTTTAATTCATTGCAGGTTGTCTTCGTGGAGTTGTGTACAAGTCGAGTGTCTATTCTCGATCCTCAGACTTTGAAGGTTTGCTCTACGTAGTGCTTAGAATATGTCCAATTCAGTTTACTTAATTTGATGGTCATCTAACAATGTGATATATCCTGGAAAAAGATTATGTATCATCTTTCTTTCTTTTAACAGAAGATGATCTATATCATTGTCGTCTCTGTTTATAATTTGAACAGAGTAAGGTTTACAACATTATTGTTAGAGGATGGCCAATTTTTTTTGTGGATTGGAAATTTTTATCTAGAGAATGTACTTCACTTTTTTTTTTCCTTATGTGTTTATGCATTGATATATCACACATACTTATTTATGAATTATGATTCTAGCTCTACTATCCAATTTTTTGTTCTTATATGAACACTTTGTGATGTGTTTTGGTTTTGTAGATTCGGACAATGCCGGAAATGATAGACATGTGGAAGAAGAACCACAGTAATGGATATATTCTTGCAAGGGCAAGTTCCTCAGTTAAGATATGCTTCTTTGATTGTACCTTAAAGTTCAATACCAATAATTTCCATCATTTTCTTATGTTTAGATGGCCAGTCAGCTTGAGGTTTTTTCCTGGTACTGAGTTTTGTGTGGCTTATGAAGAAGCAATCAAATATGGTGGCAAGGTGGTTCTTGGTGATCGTCCAGTAGAGGTGAATTTAGTGATTCAATAATTACTTCTCATAATTTCAAACCTTTATTTAAAGAATGGTTGTTGCTTCTATCTCTGTTCATACTTAGTGTTCCAGTGAATGATTATATTATTTTGTGCTTGTTGAAGCAGATTACCTTATTACAGAGAACATGGGGTAAGATGCCTCTATGGCACAAAATAAAATTTATGTACAACATTCTGCCTCAAGCACGTGTCTTTCTTCCAAAACCTGAGGAGTTTGAGCAGATGGTAAAAAATTCTTTTTGTTTTCTATTTCAAGCTTATGTGATTTAGTTAGTGTAAATACTGAGTGATGATAACTTGGATGGCTTTAGCTGAAAGACATGAAAGACGCGGATATGCTTACATTGTTGATTCAAGAAATGAGCTGTTTAGGTGCTTTAGTCATTGTAATATTAGTTGGTATCCAGATTTTGTTTTCTGATGTTTTCGCAATATATTTCAGGTACATGTCATCTTACATGTTAAGAGTTGCGAGCATAGCTTGCTTCAAGAAGTTTGTAAAACGGATGTAAGAGGTGGAAGTAGGTGGCTTGCTTCAAGATTTTTTTTTTTTGTTAGGTTAGTGTAAGACTTTGTATGATGTTAGTATAAAACTTGTATGATATTTTGTATGACTTCTTTAGTCTTATATAATATTAGAGTTAAATATGTTTTGAATGATTTATATATATCCGATAAATTAGTTTCTGCAAAATATAATTCAAATATGGTTTATAACAACACATAATATCACATATAAACTACTGCTACAAAACAATAGATGATAGCATGAAAAATGAGCTATAATAGATCATAGCATTAAATCGGTTCAGCTAAACCATTTCGGTTTAATTAAAGCTATAATAGAAGTACTAACATAGCCGTTTATGTAATGTCATAATAAAAATAATAAAAGCATTTATGATAACTGCTATAAAAAGAGTGAATACGATAGCGGCCTTAAATAACGCTATAACAGTGTTTGACCTATTATAGCTGGCGAAGACTTAGCACACATGATAACGCTATTATAGCTCTAATATAGCGCTTATCGTGTGCTAAGGATGTACGTTTTTTTTGTAGTGTGAACCCGAAAGACGGGAAGAAGCTCAAGGAGCAGGGGTTCCTCTAAACCCACCGCTTCACGCTGCTAGAGTACCGAGAGTGATAGGGGCATATGATGCGCCCCAAACGCATGGAAACCGCAGTGGTATTCGTGCGCCACCGGTCAACAACAACAACTTCGAAATCAAGATGAGCGTAATCAACATGGTTCAAGGGAACAAATTTCATGGACTGCACCTTGAAGACCCTTTGGACCATCTTGACAACTTCAACGATATCTGCGACTTGACGAAGATAAATGGCATCTCGGAGGATGCATTTAAGCTGAGACTATTTCCTTTTTCTCTTGGAGACAAAGCGAAGCAATGGGAGAAGAGTTTGCCTCCCGGATCGATCACCACTTGGGATGAATGCAAGAAGAAGTTTATGGAGAAGTTCTTCTCAACATCAAGAACAGCTCGGCTTAGAAATGAAATTTCAAGCTTTTCTCAAAAGCACAATGAGAGTTTCAGTGAGGCTTGGGAGCGTTTCAAAGGCTACACCGGCAAGTGCCCCCACCATGGATTTTCCGAGGAATCATTGCTTAGTACTTTGTATAGAGGTATAGCTCCGAAGATAAGGATGTTGCTGGACACCGCTAGCAATGGGAATTTCTTAGGGAAGAATGTTGAAGAAGGGTTTGAACTTGTGGAGAATCTTGCACAAAGCGACGGGAACTATGGTGAGGATTATGATAGGGCTCCGAGAGGAAGTGGAGATAGAGAAGATCAAAGGAGTAAGGAAATCAAGGCCTTACATGAGAAAATGGATAGAGTGCTGCAAGTTACCGAAAGATCTATAAACTTCGTTGGAGAATTCGATGCAGCTAAAGCTTGCAAGGAAGTTATGTATGAAGACAGCCTTGAGATACAAGAAGAAATGAATTTTGTTGGGAATCAAGGGAATTATCAAGGAGGATACAACAAGGGATACAACACGAACTTCCAACAACAAAGCCAAGGATATCAACCAAGGCCTTACATACCGACAAATCCTCAAGGACAGAACTATGCACAACAAAGGTTTGTACCCAAACAACCTTTCCAAGGAAATTAAGGAGGATACCAAGGCAACCAAGGAGGTTATCAAAACAATCAAGCTAGGTTTTCGAACAATCAAGGCGATTTTCAAGGGAAGGCACCTTTCATCCCAAACAATCAACAAGCTTTCAAACCAGCAGTACAAGCAAGCACTGCTCAGCCTCAAGATTCTGAAATGAAAGACATGAAGAATATGCTTCAGCAACTTTTGGTTGGGCAATCCAATAGTTCAATTGATTTGAACAAGAAAATGGTTGAAATTCATAACAAGGTGGATAGAGCTTATGAAGATCTCAATGCCAAGTTTGAGCACTTAAGCACTCATGTAAAGGGGCTAGACAACCAGATAGCTCAAGTAGCTTCCACTTCTCAAGGACCAAGGGGAACTTTACCGGGTAAAGCCGAGACCAACCCGAAGGAATATTGTGCGGCGATAACTTTGAGGAGCGGAAAAGAGTTACCGACAAGAGGTCAAGTTGTGGTTGATGTCAATAACGAGGAAGATGAGTATGAGGACGCCTTGGGGGATGAAAATGTTGAAAATTCTGACAAAGAGGTTCGGGATCGGTCATCAACCGATCCGAGTGGTCGCACGGCAAAACAGCCATTTTCCGGATTGAATCGCGATCGGTCAACAACCGATCAGACTGACCGATCACCTCTAATCGATCGGCCAGCAACCGATCGGACTGACCGATCGGCTGAGGAAAATGGGGCTGTGGAGTCCAATAATGCTCAAGGTTATTCTAAGGCGGTCTATGGAGATGCAATGAAGTTCACAAAGCCAAAAGGGGCTCCTACAAAGGATAATGAGTTTGAACCAAGAGGATATGAACCGAAGCTTCCATTTCCCGGAAGATTTAAAAAGCAACTCTTGGACAAGGCTTTCGAGAAGTTCAAGAGAGTAATGGGAACGGTTCAAGTCACCATACCATTCATTGATCTTATAATGGAATGTCCTCCTTACAACAAGCTTCTCAAGGATGTTTTGACAAAGAGGAGACAAATCGAAGAAGCAATGGTGGAAATCAACCATGAGTGTAGCGCCATAATTCAGAACAACTTGCCTAAGAAGCTTAAAGATCCAGGGAGTTTCACGCTTCCTTGCAATATAGGGCATTTACACTTCAACAAATGCTTGGTTGATCTTGGTGCGAGTGTGAGCTTGATGCCATTGACGGTGTCTAAAAAGCTTGGATTGACTAACTTCAAAAGGACGAGAATCTCATTGGTACTAGCGGATAGATCAATCCGCCATCCTATAGGGATACTAGAAGACCTACCCTTGAAGATTGGGAGCTGCATAGTCCCAACAGATTTTGTGGTCTTAGAAATGTATGAAGAACCAACAGATCCGATAATTTTGGGAAGACCATTTCTAGCAACCGCGGGAGCTTTAATCGATGTAAAGAAGGGGGTAATAGATCTTCGCTTGGGAGATACTGCTTTGAAGTTTAACATACTAGACATCATGAAGAAGCCAACCATAGAAGGAAAGGTATTCTACATAGAAACCCTAGAAGAAATGGTTGATGAATATATGGAAGAGCTGAACATGGAAGACCCTCTTGAAGTGGCTATCACAAGGCCAAACAATGAAGACGGAATTGAGAACAAGGAAGCGGAGGCCTATGAGGAGTTCCTTGACTCACAAAAACCGTGGAAGAATGAGACATGCTTCTTGGAGATGGAAGGAAGCATGGAGGGGAATTCAAGAGGAGATACTAGCAATGGTAAGTCTAGTATGGATGATGATTGGAGTGAACTCAACGCTCCAAAGGTGGAGATGAAGCCACTACCACAAGGGCTAAGGTATGAGTTTCTTGGTTCTAATTCTACATATCCCGTCATTGTGAACAATGCATTAGACCAAGAACAAACCGAAATGTTGCTGCATGAGTTGAGAAAGTATAGGAAAGCCTTAGGATATTCATTGAAAGATATTAAAGGCATTTCACCATCATTGTGCATGCATAGGATTCACTTAGAGGATAAAAACAAATCATCTATTGAACATCAAAGAAGGTTGAATCCTAATTTAAAAGAAGTGGTTAAGAAAGAAATTTTGAAACTACTTGAGGCGGGGGTAATCTACCCTATATCCGATAGTACTTGGATCTCACCGGTCCATGTGGTGCCTAAGAAAGGGGGGATCACCGTCGTTAAAAATGAAAACGATGAACTAATTCCAACAAGAACTATAACGGGGCATAGAGTATGCATTGATTATAGAAAACTGAACTCATCCACTCGTAAGGATCATTTTCCTTTGCCATTCATTGATCAAATGTTGGAAAGACTAGCGAATCATTCTTATTATTGTTTCCTTGATGGTTACTCCGGGTTTTTCCAAATCTCTATTCACCCGAGTGACCAAGAGAAAACGACATTCACTTGTCCTTATGGCACCTTCGCATATCGAAGAATGCCGTTTGGCTTGTGTAATGCACCGGCTACTTTTCAGCGGTGTATGATGTCTATTTTCTCGGACTTAATTGAGGACATAATGGAAGTATTTATGGATGATTTTTCTGTCTATGGTTCTTCGTTTGGTTCTTGTTTGTTAAATCTTTGCAGGGTACTCAGGAGATGTGAGGAAACAAACTTGGTACTCAATTGGGAGAAGTGTCACTTCATGGTCAAAGAAGGGATAGTGCTTGGACACAGAATTTCCAAGAGTGGGATTGAAGTAGACAAGGCAAAGATAGAAGTCATGGTGAAGTTGGAACAGCCAAAGACGGTGAGGGACATTAGAAGCTTCTTGGGTCATGCGGGATTTTATAGGAGATTTATTCGAGATTTCTCTAAAATAGCAAGGCCACTAACAAGACTGCTATGCAAAGACACGGAATTTGTGTTCGATGAGGCATGTCTAGAGGCGTTCGATAAACTAAAAGGGGCATTGATTAGTGCACCTATTGTTCAGCCACCGGATTGGGGATTGCCCTTTGAGATAATGTGTGATGCAAGTGACTTCGCCGTTGGAGCCGTATTGGGACAGAAAAAGGACAAGAAGTTGCACGTGATCTACTACGCTAGTAGGACACTTGATGATGCCCAAACAAGATACACAATAACGGAGAAGGAATTATTAGCAATCGTCTATGCTTTTGAGAAATTCAGATCTTACTTGGTGGGTTCTAAGGTGATAGTGCATACGGACCACGCAGCACTAAGACATTTGTTGGCTAAGAAGGATGCAAAGCCAAGACTGTTAAGGTGGATCCTATTATTGCAAGAGTTTGATCTGGAAATAAGAGATAAGAAAGGGATAGAGAATGGAGTAGCTGATCACTTATCAAGGATGAAGATCGAGGAGAACATACCGATTGATGATTCCTTGCCCGAAGAGCAAATCAACGTCATTCAAGGCTTGACTAAAGCCGACTCCATTCTCATGGGACTTCTAGCGATCGAAACCATGGATATGAACTTACCATGGTATGCGGATTTTGTAAACTACTTGGCTTGCGAGAAAGAACCGCCAAACCTACAAGGGTACGCCAAGAAGAAGTTTTACAAAGACGTGCGTCGGTTCTATTGGGATGAGCCGTACTTGTATACATTTTGCAAAGATAAGCTCTATAGGAGATGCGTACCGGAGGAAGAGGTTGCTGGGATTTTAATGCATTGACATGGTTCCGCTTATGGAGGGCATTTTGCAACATTCAAAACAGTTTCTAAGGTACTACAAGCGGGATTTTGGTGGCCTACAATGTTTAAGGACGCCTATGAGTTCATCTCTCGATGTGACTCATGTCGAAGAAAGGGGAATATCAGCAAAAGGAATGAAATGCCTCAAAACCCGATATTAGAGGTGGAGATCTTTGACGTTTGGGGAATAGACTTCATGGGACCTTTCCCGTCTTCTTATGGGAATAACTACATTCTTGTAGCGGTGGACTATGTTTCTAAATGGGTAGAAGCCATAGCAAGTCCAACCAACGATGCAAAAGTTGTATTAAAAATGTTCAAGAGCATCATATTCCCAAGATTTGGAGTTCCAAGAGTGGTTATAAGTGATGGAGGTTCACACTTCATAAACAAAGTTTTCGAGAACCTACTAAGGAAGCATGGTGTGAAGCACAAGGTTGCAACTCCATATCACCCCCAAACAAGCGGCCAGGTGGAAGTTTCCAACCGAGAAATAAAAGCTATACTGGAGAAGACGGTTGGTGTTACAAGAAAAGATTGGTCCAATAAACTTGATGATGCGCTTTGGGCGTATAGGACAGCTTACAAGACTCCGATAGGAACCACTCCTTTCAATCTTCTTTACGGGAAGTCTTGTCACCTACTGGTAGAGTTAGAATACAAGGCCATTTGGGCAGTGAAACTTCTGAACTTTGACATCAAGTCAGCTGAGGAAAAGCGTTTGGTTCAATTAAATGAGTTAGATGAGATTCGTCTAGAGTCTTACGAAAACGCAAGAATTTACAAGGAGAGGACCAAGTCTTTTCATGACAAGAGGATCCTTTCTAGAGACTTCAAGGTTGATGATCAAGTGCTGTTATTCAACTCCAGGTTGAAACTCTTTCCGGGAAAACTTAAATCTAGATGGTCGGGACCATTTAAGATCAAGGAGGTGAGACCTTTTGGTGCGGTTGTGCTTTGGAACAAGTCCGGGGGAGAATTCACCGTGAACGGACAACGCCTCAAACCATACCTAGCTGGAGAAAACATCGAGGATGGAGCAATTGTTCCACTCTCGGAACCCCATTCCGTTTAAAAACATTGAAAAGTCGAGCTCAAGACTTTAAACGAGCCGTTGGGAGCTTTCCCAATTTGTATCTTTGTGTATATGTGACATATGTGTGCTTTAATTATTTGAAATGTTGTTTTCTTATTTTGTGTGTTTATTGTGTTTTCAGGAGTGTTGAGGATCAAAGGAAAGAATTCAAGAATTGACAAGTCAAAAACGCATGAGAAGGAGCTAGAGATCGGTCACTGAGATCGGTTGTTGACCGATCAAAAACCATCCGATCGGGCACATCGATCGGTTGTTGACCGATCGCCGACCCAGGTAAGTTTAAAAAAGGTTTTTGCCGTGCGACCCTAGTGATCGGTTGCTGACCGATCAACTTCACGCGATCGGTCATAAGCGATCGGTTGCTGACCGATCGGGGAAACAAAATCGGGTTTATCTTCTTCTCCATCGCGAACGAAAGAAAAAAATTTCAGAATTTCTAAAACTTTCAAAACTTCAACTCTCTCTAACTCTCTCAATTCTTCACCAAATTGGACGATTTTTAGCTCTAAATCCATCTATTTTTCATCCTCTATCTGATTCTTGCATCTATTACATCGATCTGCAAAGGTAAATCCCTCAATCTCTTGATTTTTATTCCGAAAATTGGGAAAATAGGGTGATGAACGAAATTTCTTAGAATTGCAAAATACAATCGATAGGATGCTAGAATGTTGTTTAGAATGGTTTAGAGAACACTTCTATACAGTTTAATTGCTGGATTAGACTAGTTAAGGTGTGTTTCTATTGATTTCAAATGTCAAAATCGCCCAAAATTGTTTTGATGAAGAACTTGGTCAAATTGAGCTAAATTTATTCTTAAATTGATACTCATTGCTCTTACATTTGATCTTTGCTTGATATTGTTAAAGAATTGGGAGAAATTTGAGTTTCTAGTTTGAATTTTCGATTGATTTTGTTTTGTTTATTTTGTGAAAAAAATTGTGAATTGTATCTCTATTTTGGTTTGATTATCTTGTAAAATTGTGTTCTTTTTAATTTGTTTTGTGAGTTTTGTGAATTGATTTTGTATAATGTATGTATATATATGTGTGTTTTGGGTTTGTTTGATTTTTGATTGTGGTGTTGATTTTGTCTTGTTTGTTTGTTTCAATGTGATATTTACAGAAAAATGAGGGAAAAGAAGAAACATAGACCTGGAAAAGAGCCAGCAACTCAAGAGAGAGAAGCACCTAAAAAGGTGAGATGGGGGCAAAAAGAAACCGCCACTCGCGAGCTGTTCGATCGAGTGAAAGTCCGCCCTACGCGATTCAACGATCGAAATTTTCTGAGGAGTATGGGACTGTTACAGGGAGTAGACGAGCTCCTAGACAACATGGGGATGAGTTGCTTGAAGGATATGCAATACCCCACGTACCCGGAAGCGGTTAAAGATTTCTTATCAACCGTCAATGTGGAATATGCAAACAAGAAAGACAAGAAGGCGAGTGAAGGTTTGCTTAACTTCAAGATTGGCCACATGGGGTACGGGCTCACCATGGAAGACATATGTGAGGTTTATGGCTTCAAGAATGGTGAAGCGGTTGAGTTTGGGAATTTCGGTGGAGCTTCACACCTTTGGAACATCATTGACAACGGTCCTTATAGAAGCTCTAGAGCGAAGATGACGGGTATCTGAAACCCGGTGGTTAGATATGTTTGCAAGCTGTTGGCAAACACATTCATTGCGAGACGGGATGCGGGAGCAGTGACTATGACTGAGCTGAGCCTTATCTACCAAGGCGTCAAGCACATGATGACCGATCGACGTGGAGAGATATTTGAGTATGAGTTTGGGGATGAGATCAACTATGGGTGTATCTTTGCGGATAAGCTTCTGTCATACAAGAAATGGGTTGAGAAGACGACCAAGCCCGACCTATACGTTGGTGCCATGATCTCACCATTGCTCGTCAAGGCCGGGCTTGACATTACCAAGTTCGAGCAGATACCGATGACGGGATTCCTAAACCGAGACTATCTCAAGGAGTCTTGGTTTCTCAAGAGGAACAGAGACTTGAACGTCTTCCATTACCGCATCGAGCTGCGAAACAAGGACGAGAGGGTCCTTGTATTACCACACCCCGAGACTCACATCCGTACCTTGGAGAACGTCAAGTTTGATATTACAGAGGATCAGCTCTTACCATTGGATGATGGGTCTCTTGCAGGAGGTCAGGATGAAGAGGAAGAAGAAGATGCTCCGAGAGGATCTACCGCAATGCTTCAAGAGCTGGAGGAGATTGAGATGCCCGAGATTGACTTCGCGCCAAGGACCAAGAGGGAGACACTTCTCCAGAAAGCGTACAAGGCTCAACGCAAGATCAATGAGCTACAGAAGAAGCTGATCAACAAGCTGTTCAAGAAAGTCAAGAAGATTCAACCTCCTGATTATGTCTCAAGCGAGGAGGAAGAAGACGTCAGTGATTCATTTTAGCCCCGAGTGCTAAACAAAGGTGAAGAAATTCCATCTCTACCTTGTTTTAAAAGACGTCTGTAGAACTTTTACGTTTATTTTTAGTTATTTAATATTTTCAAACACCGAGACGGTGTCCAACTAGTCCGGGGGAGGATTACGTTGTTGATTAAGTCTTTGTATTTTGAGATTTTACTTCGAGTATTTTGGTTTGGATTTGTGTGTTTTTATTTCTCATAGTTTTTTTTATCATTTCGGATGCCTGATCGGTCAGCAACCGATCAGAGCAACCGCACGGCATTGTATCATATTTTCCGCATTTACTCGTCCGATCGGTCAGCAACCGATCGTTGTAACCGATCGGACCAAAAAAAAAAAAAAACAAAACAAAAGCATGCATTTTTATATATATATGTATCATGTAGGATTGCATATGCATAGGGGACAATGATAGAATTTACCAAACCTTAGCTGAGAACTTGAGAATGATTTGTCGTTTGAAAACTCTTTTCAAAGCTTGCATATTCTTGCTTTGATCTCTCCGCTCTCAACTTGTTGTCTCGAAATTACTTGTTTGATTCAAAATCAACCCCTTGATATTAGACATTAATGAACTTAATTCTTTCACTTATGGGCTTTTGATGCTTGACCATGATTCAAAATAAACACTCGGGTTATCTTATTCACTTTTACCACTCTAATAACCCGAGTGGCTACTCTCATCTTTAGAGTAGTTCCCCACCTTTCACCTTAACCATTTCTTTCAAACCCTTGTGTATATTTGATGAGTGAGGCCTTTTGTTGATAATGCTTTGATTTTGCAAAAACTTGAGAGTATCGGGAACGACAAAGGATTATATCTCGTTCTAAGCTAGCAATGGTAAGTCTAGCAATTAGGATGGGAATGAAAGACATGGTTGGTTCGATTGGGTAGTTTATTAAGGTGTTGGAAATAAAAGCTTGATCAATTAGATGAAAAGAATCCTTAGGGAAGCTAATTTGTGAGTTAAAAAGCTCTAAATCTCTATTGTGGTAAAGAAAAGAAAAATATTGCTCTGGTGCATTTGTAAGATAGAAATAAGCAATAGTGAGCAAAGAGAAGCAAAAGAAAGAGATAAAAAGAGCTAGGTGCTTAATCAAAAACAAACCCCCTTTGAAGCTAATAAAAAAAAGGAATTGATCATGAAATTTAAAGGGTACGAAAAGGGTATAAACTAGGATGCATTTCACAAGAAAGGGTAGAATAACGAGAAGTAAACTTTGTATGCACAAATTGTTCCCTTTCTTAGATAGATTTTGCATTTGATAAAGCATTCCTATGTTTCGAGAGTGAGCCACCCAAAAAGAAAACAAGCCTCCTCCTTGCACTTACATATACTAGTGCTAAAGAACCCTTTTATCCCCAAGCCGATTGGCCTTGATCACTTGCCCATTTGTGAGACTCAACTTGAAAAGATTAAATGAATGTGAGGGTTGGTTGAGATGAGAACTTGTAGGAGAGAGGCACTCTTGTTAAGAGAAAAGATTAGGAGTTGCGATAAGCCATGATTGAGTTAGAGCGAATTAAGAGTTCATTTTCGCAACATGCTATCATTGCTCATGAATATCATATCAAACGCTTTCTAAAGGTTTCGGTGTTGAGTCCCCATTTTCAAACCTCTCTTTCGGATTATCTTTCCTTGTTTGCTTGAGGACAAGCAAAAGGCAAGTCCGGGGGTGTTGATATGCATGTATTTTCATAGTTTTTAGTATGCATTTCTTTAGCATTTTGTGTATATAAGTTTGTTTAAAGGAGTGTTTCTTAAGTATTTTGTGTATATTGAGTCTTTTATAGTTTTGAGAGTCTAGATTCGCATTTTGGACATTCTTCTGTGGTTTGTGCTTGTATTTCAGGGATTCTGGAGCAGTGTGACGATGCACGAAGATCAAGGATCGAAGAGGAGACAAAGAGCAGCTGGATCGGTCAACAACCGATCATCAAGACCGATCACTTCACTCTGATCGGTCAGCAAACGATCCCGAAGGACGCACGGCAAAAATGAACGATAAGCGTGAGAGGCATAGCGATCGGTCAGCAACCGATCGAGGTGACCGATCAAGATTGCAGCGATCGATCAGCAACCGATCACCCTGACCGATCGCCGACACCTTTTAGTGCGAGTGCTTTCTCTTTAAAGGCAACTTTTTCTATTGTATAACATATACGATTTTTTTTAGATCTAAGAATACTTTCTCTCTGCTTTTTCCTCTTGTTCTTCAGCTTTTCTTTATCTCTTTTCATCATTTTGAACTTATGTTTTAAACCTTTTGTTGAATCTTTTTATAATTTCATCATTATGTCTTCATTCTCTATCTTTTCCATGGTTTACTTTTGTATTTTGAGCATGTGTGAGTAGTTGACTTTTGGGCTGTTTGTTTGGTAGATTTAGGATGCTTTGATGGTTGTTTTATGATGTTTGATGGTTGATTTATGTTTATGTTCATGTATAGAATGATTTTAATGCTTGAATTGAACTTGGAAAAGTGATTTCTCGATCTTTTGACCGTTTCAAACCCGGAAGGAGTTTAGAAACGTTTTGAACTTTCTATGCTTGCTTTCCTTTATCTTTGCCAATGGAAATTGAGTTTTAAGATAGGATTGATGATAATAATGAGTTTGTGTTTAATGTTTATAAATCATTCGGTTGCAATTGGGAAATTAGCTTAATCGATTGTTTTATAAAAGGATTAGTATCATGGGAGTGAGCTAGTCTATTTAAGTGACTCATATCATAGCATTATTCATAAATTGTTCATTCATTTCGTCATTTGTTAGGCCATCATTCATCCTTGTCGTTATGCCACGCCATTAGCCCATATTTCTCATATTTATCTAAAACCGATCATTTAGCTTATTGTGCTTTGTTTCACTTGTTTAATTGCAATCATTTGAAGTTCATATTTGTTTGCTTTGTTTTATTTGCTTAAATGAGTTTAGTATAATTTTACATTTAGTTGCTTTTCATTTTTATCGCATTTGCTCTGTTTTCGTTATTTGTTTCGTGAAAATTAAAAACCCAAAAACATTTTATCGCTTAGATTAAGTAGTGTCTTGTATTCCTAGTGAGTTATTCTTGTTTCCCTGTGGATTCGACCCCAAAGTACTCAACGTACGAAAGGGTTATTTGATTGCCCGAGGCCTTAAAAACCTCACTATCAAGAGGGTAGCGGTACAAGCTCCAGTTGTGCCACCAGTAGTTGAGGCACAGCCGAGAGTTGTGGTTGAGGAGGAGCTTCCATCCTACCATAGGATGATGGAGCAGATGCAGAGGATGGGCACTACGTTCTTCCTGGGTGGTGTCGGTCCTGAGGAGGCTAATATGTGGAGGTCCCGGTTGGAGCGGAACTTCCAGTCATGTAGGTGTCCAGAGGGATACCGAGTTGACTTGGCTGTTCATCACTTGGATGGTGATGCACATCTGTGGTGGACGAGTGTAGTCGCCAGGAGAGGTCAGGTGGAGTTGACTTGGAGAGATTTTGTGGAGGAGTTTAACTCCAAATATTTTCCACAGGAGGCAGTAGACCGGTTGGAGGCGAGGTTTTTGAGTCTGACTCAGGGGGACCGGACTGTCCGGGAGTTTGAGACAGAGTTTAACCGGCTTTCCATTTATGCTGGTTGAGTCATGGAAGGTGAGCAGGCCCGAGTGCGACGGTTTATGATAGGCTTGCGGCTTGAGTTGAGGACCCGTTGCCTTGGTAAGTTGTTTGGCACTTTGGGAGAGTTGGTTGAGTTGGCCGCATCTATAGAGGATGGTCTGAGGGAGGAGGTAATATCGTCTACTCTGAGTTTCCAGGCCAAGAAGATGCAGCAGCAATCAGGGTCGAGTAAGGGGAGTAGGCAGGTGGCAGGACAGAAGAGGAAGTGGGGAGGCACTTCTGGAGGTACTCAGAGTGGTCCAGGATGCTTCGGGTGTGGAAGCAAGGATCACAAGATTGCGAGTTGTCCCTCGAGGAGTGCAGGACGTGGAGGCCCTGTGAGGAGTAGCCAGAGTGGCCAGGGATGTTTTGGGTGCGGAAGTATGGATCACAGGGAGGCCAACTGTCCGCAGAAGGGAGAGGTCCTTTCAGATACTCGGGTGTGCTTCCATTGCAAGGAAGTGGGGCATATCAAGCCCAAATGCCCTAAGTTGCAACAGGGAGGGGTAGCAGTAGCACCGTCGAGTAGGCAGAGTGCGGTGGCACCTCGGGTTTACACCGTCGAGGAGGCAGTTGAGGGGAGTGATGGACTGCAGATGGTGCCAACCACAGCACCACCGATCAGGCAGATAGCACCTGCGCCTCGGGTGTATTCCATCGCGGAGACGGGAGAGCCGAGCTCCAGGCCGATCACAGGTACTTTTTAGACTTATCCGTGTTAAATTCTTTCGGTTATAAAACTTTCTGTCTCCGTGAGGGGTGGTTAAGGTTCTCGGCACATGGGTATGTGCAGGGACCTTATTTGTGGGAGGTGTTGAATCCCATGTGTTATTCGATTCCGGGGCATCGCATTGCTTTGTCACTCCGGAATTGGCCGAGAAGGCCAAAATGAGAGGCGAACCCAATGAGCCATTGGGTTTTGTAAAGGTTGCGGGAGGGAAGTTTCTATCTATTCTTGGTCGAGTTAGAGGCGTGGATGTTCAGGTAGCCGGAGAGTCTATGCCAGCAGATTTGATCATATGCTCAGTGGAGTTGTATGACGTCATTTTGGGCATGGATTGGCTTAGTAAGTACATCGCACATCTGGACTGTCGACGCGGGCGTGTAATATTCGAGAGGGAGAGGCAGAGGTTGGTTTATCAGGGAGTGAGACCAACTTCCGGGAGTCTCGTAATATCGGTCATTCAGGCGGAGAGCATGATCGAGAGGGGTTACGAGGCTTATCTAGTGACCATCGTTACCCCTGAGACTGTTGGAGATCTGGAGGTTAGAGATATTCGGGTTGTTCAGGATTTCCAGGATGTGTTTCAGTCGCTGCAGGGATTGCCGCCGTCACGGTCAGATCCTTTCACGATTGAGTTGGAACCCGGAACAACGCCAATATCTAAGGCACCGTATAGGATGGCTCCAGCAGAGATGGCAGAGCTGAAGAAGCAGCTGGAGGAGTTGTTGAGTAAGGGTTTTATCAGGCCGAGTACTTCACCGTGGGGAGCACCGGTGTTGTTTGTGAAGAAGAAGGATGGTAGTTTCCGGTTGTGTATCGATTACCGGGGACTTAACCGAGTCACTGTGAAGAACAAGTATCCTCTTCCGCGGATTGATGAGTTGTTGGATCAGTTGAGAGGGGCTACTTGGTTCTCCAAGATAGACTTGGCTTCTGGATACCATCAGATTCGGATTGGTGAGGAGGATATCCGGAAGACAGCTTTTAGGTCGAGGTATGGGCATTATGAGTTTGTGGTGATGCCTTTTGGGTTGACGAATGCACCAGCCGCGTTCATGAGATTGATGAACAGCGTGTTCCAAGAGTATTTGGATGAATTCGTGATCATTTTTATTGATGATATCTTGGTGTATTCGAAGAATCCTGAGGAGCATGAGGAACATCTGAGAGTTGTCCTGGAAAAGCTACGAGAGCATAAGTTGTTTGCTAAGTTGAGTAAGTGTAGCTTTTGGCAGAGGGAGATTGGATTTTTGGGTCACATTGTTTCTGAGGAGGGAGTTTCAGTAGACCCAGAAAAGATTCAGGCCATCAGAGATTGGCCGAGGCCAAGGAATGCCACGGAGATCAGGAGTTTCCTTGGTTTGGCAGGTTATTATCGGAGGTTCGTCAAGGGTTTTGCGAGTATGGCTAAGTCTTTGACAAAGCTGACAGGAAAAGATGTTCCTTTCGTTTGGTCTCCAGAGTGTGAGGAGAGTTTCGCAAACCTGAAGACGATGCTGACTAGTACACCAGTGTTGGCATTGCCCGAGCCGGGTGAGCCTTATGTGGTGTATACAGATGCCTCGAGAGTTGGCCTTGGTTGTGTGTTGATGCAGCGAGGAAAGGTGATCGCCTATGCTTCGAGACAGTTGAGGAAGCATGAGGGCAACTACCCTACCCATGATCTTGAGATGGCTGCGGTGGTGTTTGCCTTAAAGATTTGGAGGTCTTATCTTTACGGCGGGAAGGTTCAGGTATTCACAGATCATAAGAGCCTGAAGTATTTGTTCACTCAGCCCGAGTTGAATCTGAGGCAGAGACGTTGGATGGAGTTAGTGGCGGATTATGATCTGGAGATAGCTTACCATCCTGGTAAAGCAAATTTGGTTGCAGATGCCTTGAGTCGCAAGCGAGTATCTTTGGCTAGTGAGCGGGACATGGAGTCCTTGGTGTGCGAGATTAGCACGTTGAGGTTGTGTGCTATATCTCAGGAACCGTTGGGCTTGGAGGCAACTAATCAGGCAGATCTTTTGAGCAGGGTTCGGTTGGCTCAGGAAAAAGATGAAGGGTTGATTAAGGCCTCCAGAGCTGAGGGTTCAGAGTATCAAGTCTCAGCTAATGGGACTATTCTTGTGCACGGGCGGGTGTGTGTACCCAAGGATGAGGAGTTGAAGCGAGAGATTCTGAGTGAGGCTCATGCGAGCAAGTTTTCGATTCACCCAGGAGCGACTAAGATGTACCGTGATCTGAAACGGTATTATCATTGGGTCGGGATGAAAAAGGATGTTGCTAACTGGGTCGCAGAGTGCGATGTGTGCCAGTTAGTGAAGGCAGAGCATCAGGTTCCGAGCGGGCTGTTGCGGAGTTTACCCATTCCCGAGTGGAAGTGGGATATGATTACGATGGATTTTGTAGTTGGATTACCTGTTTCTCGGACCAAGGATGCTATTTGGGTCTTTGTTGATCGATTGACCAAGTCGACGCATTTTCTAGCCATTAAGAAAACCGATGGAGCTACGGTTCTGGCTAGGAAGTATGTGCAGGAGATAGTGAGACTTCATGGAGTACCGGTGAGTATAGTGTCAGACCGGGACCCTAAGTTCACTTCGAAGTTCTGGAAGGCATTCCAGGAAGAGATGGGCACTAGGGTGCACTTAAGTACGGCATATCACCCTCAGACGGATGGGCAGTCCGAGAGGACCATCCAGACTCTTGCGGACTTGCTGAGGATGTGTGTGCTTGACTGGGGTGGTCATTGGGTGGACCACTTGAGCTTGGCAGAGTTTGCTTACAATAATAGCTACCAGGCAAGCATTGGGATGGCCCCATACGAGGCACTCTATGGGAGGCCATGTCATACACCCTTGTGTTGGACCCAGGTGGGGGAGAGGAGTATGTTGGGTGCAGATTTTGTTCAGGAAACTACGTAGAAGATCCGAGTTTTGAAACTGAACATGAAGGAATGAAACGACCGCCCTCGTTTTTTTTTTTTTTTAAATAAACAATTAATTATTATTCCCATAAATAATAATTAACTTCCCAAAACATTTAACAATGCAACTTCTCATGCATTAAAATTATTTAACTCCATAAGTAAAATATAACACATAAGTATTTTACTTAAATAACCGAAAGGATATTTGATCCATTGATCTTTCCAGAATACGACGACTTGAGTTGAGAGTCGAAGTTGGTCTGTATAGCCACCTTTGCTTTCATAGACAATTTCTGTTGTCTATAACGGTTCTCGATAACGAGAAACCGGACTCGAGATCGCTAGATCAATTATCCAAAAATACTAAACAACACAAAACTCTTTTTATAGCGGAAGACTCTTAACACACACAACGAGTTCCTAGATCATCCCCTCTTCCTCGCCTTGATTCCACGATCAAACAAACTCTTTTCATGCATCAAACAAAAGAGATGCATAAGTATTTCAACAAATACTTAGTGAGGCAATCCTCCCGTCTACAAGCTATACACACAAACGATTAAAATTATTCAATGCATTAAACACAAAAATACCGCAAACAAATCAACCATCTCAAGAAACACTCGATCTAGATCCACCAAGATCATACGGCCTACAATCATGCAAACACATCAAATAACTCAATCGCTTAGATAAGCTTACGGTCATGCACTCACCTTTAGCCACGCACGGAAATTCCCAAAAACTTCCCGGAATGAATAAACTTCAATCCCCCAACCGCGTGCCTAACAAAAAAACCAATAAGAACCTTACAACCCCCAAACGAACACGGGAAACACCAGATCGATCGATCTTGGCTTAGATCGATCGATCCCAACTTGCGTGAACTCCTCAGATCGACCAAACATGGCTAGATCGATCGATCCTGGTCAGATCGATCGATCCTGACCAGATCGATCGATCTACACCAGATCGACCAACACGATCACCTTCACCACTTACGCGCCTCGAAACAAAACATGAATAAATCAACAACTAACCGTTGAAATCTCAATCCCACCGTTGAAACTCAACCCCCAAATGTCCTGAAGCTAACTTCAAAGTTTCAAGATGATCCGTCGACAGACGAACTCGCGATTGCCCTTTGAATCCACGTTGGTTCGGTTCGCGTCTTAAACAGAGCGCCTCACGGAAACGTGAATAACTTTTAGAATATTAACTCAAATTCAATTCCGCAAATTGGTACATCTAGATAAAAGACTTAACTACAACTCTACAAAAATTCGCTACCTTTGCAAACGATTTGCTAGGTCAAACTCCTTTTTCCTTCTCACCCACGAAACAGCTCTCCAACTTACTCCTCTTTTGCACACCACCATAGCAACCTCCGTCTCCTTTTCCTCGAGACTCACACGCCCACTCAGCCACCAAGACTCACCTCCACTAGCTCTCCACGCCCACACCGCTCTCAAGCTCTCAGCCTCGCTTGCTCTCCACACCCACACCAAAACAAGCCTACCTCCTCTTCTTTGTCTCAAAACAAACTCAACCAACTCTCTTTTCTCCTCCTCCTCTCTCTCACTCTCACTCTTTTCTTTTTCTTTTGCAGATGAAGTGAAGTGTCGGCCAAAAGAAGAAGAAAAGGAAGCTGACTTCAGGAATAATGGAGAGGGTGGGTGAAGGTGGAGGCAAAAGGCTAGCTTGTAGGGGGGGTAGCCTTTAATGAAAATGGAGGAGGCTA
This sequence comes from Barbarea vulgaris, assembly GCA_963667165.1. Classification (NCBI taxonomy): domain Eukaryota; kingdom Viridiplantae; phylum Streptophyta; class Magnoliopsida; order Brassicales; family Brassicaceae; genus Barbarea; species Barbarea vulgaris. The sequence goes on from OY763892.1 coordinate 14,744,039, forward strand.
CTTGTGGGAAAGGATCGGTTGCTGAAGTGAGTGGGAAGGTGGCTGAAAACTGATTTAATTCAGATTAAAACTTTATTAGGATTTGGTCCCTGAACTCTCAAAAGTTCACGAAAGGACCCCAAACTTCCCAATTGATCCCGCACACCCCTACGGGAAAAAAATGCGGCGTAACCTTTAAGTCACTCCAAAATCTCCCGGAAATATTTTCCAGAGATTCTCCGCATAAATCCCGGATGCAATTCCGAAATTTCTCTTTTTCGGAACACGGGCGCTATTTTAGGATTTGAGTCCCTGAATTCCCGAAAAATTCACAAACTGACCCCAAACTCCTAAATTAGCTCCGAACACCCCCTTACGGGAAAAATGCGTGTAACTTTCAAATTACCCCAGAAATTCCCGGAATTAATTTCCCAGAAAATCTACGCATAAATCCCGGCTTTAATTTCTAAAACTCCATTTTTGGAACACGGGCGTTACAAGGAAGCCCAAGATCGGCAAAAGAGTTATGCCGATAAGAGGAGAAAATACCTCGAGTTTGAGGTGGGAGATAGGGTATATCTCAAGATGGCATTGTTGCGGGGTCCGAACAGATCCATTACTGAGACTAAGTTGAGTCCGAGGTATTTGGGTCCGTTCAAAATTATTGAGAGAGTTGGCCCGGTTGCATATCGGTTGGAGCTACCGGAGGTTATGCGAGCACTTCACAAGGTCTTCCATGTGTCGATGCTGAAGAAATGCTTACGTAAGGATGAGGAGGTATTGGAAGAAATTCCGACAGATCTTCAGCCTAATATGACCGTTGAGGCGAGACCTTTGAGGATTCTCGAGAGGAGGGTCAAAGAGCTTCGTCGGAAGAGGATTCCAATGATGAGGGTGTTATGGGATTGTGATGGTGTGCAGGAAGAGACTTGGGAACCAGAGGCAAGGATGGAAACGAGATTTAAAAAGTGGTTCGAGAAGCAAGCTGAGGCTTGAGTTTCCATCGATGGTTTCTAATTTCACCTTTCGAGTTGTATGTCATGTTGTATACGATGAATATTATGTGAAATTGAATAAGAGGAGTATTCTTATGAGTTTATGACTTGTGATGTCATGTGAGTAAAGAAAAGTTTATTAGAGTATAAACTGGAAATATCCTTCGAACGAGGATAAATGGAATACCCTGAGTGAGTGGATATACCTTAAGATAACATGTGTGGTGGTTATAGGATATGCTGATATTCCGGGATGGGAATATGGTTGGTGAGTGTCACCATGTGTTGTGGCTAGTGGACTCTGTGAGATGGATTCGGTCGGACATGCTTATAGACGTTAGACTTGCTTGCTCCAAGGACTGGTGGGTCTTGTACGACTCATGGGAGATGGATTTCTCCAGAAGCGGGGATGAGGATTTCCCCGGATACCAGAGCTCGAAGGACTTGTGAGTCCTGAGAGTGGGAGTGGTATGAGTGTGATACCCATAGCTTGAAGGTCTTTGTGACCTGAGAGTGCGAGTGGTATGATTGCTATACCCAGAGCTCGAAGGGCTGACGAGTCCTGAGAGTGGGAGTGGTATAGGTTGGATGCCGATAGCTTGCAGGACTTTGTGGCCTGTAAGAGAGAGTGGCATGAGGTACCCAGAGCCCAGAGTGCATTGCACAGAGGGTGGGAGTGGTACGAGTATGAGTTGGGAGCAGTGTATGTCTATAACGTGCGTATAAGCATAACGGCTGAATAGAGATCTCGAGAGTGGTAGGGTTATGACTTGGGAATGGAATTGTGTTTCTAGTTAAACTTGTTAAGGGAAAATGAGATAAGTGGTTTGATCGGATGGCTCATGAGCAGTTCTATGCGGTAGATCCGATTCTCGAACGTATGGTATTTGTTTGTTTTATTACGTTCGACATGAGGAATCGCTAAAAAGAATGGCTAAGTACTAAAAGCTATCTTATCTAATTCTTGTCGAAAGTTCTCTGAAACAAGTTGACGCTAGAGGGTTCGCGGGGTTGTTGGGTAGGTAGAGTGGTATGGTCGGGTTGACCATGAGAGGGTAGGGATCGTTGCGACTATGGTGTGTTGAGTTCATAGCGGATTGAACTGTGTCTAAGGATTCGAGGACGAATCCAGTTTGGTGGGGGAGAATTGTAACGCCCGTCTCCCAAAAAGGGATTATTGATGAAATTTATATATAAGGATATATATATATATATATCAAAAACGTCTTTGATCCGTATAAATCTGTGTAAGAGAGATTATCTCCTTAAAGTTATTTCCGTTGGCCTCGGGAATGGAGTTCGCGAAGAGAGATGTCGGGGTGAAAGAGAGGGGTCAAGAATCAATTATTAGAGTATAAACTGGAAATATCCTTCGAACGAGGATAAATGGAATACCCTGAGTGAGTGGATATACCTTAAGATAACCTGTGTGGTGGTTATAGGATAGGCTGATATTCTGGGATGGGAATATGGTTGGTGAGTGTCACCATGTGTTGTGGCTAGTGGACTCTGTGAGATGGATTCGGTCGGACATGCTTATAGACGTTAGACTTGCTTGCTCCAAGGACTGGTGGGTCTTGTACGACTCATGGGAGATGGATTTCTCCAGAAGCGGGGATGAGGATTTCCCCGGATACCAGAGCTCGAAGGACTTGTGAGTCTTGAGAGTGGGAGTGGTATGAGTGTGATACCCATAGCTTGAAGGTCTTTGTGACCTGAGAGTGCGAGTGGTATGATTGCTATACCTAGAGCTCGAAGGGCTGACGAGTCCTGAGAGTGGGAGTGGTATAGGTTGGATGCCGATAGCTTGCAGGACTTTGTGGCCTGTAAGAGAGAGTGGCATGAGGTACCCAGAGCCCAGAGTGCATTGCACAGAGGGTGGGAGTGGTACGAGTATGAGTTGGGAGCAGTGTATGTCTATAACGTGCGTATAAGCATAACGGCTGAATAGAGATCTCGAGAGTGGTAGGGTTATGACTTGGGAATGGAATTGTGTTTCTAGTTAAACTTGTTAAGGGAAAATGAGATAAGTGGTTTGATCGGATGGCTCATGAGCAGTTCTATGCGGTAGATCCGATTCTCGAACGTATGGTACTTGTTTGTTTTATTACGTTCGACATGAGGAATCGCTAAAAAGAATGGCTAAGTACTAAAAGCTATCTTATCTAATTCTTGTCTAAAGTTCTCTGAAACAAGTTGACGCTAGAGGGTTCACGGGGTTGTTGGGTAGGTAGAGTGGTATGGTCGGGTTGACCATGAGAGGGTAGGGATCGTTGCGACTATGGTGTGTTGAGTTCATAGCGGATTGAACTGTGTCTAAGGATTCGAGGACGAATCCAGTTTGGTGGGGGAGAATTGTAACGCCCGTCTCCCAAAAAGGGATTATTGATGAAATTTATATATAAGGATATATATATATATATCAAAAACGTCTTTGATCCGTATAAATCTGTGTAAGAGAGATTATCTCCTTAAAGTTATTTCCGTTGGCCTCGGGAATGGAGTTCGCGAAGAGAGATGTCGAGGTGAAAGAGAGGGGTCAAGAATCAATTTTCGAGTTGGGATCGATCGATCGTGATTTTTTGGCCGGGGTGTGGTTTTAGTCTGGATCGATCGATCCTGATAGGGATCGATCGATCTTGTTTTTGCGGTTGTGTTGAGGAACGATCGTTCCCGGCTAAGAACGATCGATCCCAACTAGGATCGATCGATCCTGGCTAGGAACGATCGATCCCGACTGTCGGCAGAGTTGGTTGGTCGACTTTTTCATCCTTTTAAGCACGTTTCTTCTTCCTCCTTCTTCATTTTTCTACTGGGGTTGCTCCTGGAGGTTCAAGGAGGGTTAGTGAGAGCCTGAGAAAGTGAAGAAGTGAGAAAGGAAGAAGGGAATTGAGAGTTTAAAAGGAAGAAGGAAGAGTTTGTGAAGTTGGAGCTTTTGGGAAGTTTCAAAGGAGTTTCAGAGATCTTGGCTTGAGCGTGGAGGTTCTTGCTGGCCTGTAGAAGCTTTGTGTGGCTTCAATCAATCCGAATTCGAGGTGAGTGCGTGACCAAGGGCTGGACTAAGCTTGTAGAACATTGATTTCGGTTTTGATGCTTGTTTGATAGATTTGCTTAGATCCATGGAGTTTTCTGGATTGTTTCTTGTGTCCTTGAGTTGGGTAATGTTGTGTTGTCATTAGGATTCAATTTTGTGCCGTTTTGGAGGTTGTTTGTTGCAATTCGACTTGGTAGAAGTCGAATTCGTGTGTTGCAGGAAGCTTGGATCGATCGATCCAGGCGGGATCGATCGATCTGGTCGGAGATCGACCGATCTGTTAAGGATCGACCGATCTGGTCGGAGATCGATCGATCTGGTCGGAGATCGATCGATCTGGTCGGGAACGATCGATCCTGTCCCGGATCGATCGTTCGGTGTTGTTCACGGCCGTTCTGGATCGATCGATCCTGGCCAGGATCGATCGATCTGGTCGTTCTGGCCGTTTTTCGTGTTCGTTTCTTGTGTTGGGGTGATTTTTGGTTCGTAGCATCGTGTGTCGTGTTCGGTTGGGTTCGGGCATTGCGTGGTTTTACTTGCTTGTGTGTATAGCTCGTAGTTGGGAGAATCGCCTCGCTAAGTATTTATGATAATACTTACGCATCTCTGTGTGTGTTTGATGCAGGTAAAGATAAAGTGTGATCGTGGAATCAAGGCTATGAGGAAGAGGATGATTAGGACTCGTGTTGTTGTTTTATATTGTTAAGGTTAATAAGCGAGTCTTATTTATGCTTAAGTTGTTAGAAACCATTGTGTGTGTTGGTTGTGTAATAAATGTTATTGTTTGTGCGTTATTTTCGTGGTTGTGGATCCGTATGATAATTAATGGTATGGGACATTAATTATCGTGTTTAAAAAAAAAAAAAACGGGTCGGATCGTTTCACCTACCGTGGAGCATCTCAGAATATTCGGGTGTATTGTTTTTGCTTTGGTGCCGTATGAAAGGAGAATCAAGTTAGATGAGAAAAGCACGAAATGCGTGATGTTTGGCATAAGCAACGAGTCCAAAGCGTACCGCCTGTACAATCCCGAGACAAAGAAAATCATAGTAAGTAAGGATGTTCAGTTTGATGAAAGTAAAGGCTGGGATTGGGAAGAAAACTCACAAAGCAGAGAGTTAGAGTGGGAAGAAGCAGAGGCAGGTGTGGAGGAATCAGAAAACCCTGATGAGATTCCAGAGGAAGCGGAAGAACGTAACGCTGTTGAGACACAAAACGGAGAAGAGCGAGGTGTAGAGGAAGAAGAAACACAACAGGAAGATACTCAGTCAGTGTTGCCACCAAGACAGAGACAAGCACCAATCTGGATGAAGGATTATGAAACAGGAAACGCCGGAGCTGGGTTTCTTATTCAAGAAGATGGAGAAGAGATTGTTGCAATGTTCTTAGCTGCAGAAGATCCAAACTGTTTTGAAGAGGCTGTTCAACAAGATGTATGGCGTGAGGCAATGGAAACTGAGATTAAGTCCATTGAAGAAAACAACACCTGGGAATTAATGGAGCTACCAGCTGGAGCTAAGGTGATTGGAGTAAAATGGGTTTTCAAAACCAAATTTAATGAAAAGGGAGACATCGACAAATTCAAGGCGAGGTTAGTCGCGAAAGGGTATCATCAAAAACATGGAGTAGATTTTCATGAAGTTTTTGCTCCAGTGGCTAGATGGGATACGATCAGGACGATCTTAGCTGTGGCGGCACAAAGAGCTTGGAAGGTATTCCAACTGGATGTGAAAAGTGCTTTCTTGCATGGAGAATTAAAGGAGGATGTATATGTGGAGCAGCCAAAGGGGTTTGAAGTAAAGGATGCTGGCAGAAAGGTATACAAACTGAACAAAGCTTTGTACGGCTTAAAACAAGCTCCAAGGGCTTGGTACAGCAGGATTGAAGGATACTTTATGAAGCAAGGATTCGAGAAATGCTATTGTGAGCATACTCTGTTCATAAAGAAAGAAGAAGAAGGCGTCCTAATAGTAAGTCTTTATGTTGATGATTTAATCTATACTGGCAATTCAATCTCTATGCTTGAAAAGTTCAAGAGATCAATGATGGAAGAATTTGCGATGACTGATTTGGGAAAGATGAAGTTTTTCTTGGGAGTTGAAGTTGTTCAGGATGAATTGGGAATATTCATCAATCAGAAAAAATATGCAGAAGAAATGTTGCTGAAATTTGGAATGGAGGGATGTAACTCGGTGAGAAATCCGATCGTGCCGGGGAACAAACTGACGAGAGCAGGGGCTGGAGATGCTGTTGATCCAACAGAGTTCAAGCAACTTGTCGGAAGTTTAAGGTATCTAACTGCCACTAGACCAGACTTGATTTATTCTGTAAATTTGGTTAGTCGGTATATGGAGAACCCAAATGAGCAACACATGCTGGCTGTGAAAAGAATTCTGAGATACGTGCAAGGCACTTTTTCTTTTGGCATTCGTTACAAGCAAGAAGAAGAGCAGAAACTGGTGGGTTATGTGGACAGTGATTATGCTGGGGATCTTGATGATAGGAGAAGTACTTCAGGTTATGTTTTCATGTTGGGAGGAGGTGCAGTGTCGTGGGCATCAAAGAAACAGCCTATAGTAACCTTATCAACTACAGAAGCTGAGTTCGTTGCAGCAGCTTATGGAGCGTGTCAAGGAGTTTGGCTGAGGAACATTCTAGAGGAGATCGGCTTTGGTCAAGGTACAGGCACTGTTCTGTTTTGTGACAATAGTTCTACGATCAAATTGGCAAAGAATCCGGTGCTACATGGTAGAAGCAAGCACATTCATGTAAGGTATCATTTTCTGCGTGAATTGGTGAATGAAGAAGTCATTAAGCTTGATTAATGTGCAACACAAGAACAGTCTGCAGATGTTATGACCAAGGCGGTCAAGCTGGAAACTTTTGAGAAGCTTAGAAGAAGAATGGGAGTGTGTTCGAAAGAGGAATAAACTGGAAGAAGTCGGTTCCAGTTTAGGGGAAGGTTTGAAGAATAAATGTGTCTGCTTCAGTCTGCTTCAGTCGTTGGTGTGTTTGATTTAGTCTAAAGTTGAATGAGTCTCTCCTTGTTTGTAGGAACAGAGTCTCATCTCTCTTCACGTTCTGTTTCGTGTTTTAGTTGAGTCTTTTTAGGAGTCTGTTTCGCTTCAATTTGCTTCAGCTTTGTAAAGGTCTATTTAACGACCAATTTCCTTTTCAATTGAATCAGAGAGTATTTTCAGAAAGCTTTGCTTCATTGTTTTGAGTTCTGAAAGATAACACGAGGCTGTCGGAACCACTGATGTTGTCTCCGTGAGAAGATCGAAGATGCGGATCGAGTTGAAACCAGTTGAGGCCCTTAAACACAGAAGGTTTGTCTTCTTTTCTTATGTACCATTATATATACGAGTTTGCTTAGACAAATTCTCTTATTTCTTACTCTAAATTTATTCAAGTGGCATTTTCATAAAGCAAATTAGTTTATTATTAGAGTGCATGTGTATATATATATGTTTTATTCGAGTGTCCTTTTCAAACCTTTGAGAGCCTTATGATGTTCTTAGAAAATTCGAAAACTCTCTCTAGGATTTTGACATTTTCATAAATCAGTAAACATTACCCTCATTCCCATGTGAACATCAGATCTGATTGAATTGATTACTTAAAACACTTTTTTCAGAAATTAAAACCTTTAAAGGTCTTATAAAAATCTTTTGTTATTGGTTTAATGATATCTAAATACTACTTTAAATCCTATGTTATTCATTCAATGATTTAATTTTGGATTTTAATGAATTTGGAAGTGGAACATACAATGTGATTTTCCTATGTTGATGGTAAAGCAATCCATCTTCTAATTAAGGTGTGTTGGTTCGCCTTATTTGTATTCTTATCAGTTATCAGAATGTGGTTATCGTTACCCCAAAGATAATGTTTCTACTCTAGTCTCCATATTGAATGCTTCTACAGAATTTTTGTTCTGAAATTCCTCGGCCAAAGCAACAAGTACAAAACAAAACAAACACTTATTTAAATCACTACAGAAAATTTTGAAGATTTAATGTTACAAAAGAGTATATCATCAATCCAATGTCTCAAAATTCGAAGTTCTTGAAACTTGAAGCAGCCATGTAAATTATACACTTGAAGATATACGATCTGTAAAAAACATCTATAAAGTTACATTGCATGTTTCTGTCTGGTGGCTACATTTTTTGAAGTTGAACGAGCAGTCCCAGGAAGGCTCCTGATCTTCTTTGGAGGTAGCTTTCGTCCACCACAAGGAATGCTCCTTGAAGCTGAAGGCGAATTCGCGGATAAGCCAGTCCTCATTGGAGCAGAAATACTAGAAAAGACATGATCCGTCAAACCAATCAAATTTGGGGTTTAGAAATGTGGATCTATATAGATAAATAGAGACTGAGGACATGTTACCTGATACTCTTCTGAATCGTATTCCTTTTAATTGCATTAAGGTTTTTCACTTCTTGACTGTAATTAATGCCAATGGAAAATTTGAATTAAGATAATAATAGATTGTTGCTAGAAACCTTATAAGCAAAACCCTTGTGAATGTGCATTTTGAAGTGTACCTATTCAAAAGATCTAATTTTGCCTTCTTCATGATTTTGCTCTTCACATTCGAAAGATTGTAACCTGTTTTACTACTACCTACAAAGAAATATTTCGATATAACAATTTAAGGTATAAAACCAATTCAAGCATGGAGTCATATAGGGGCCGATTGGTAAGGACTTTTAGAATAGACTGTTACTTTAGGCTTTTGGCTGTAAGAACTTTGACTGTAGAGACTTTTACTGAAACGACCCGACCCGTTTTTTTTTTTTAAAACACGATAATTAATGTCCCATACCATTAATTATCATACGGTTCCACAACCACGAAAATAACGCACAAACAATAACATTTATTACACAACCAACACACACAATGGTTTCTAACAACTTAAGCATTACAAATAAGACTCGCTTATTAACCTTAACAATATAAAACAACAACACGAGTCCTAATCACCCTCTTCCTCATAGCCTTGATTCTACGATCACACTTTATCTTTACCTGCATCAAACACACACAGAGATGCGTAAGTATTATCATAAATACTTAGCGAGGCGATCCTCCCAACTACGAGCTATACACACAAGCAAGTAAAACCACGCAATGCCCGAACCCAACCGAACACGACACACGATGCTACGAACCAAAAATCACCCCAACACAAGAAACGAACACGAAAAACGGCCAGAACGACTAGATCGATCGATCCTGGCCAGGATCGATCGATCCAGAACGGCCGTGAACAACACCGAACAATCGATCCGGGACAGGATCGATCGTTCCCGACCAGATCGATCGATCTCCGACCAGATCGATCGATCTCCGACCAGATCGGTCGATCCTTAACAGATCGGTCGATCTCCGACCAGATCGATCGATCCTGACCAGATCGATCGATCCAAGCTTCCTGCAACACAAGGATTCGACTTCTACCAAGTCGAATTGCAACAAACAACCTCCAAAACGGCACAAACTTGAATCCTAATGACAACACAACATTACCCAACTCAAGGACACAAGAAACAATCCAGAAAACTCCATGGATCTAAGCAAATCTATCAAACAAGCATCAAAACCGAAATCAATGATCTACAAGCTTAGTCCAGCCCTTGGTCACGCACTCACCTCGAATTCGGATTGATTGAAGCCACACGAAGCTTCTCCAGACCAGCAAGAACCTCCACGCTCAAGCCAAAATCTCTGAAACTCCTTTGAAACTTCCCAAAAGCTCCAACTTCACAAACTCTTTCTTCTTCCTTTTAAACTCACGAATCCTTTCCTCCTTTCTCACTTCTTCACTTCCTTAGGCTCTCACTAACCCTCCTTGAACCTCCAGAAGCAACCCCAAACGAAAAATGAAGAAGGAGGAAGAGGAAACACCTTTTAAAGGATGAAAAACTCGACCAACCAACTCTGCCGACAGCCTGGATCGATCGATCTTAGCAGGATCGATCGATCCACCCTACAACCGCAAAAACAGCAATTGCCCACCAGATCGATCGGATCGATCGATCCAGCCAAGAAAATCACGATCGATCGATGGCTCGAAAATTGATTCTTGACCCCTCTTTTTCATCCCGCCATCTCTCTTCGAGAACTCCATTCCCGCAGCCAACGGAATTGATTTTTAAAGAGATAATATTTCTTACACAGATTTATTCGGATCAAAGACGTTTTTGATATATATATATATATCCATATATATAAATTTCGTCAATAATCCCTTTTTGGGAGACGGGCGTTACATTTACTGTATGGACTGTAAAAACTTTGGTTGTTATTTAAGTTTGATTGGCAACAAAAAGCTGTAGAAACTATGACTTTAAATATATATATTTTTGAAATTTTCTCTATTGTTTTTGAATAATTCTTGATTGATTATTAAGTGCTAATAATATTAATTTATTAAAAATTACGTGCTAGTTAGTCATAATTTTAGTATTTATTTTGAATAATTAATAATAAATTGTTTTGAATAATTTTATTTTTTATGTGTGACTTTTTTGTTAATTTTTTGTTTATTTTTTTACATGAATTTATCAATTGGCTGTAATTTTTTTTTAATTATTTAATTAATTAACAAAACAAAAAAACTCATTCAATATATTGACACAACTATTTAACTAGTAAAAAATCTCATTTTGATACTTTAAAAAATTAAAGTACAATTTTAGACATTTTTCAAAAAAATTTAAAAAATTGATATTAGATCTTAAAAGAACCGAAAAAATAAAATAAGCGCCAATCAATTAAAATTATTTAAAGATAATATATACCTTAGTTTAAAAAGAGTTTTAAAATTCTTTGGAGAAAAAATAAAAGAAAAAGAAAATTTGTATTTCTCTCTTATTATACAGTTTTTTTAAAGTAACAAAATTGTGACTTTAAGAAAAATAACGTGAACTGTAGAAAAAATAGGAGTTGGACTTTTAAAACTTTAAAAACAAAAAAATCATTAATGTCTGACTGGAAAAAAAAGACTGTAAAAACTGTAAAAAAAATTAAAATCTTAAAAGTCATCTACCAATCAGCCCCATAGTCATATAGATTCAACAAAAAAGTGTTACCCCAAAATGGTCTTTTGCTTGGAGGAGTTTTAGAACAGAGCTTAGTCTGCCGACTTTGTTTCCCTGAAAAGAAAAAAAAAATGAAAAAGATTTACATGCTTCTCATGATTGATCTAACGGCCATAATAAGAAGGCAGATTCGTAAAGATCATACTTTCAACTTCCTCCTTATAACGTTCTTTCAGTCGATCAACAACTTCATTCTCCTTCTTTTGCACCTTTATCAACTTTGCCTACATGAAACCATGTGCATATATCTTATGTAATTTATTGACAAAAAAAAAAATATATATTCTTAGGTATTTCAGCACTTATATATGTATTTACATCAAAACTTGGAAAAAAAAAAAAACCAACCTCATATAAATTCCTCCATTTGTGATTCACTTTAAAGTACTTCATATCTTCTATAGCATCATTCAAGTTCTTTTTGTAGAAATTCCTTAATGATTTCAATTATGAAATCTATTCCCAAGACCATCTAGATTTGAATTAATCCAACAACATACAGTTTTCTTAGAGAGGAAGAAAGATACTAACCTTGATCCATTACTTAATTGGACTTAGTGTGGAATCAATTCACCAATTGATTTCTTCTTCCCTTAATCCTTATTCTTTTGTTGTGATCTTTGATGGAGAAAATCACTAATCCTTTGAACTGATGTTTTTCTATTATGGAGGTTGCTGTTCTATTGTGTTTCTCTCATAAAATGAGAACACAAAGAAAACGTAACCGTCACCTTTACAACATCTCATATATATACACGTATAGGTTTCATAAGGGTTGTAATATTCCATAATAACCACCACTTAATATATACATGCATATACTATTTATTTCATATAACTAAGGCAAGAGAAGAGGGTTATCAACACACCCGTATTCTAATTCATTAATCGAAACCGATCCATCACGGTGTCGTCTCTTATATTAGAATTCTTAACTTTTAATACGAACTTGATCTTTATGATTAAACCGATAGACACATATGTCACATAAGAATAAAATATTCTTATATTCTCCCACTTGACTTTTGTGTCGACTAAATGGTTTAATACCTTTAATGTGTAGCTTATATCAAGTTCATTGACATTTAAGCAAAAACAGAACTGATCGAATCATGGCGGTTACACATCATTTAACGACATGCTTCCTTCCATGTATCACAAACCAATTCTAATTCTACAATATCCTTATACTGAGAAGAACCTTAATTCTCAAATAATCATATGTTATCCTGAACCAAAAGTGTATACAAATACTATAATGATAACATATTCAATAAAACAGAAACATAATCTTTAAGTGAATTCCTAGTATCATACACATAATGAGAAAACCATAATCAATACAGCAAGGCTTTATCTATAACACCCATACGCTCTACATGGCCAACGAACGCCTTGGGTGGTAGACCCTTAGTTAACGAATCCGCAACCATCATATCCGTTCTTATATGCTCAAATGACACTCTACCAACAGCAAAGCTGATATCTGGTCGAGTACATGTTTGAACATAGTTCAAACTCCCAACCACTGATGCATAGGGAATTCTTTCCATTTCCTTTCGCTCCAATTCATTCTTTGGACATTGCATTTTACTAAACTTGTCCCCCTTCTGAATTGGAGCTATTCCAGCGGAGCAACTCTCCATTCTATATCTCTCTAAAATTTTATTTATATATCCTTTCTGAGACAAACTTAACAATCCTTGTGATCTATCTCGAATGATTTCTATTCCGATCACATAAGATGCCTCGCCCAAATCTTTCATTTCAAAGTTCTTAGAGAGATACTTCTTTATATCATGTAGCATGCCCATGTCATTTGCAGCAAGCAAAATGTCATCAACATATAAGACTAAAACCACAAATTTACTGCCACTGACCTTTATGTAGATACATCGATCAACGATCATCTCTACGAAACCATATGACGTGATGGTATCATTAAACTTTAAATACCATTGTCTGGAAGCTTGTTTCAGTCCATATATTGACTTTCTTAGCTTACACACCAGATGTTCCTTTCCTGTGGCCACGAAACCTTCAGGTTGGTCCATATATACTTCTTCCTCAAGCTCTCCATTCAGAAAGGCGGTTTTCACATCCATTTGGTGAAGCTCAAGATTATAATGAGCCACCAGACCCAAAACAATTCTAAGAGAGTCCTTCTTTGAAACTGGAGAGAAGGTCTCTTTATAGTCAATGCCATCCTTTTGGGTAAAACCTTTAGCAACAAGGCGAGCCTTGTATCTTTCTATGTCACCTTTCGAGTCGCGTTTAGTCTTAAAGACCCATTTAGAACCAACGGTTTTGAAACCATCAGGCAACTCTACTAAGTCCCAAACATTGTTATCACCCATAGACTTTATTTCTTCTTCTGCAGCAATCGACCACTTTTCTGAATTGTCACTTTCCATGGCTTTTCGGAATGTGTTCGGGTCTTCATCAAGGCTTAAGTCACATTCACTTTCAATAGCGTAAACCACATAGTCGTTTGAAATGGCAGATCTTTTTACTCTTTTAGATTGCCTTAATGATTCTTGTGGTACGCTATTCTCTTCTTGAATAGTGACAGGTTCATCAACTTGTGGGATTGGTACACCATCATGTTGTTCTATTGTATCATTTGACTGTGATGCAGCAATAGGAACAACAACCTCGGGTGCAACAACTGGTGAAGGAACTTCAACCTGGACTTCTTTAATGTCCACTTTTCGTTGTTCACCACTCCCACTAGTTTCACCATTTTCGATGAACCTAGCATTACCCGTTTCAACTATTCTCGTACTATGGCTAGGACAATAAAATGTGTACCCCTTTGATTTTTCAGGATAGCCAATGAAGAATCCACTGACAGTCCTAGAATCAAGTTTCTTTTCATGTGGATTATACAACCTTACTTCTGCTGGACAGCCCCATACACGAACATGCCTTAAACTAGGTTTTCTTCCCGTCCACAGTTCATAAGGGGTCTTAGGAACTGCCTTACTAGGAACCCGGTTCAGCACATACGTTGCAGTCTTTAATGCATATATCCACATCGAAAGGGGTAAAGAACAATTACTTAACATGCTCCTAACCATATCCATTAATGTACGGTTCCGCCTCTCAGCTACACCATTCTGCTGAGGAGTACCAGGCATTGTGTATTGTGCACAAATGCCTTTACTTTCAAGTAACTTTGCAAATGGACCTGGACATTGTCCATTTTCATCGAACTTCCCGTAAAATTCACCACCTCTATCAGATCTCACAACTTTTACTTTTCTATCTAACTGCCTCTCCACTTCATCAATGAACACCTCAAGGACATTCACAGACTTAGACTTTTCATGCAGTAGATATGTATATCCATAACGTGAGTAATCATCAATAAAGGTGATGAAATATTTTTCACCACTCCAAGACGAAGCGTCAAATGGACCACAAATATCGGTGTGTATTATCTCAAGTAGCCGAGTGCTTCTTGTGGCTGGTTTCTTAACAGTATGTTTAGTTTGCTTTCCTTTAATGCACTCTATGCATACATCTAAGTCACTAAAATCCAATTGAGGAAGAATTTCATTCTTTACCAACCTCATAATTCTTTCTTTGGAAATGTGACCTAGTCTTTGATGCCACAAGTAAGCAGAACTTTCGTTAGAAGCACTACGCTTAATGCCTCGACTTTCAATATTAAATAAGGATTCAGAAAACTTTTTATCAAGATCGAACCTGTAAAGTGAATCAAACAAAGTACCACTACCATAAAAGTGATCATTTCGGTACAATGAAAAAACACCATGTCCAACCTTAAAATCAAAACCTAAATTATCCAGTCTACTTACAGAAACAAGGTTTCTAGCACATTCTGGTACATAGAGACACCTTTCAAGATCCAAATAACAACTAGTGTCTAAGATCAATCTGTAAGTCCCAATGCCTTCTATACGTGCTTTCATCCTGTTTCCCATGAACAAGTGTTGTTCAGCTCCTCTTATAGGCTGAATCGTACTGAATCCCTGTTTAATATGAGACACATGAGTAGTAGCACCAGAATCTAACCACCAAGTATTATTAGGCACTTCCATAAGATTTAATTCAGAGCAAACAAAACTATAATGCTTACCCTTCTTTTCGAACCATGCCTTTCTTTTTGGACAGTCTTTCTTGAAGTGTCCCATTTTCTTGCAAAAGAAACACTTCCTTTCCTTTTGGATTTGACTCTCTGGTCCTTTCATGAAAGTCTTATCCTTCTTTTTGTCCTTAATACTCGGTTTTCCTTTGCTGCTACTAGCATTTCCAAGACCAACGAGATTTGCAACTTGTTCCTTCATCTTCTTTATTCTCCCTTCCTCTTGAATCAACATAGCCTTTAATTCCTTAAAGTTCCATTTCTCTTTAATGGTGTTGTAGTTCACCTGGAACTGGCTAAACTCAAAAGGTAAGGAGTTCATGATGAATTGGACCAAGAACTGCTCATGAACTTCCATTCCCATGGTCGTTAACTTTGCTGCCAAGTTAGACATGTGCGTCACATGATCATGTATTGGTTGAGACCAGTCATACCTTTTAGTAGTTAGCTCATTCATGAGACTTCCTACAATCGACTTATCAGCCAACTCCGATTGTGAACACTCCTTAATTTTCTGAATAAATTCCCTTGCTTTCTCTGTCTTAGGCATAGATGGCTTAATACTTTCCGCCATCGTCATCCTCATAAGGTTCAAGCTCAGCCTGTTAGATCGCTCTCATCTCTCATACCGAGATTTTTCAGTTTCGGAGCTAGCTTCTGTAATGGCTGGGGGCTCTTCATCCGTAAGTATGGCAGAGTCCAATGCCATTACACCCAGAGCAAACCAGATTTGTTCGGACCACTCACCATAATTCAGCCCATTGAACTTCACGACAGAGTTAGCAGATGCATACAAATTTGATGAAGCTGCAAACATTAATACATGCTTACACATTAGTGCTTTGAAAATTTAATACAGATTCGTAAACGATAATTTTAAACTTTAATGCATAGATTTAAGCAACCTTTGGGCAATACTTAAACACACACACTTTCATCGATGCTAAATATTCATACTTTAACAATTAATCAAATCACACATATAAATCAAATAAGCATGTTACCTTTGGGTATACATACTATTGACTACAATGAGACATGAATAATCCTTTTCCTATTATTAACTAAATTCAATGATCCACCTTTGGGTGACCTCCAAGAATATAGATAATAAAATAATTGATCAATCAAACTTTAATGTCATTTTTAGCATCTCTTAAATCATGATCAATTAATCTTTTATTTTTCATTGTTTATATGTAATATAACAAGGCCACTTTGGTGACTAGCATGTCATATACAATATAAACATTAAAATATATTTAATGGGTTAAAGTATCTTTATATTGTGTTAATATTTCATAACATAATTACCCAAATTTTAATCAATAACAGCGGAAGCATTTTTAACTTATAATGGTGTTTATTATTCAAAATATAAACAAACAATCAAGCAGTTCCATTTATGACCACATGAACCATCGTGAGTCTAATTAATATATTCATAACTGCTTTACGTGTATGAATGCATCTTCAACGATACAAAATCCAGAATGCATAATCATCTAAAAACACTCGTTCATGATTTCCAGCAACAATGATTTCTTAATGCCCCATTATAAGAGCACTTAAACTACTCGATCGTGAATAACCGTTGAGAAATCACATTGTTCATGAATGCAAACTTTGAAAAATTCCAGAATTTGTAAAATATTCGATCGTGTACGTTCCTTTAATCACATGATGCAATACGATTTCAAGAGTGAATTAAACAAATCTAAAAATGGCTCTGCTACCACATGTAGAAATTCCTTAATGATTTCAATTATGAAATCTATTCCCAAGACCATCTAGATTTGAATTAATCCAACAACATACAGTTTTCTTAGAGAGGAAGAAAGATACTAACCTTGATCCATTACTTAATTGGACTTAGTGTGGAATCAATTCACCAATTGATTTCTTCTTCCCTTAATCCTTATTCTTTTGTTGTGATCTTTGATGGAGAAAATCACTAATCCTTTGAACTGATGTTTTTCTATTATGGAGGTTGCTGTTCTATTGTGTTTCTCTCATAAAATGAGAACACAAAGAAAACGTAACCGTCACCTTTACAACATCTCATATATATACACGTATAGGTTTCATAAGGGTTGTAATATTCCATAATAACCACCACTTAATATATACATGCATATACTATTTATTTCATATAACTAAGGCAAGAGAAGAGGGTTATCAACACACCCGTATTCTAATTCATTAATCGAAACCGATCCATCACGGTGTCGTCTCTTATATTAGAATTCTTAACTTTTAATACGAACTTGATCTTTATGATTAAACCGATAGACACATATGTCATATAAGAATAAAATATTCTTATACTTTTCACCAAACTGCTTCTTATAGAATGTCTTCCAGAACTTATTGGTGACTGGACTAAGATCTGTGTCCTAACAAACGAACAAACAAAAAAACAACAAAAAATCATCACTTTTAGTGTAGGAATTAAACAGTCAAAATATTGTGATCGTGCCATGGTGAGAAAATTTTCTTACTTGAGTAGAATCCTCAATGTGAATCAGCTGTTCTAGTGTACAGTGTTGCAAAATCTGGTCAAGGAGATGAAAATCAACACCTCCAACATATCCAATGTGTTGTACATTATCAATCGCTACCCTAACGCAAAGTTCAACAAGCGAAGGTGGTTGCTTGGTAATCTTCTCAGACAACATAGTAGCTTCCTAAAACATATAACCAATAAAAAAAGAAGAAGAGCATTCTCAATATGAATTCACAGAAACCTTAATAGAATAGAAACCTTCACCTACGATATCTGTAAACAAAAGAAAACAAAAAAATCTAAACACACATTTAGACTCACCAAAATTTTTTGTAACTATATATACTGTATATTTTTGCATTACCTTAATCTCCGCCGGATACACAATGGGTAATCAACTATTTTTCAGACATTTCATTTGGTCAAAAGACACTACTACTCCATATTTAAATTAAAAACAAATGAGACAATAAAGACAACATTTCGGTAATATTCCAATTACTATTTATTTTTCAGTAATACCTTTGACTGTAATTCTTATATCTTGGAAAATATCTTTCTATACAGGCATAGTCAACTAAATGTGACAACAAATGTTTTAATTTAGGGGTACCTTTAACTTCCAGATTGAGATTAGGATCGATGAAGAGTTAGGAAAGCTTCTAAACGAGTCACGATTGCTCACGGTGGTGTTTGCCCAACATTAACTATTTTCTTCTACCTAAAAAGACTTATGCCAATTCAACTGCAGAAAAAGCAATTAAGTCACAAGCAAGATCTCCCAAAATAGCGTGATATTTCCTTGAAGATCCTCGATCTCATTAAAAATATGTTCAAAATGACGAGCATTTAATATATTAGTATGTGATTTGTTTCCATGGTTGTTATATCTTTTAATTCCTTAGAGAGACATAGTAAGTTATTCAAGTTCCAACCAGGAGTTATGTATCAATCCATATCACTTTTTCATTTAAAATTTCTACTCCATTGTAAAATCCGCTTCCAAAGTACCCGATTCTCTAAATCTGCTCTATAATATACTTAATGGTAATCAAATTACAAAACTGTTAACACAAAAAAAATATGGTTTGCTTTCAATTGTTGAATATTGGCAACGGAAACAAAAAAAAAAAGAAAAAAAAGAAAAGAAAATGATATTATGTATCTCAACTTCAGATGTTGGTTACTCATCCAGTAATTCCTTCAAATCATAGCATGCTTTCCCTTTCTTGATATATTATAAACCTTAAATAGCAAAAATATTGATCAATATGATTGTTCCATAAGTTTTTAGAATATTTATAAAAATTTAAGAGAGTAGACATAATCAACTTTTCTTTTAAAATGTAAGTAAAAAACAAGATCGATTATACCAAACATCACCTATGTATTGAATCTGGTACTGCCTAGAAGATTTTTAGATTTGTGTTCTCTAACTAATCGATAATTTATTGATGAGTTACTTCGAGGTAAACACGATGGCTTTGATTGGTAACTTGTATAATTGCGGAATGGTTTTTTTTTTCTAATGCATTTATGCAATTATTTTACCAATCACAAAATTTACATAATGCTACATGATTAGGCAAAAATACAGGATTTGATTTTTTTTGCCTAAAGAATACAAGTAAAAATCCATTATTCACTTAAGTAAGTATTTAGTAGTTTAGTTCATTATGCAATTTTTCATTTTGTAAATTTTCATTATGATACCTAATTTTATTTTGTGCAAATATGTGATTATGTAGTGTTACCAATCGGAGCTAATGACTACCATACAAAGCTTAGATTACTGAAGGCCATAAAATTTGATCTCGAGAAAACCAAACATATGTGGACTGAAATGCTTCGATGAAGGAATTTTGTATATATTAGACAAGGATTGTTCTAGCTTATTTGAAAATGGTCTACTCACTAACATTTTCATCTTTCTTTTGCATATTTAAGAGTTTTTTTTTTTGAGAAAATTTGATGAAATGTTTAAATACTACCCCCCCCCCCCAAAGACGCCATGTATGGATTATACATTGGATAATTCTTAATTTTATAAAGGGAAATTAGGAATTTCTCTTTACAAAGCAACACTAAAAAAATACCTAAAAACTAAAACTATTTAAGGTTGGATTTAGAAGTTCAAATTCCAAATTCAGAGTCGAAGCTATAGATAAAGAATGATTACGCTTATGTTATTATTTGTAAGAAACTTAAATGACTTATGGTTTATAGAATTATAAAGCTCTTCCTCATTCTCCTCAAAACTTTTTTTTTTTTAAATTAGTTTTATATTGAATTTCCCATAACTGGCTTTGGCTTATTATTTAATTTATTTTTTTATTTAATTTACCAACGATTACAATGGTTACAAAACTAGAGAAGGCCCAACATGAAGACCAACAAAACAGAGATCTATACTGGGAGATACACCAGAAAACAAGGACGACGTCTTGCACAACCACCGGAGACATGACCATCCCAACTATAATCGACGCTAAGAAGGACCACTCCTTTGCAGCTCCACTAATGAGACCAAGCGATTGACCGGAGTTAGCGGTTCTGGCCTCACACCGACCCTGACAGCAAACTGAACCTGGAACAAACCTGTCGGAGAAGGAAGAGACGCCACAACCACGACATTATCCCTCTTCTCCCCAACCTAGCAAGACGAAGGAACACTGAATACTAACCATCCACTTTGAAGAGACTCGCCTACAAACCTCGCTCCAGATCTAAACCTCCCTAAACCGGTCAGACAAAACTAAATTAGCCCATATAAGACGGTGGATCAGGAGTGGAAAGAGTATGCGAGAGTGGCTCACTTACCATTCTCTGGACCATGACTGTGGAGTTAAGTTTTCTCGTCAAACTAATATTTTTCCACCATAATTAATTTTTAATTATAAATATAACTTCTTTTATGTAAATATAAATAGATACCCATTTAATTTTGTTAAACCCCATTTAATAAATAGATCTATATCGACAAACCTATTTAACCCTATATAATTTTATTTACTAAATGAGTTTAAATGGGTTCAAATTTTTTTAACATACCCATTTATTAAATGGATTTGCAAATCCATATTAACATCACTACTATATATATATATATATATATATAACTAATGTCTGGCGACTTGGCCTTCATCCGAGCCTTACGTATGTTGTGTGTTTCCAAAACGAACACAACCTCATCCTCTTAATTTATTAACAACTTTACCTTTTTTTGTTTACATTAATTTTAAAGCATTTTTAGGCTGTGAATGGTTGGATATTACGATAGAGTGAACTGAACCATCTATTTTTTTGGGTAAATAATAATTTTACTGCAGTTATTTTTTTTTTTAATATAAAATTAAAAATGATCTGTTAGAAATTTTTTTTATTTGTTTCCGCCTATAGCATTTTGAACTATTAACATTTAAATAAAAAGTGGTTTAATACGCAAATGATTAAAACAACGCTATTAAAAAAAAAAATTGGTAAAAAAAGAATGATTTATTTTAAAATTTTAACAATCGAAATTAAATGTTGTCAAAAAGAAAAAGAAAGAAAGAAACAAAAAAAAAACAAATTGAAATTAAACTAAAGTAAGTCGGTCAAATATAATTCGAATACGTAATCCAAATAAATAATAAAGGTGAAACGATTTGCTTTGTTTCTGGTGGCTGAAGTAAAAACAATGGCGATGCTTCTTCAAATCCCTCCTTCGTCTTCTTTGTTGAACACCACAACAAACCCTCAAATCCGATTCTTCTACTCTTCAATTCGAACTTCCTCAATCAAATTCAGATGCAGAGCCGTCAGAGAAAAAGCCGAAGATATCGAAAACAACACTTCACCGTCTTCGTCTCCTCCTCCTCCTCCTTCTTCTTCCGCTGAAGAAGTTACCAAAAAATATGGCCTCGAAGTTGGTTTATGGAAGGTTCTATTCATATGATTTCAGTTTCTTGTTTTCATTTATATCAAAAAATAAAATAAAAATCGAAATTTGTGAAATTTTCTTCTGGGTTAATTCGTAGTAAGAACAATATTTGATTGCTTTTGAGTTAAGTGTTAAGCTAATTTTGAGCAATTTTTGGTTTTTTGGATTAATATGTGATTAGATTTTGAGTTTCTTGTTTTCATTTGTACCAAAAGAATCGAAATTTGTGAAATTTTCTTGTAATAATTCGTAATTGGTATGATGTTAGTCAAAATTGATTGTTTTTGAGTTAAGTGTTAAGTTAATTTTGAGCAATTTTTGGGTAGTTTTAGAAGATACTAAATGGTGTTTTTTGGACTAATATGTGAGTAGATATTGAGTTTCTTGTTTCATTTAGACCAAAAGAATCGAAATTTGTGAAGTTTTCTTGTAATAATTCGTAATCTGAATGAAGTTAGTCAAAATTGATTGTTTTTGAGTTAAGTGTTAAGCCAATTTTGAGAAATTTTTTGGTAGTTTTAGAAGATACGAAAATGGTGTTTTTTGGATTAATATGTGATTAGATATTGAGTTTCTTGTTTTCATTTGGACCAAAAGAATCGAAATTTGTGAAATTTTCTTGTAATAATTCGTAATTGGTATGATGTTAGTCAAAATTGTTTGTTTTTGAGTTAAGTGTTAAGCCAATTTTGAGCAATTTTTTGGGTAGTTTTAGAAGATACTAAAATGGTGTTTCTTTGATGAATATGTGATTAGATATTGAGTTCTAAGGATGATGAAGGAAGTGATGGAGAGAATAAGAAGAAGAAATCAAAAACAGATGAAGCTAAAGAGTTACTTGCAAAGTATGGTGGAGCTTATCTTGCTACATCTATCACTCTTTCACTCATTTCATTCTCACTCTGCTATGTTCTTGTTACTTCTGGTGTTGATGTTCAAGCTCTTCTACTAAAGGTTCCTTCTTTACTTCTTGATCATTCTAAGTTGTGTGTTTAGGGGTTTAATCTTGGATTGAGTATAAGCGGTGTTTGTGTTTGTGTTTTTGGTTCTTAAGGTTGGGATTTCGACGAATGAGACGGGAGAGAAAGTTGGAGCTTTTGCTTTGGCTTACGCAGCGCATAAAGCTGCTTCACCGATTAGGTTTCCGCCTACTGTGGCTTTGACTCCTATAGTAGCTAATTGGATTGGGAAGAAAGTGGATAAAGAGGATGATGACAAGTAGCTTTTTTCTTTCGAGGTATTGTTGTTATGTAGATGTTCTGTATGTTACTTGATTAATCACTATACATAATCATACACATTGGAACATTCCTGAATCTTCACTTTTCTACCTTCCTATGTACAAATTGTGAGATTTAGCATTAGACTTTGTCCATTTGAGATTTGGTTGGTCTGGAAAATTTCGACTTTAGCCTTCACCTATTAGACATTCTGATAAGAGATAATAGCAGTAATCAAAATGGTTGGGAAGGATCTTTATGATCATTTAGATCATGCATTTAACTCTATTGGTGTTCACTTGTGTTTCCTCAAATGGGCTTGAAATGGTTTGATGAGAGCTATTAAGAATATTACTGTTTTCTGTAAAATGTAGTGAACTTTTGCTTAGTAAAATTATGTTTCTTCCACTGTTTAATCTTTTTTTTCAAATTTGGTGACAAACTTGTTAAAGATTGGTTCTTGGCTCGTAAAAAGGAAAAGATAAAAAAAAAAAAAAAAAAGTTTGTGTGCTATTTCAATCCAACGGTTACGTTTGGTAAACTTTCTCGTGTGAGTAATCAATCAGCCTTCAATTAAAATCTTTTTCCGAAGATAATGCTTAGTAAAATGACAGGGTCTAATTTTAACCAAAGTAAAATGTTTTATTTGGAGAAGTTGTAATGTTTAAAGAAAAAACAAATTGTGTTGACTTCTTAGCTAGTTTCACCAAAATCTGTTGTCCGCCTTCCATTGGATTGTTCAGTTTTCTTAAATCAAAACATTTGTTTGACATTTTACTCCAACATGGTGTTCCACAACTGCAGGCTTTGGTGGTTTGAAACCAAGTTTTACATTTTGATTGTGCATGATTCTTGATTAAGGGTTAATTGGTTATTCTGTAACAGCCGACAAATGCTATATTTCTAGGTGGTTTGCGGTTGCACAAGTTTAATACTAATCATCGAAAGTTATAAATCAATATTCACTTTTAAATCAAGATAACACTGCAAAGTGAGTTAGGAGTCAGAATATATTGCAAGAACTTGTGAACAAGAACAAGCAATAAGAACACATCAAGATTGAATTTCAGATAAACCAAAAACAGAGTTTCTCTTCTTGTATTGCACTAGATTGAAATCAGTAAATCATCCAAGAACAAACTTAACAGAGCAATCTCAAAACTTCATGTGTCTACTAGTTTCTTTAAACTTCACTTCTGTTGCACCAGATTCCCATGTCCACTGGTATCACTATATCATCCAAGAACAAAACTAAAAAGAGCAATCTCAAACTACTGAAACGTTACATAATCTTGTTTCCAAAATAACACAGCAACAAGGACCAAAGGACAGACTTCACTATCTTATCGGGATTCACAGTCACTGATTAAGATGCCAGGAACAGAAATCTCCAGACCTTCCTGCACCTCCAGATCAAGTATGGGTTTGCTTCAAGAAAACAACAAGCTTCAGGGAACTAACAAGAAAGATTCATGTCTTTCCTATAACTTTTTATCACAATCAAGACTGACTAAGAACCATAAGCAAAGACGATCAAGATTTTATAAATCGCAATTTAACATAAAACACTTCGGAATCATAAGGCGAATGAATTATTAAGTACAAGACATCAAAGATTAGCGATGATTAGATTCAAGAACGAAACCATAACAACAAGAGAAGATAAACACGAAATTTCAAACGAACAGAGACAAAAATCCAAAGATTTGCGTCAATATCGGAGAATCAAAAGCCCTATGTAATAGCTACTACATTTTTCCCCAAAAGAAAAGAAAACGAATCAAGGAAACATTTCATTTACCACGATCTTCCTTTTCTCGGAGTCTTCTTCTACAGAAGCGTCTTCCTCGAGCGGCAAAGAGAGACTACGACGAAGCTTTGATTTTGTTTTTTCTTTCTATTTTTTTTTTTTTTTTTTTTTTTTTTTTTTTTTTTTCGTTTAGGGATTTATTAGAGCTGAACCAAATATATTCAATAATATTTGGCCCATCAAAACATTCAATAATTGGGCCTTTAAATCAGCCATTTAAGTTCCCCAATTTCTTCATCTCCTTCTTCTTCCGCGAAATTGGAACCCTAATCGATTCAGTGAATCAACCAATTTCCCCTTCGATTTTATTAGTGTTTGCCCCAAAATCAGAATCTTAAATCCAGAATCTTCCCTAATTTTCTAAAACTCTGAATCAATTTCGCAGAAATTGAAGATGAAGAAGTACGGATTACAAATCAGAGCTCCATCCCAGAAAAAACAATCATCATCTCGGCCTCCACTTCGTCCCGCTTCAATATTTGCTGATGATGATGACAACGATGTAGAGAAGGAGATTTCTAGACAAGCTTCAAAAACCAAAGCTCTTAAAGAAGTAAGCTTCAAAATTTTTTCAACTCTGTTTCTTACATTGCTTCCTTTAAATTTTGATCTTCTTCATAAGTGATGATTTTGGGATTTTGGGTTTTTGTGTGTGTAGATTGAGGAGCAGCATAAGAAAGCTTTAGAAGAGGATCCTTCTGCTTTTGCATATGATGAAGTTTTTGACGATATGAAACAAAAAGCTGTTATGCCACGAATGCAAGATCGTGAAGAGCGTAAGGTAATGTTAATCTCTTTTATGTTATCTGCTCTGGGAAACATTATAAAGCTTAGATTTTGGTAATGGGAACATTATAAAAGTTTAGATTTTGATCATAGAAACATTATAAAGCTTTGATTTTGATCATGGAAACATTGCAAAGCTTAGATTTTGATAAGAGAAACTTTGTAAAGCTTAAATTTTGATAGTGGAAACATTGTAAAGCTTAGATTTTGATCATGGTAACATGATAAAGCTTAGATTTTGATAATGGAAACATTGTAAAGCTTAGATTTTGATAATGGTAACATGATAAAGCTTAGATTTTGATAATGGTAACATGATAAAGCTTAGATTTTGATAATGGTAACATATAAAGCTTAGATATTGATCATGGTAACATTATAAAGCTTATATTCTTGATATTCTTGATAAAAAACACATATTGAAATACTCTATATACTAGAAAGATCCGTGGTTGCATAAAGTTATCAAAGGACTAAGCTTTAGTTACTTTGTTTATTTGTTAAGTTGAGGTTTCAGTCTTTGAGCCTTCAAGTGCATTACTTCTACCGGTATCTTTTAGTTTTTACGTTCTCTATAGTTGTTAGGGCTTTTATTAGGTTGCAGAATGAAGTATTGGGGTTGCTTATGTTTTGTTGACTTTTGTTATTAATTGCAGCCAAGATATATCCAGCATCTGATGAAACAAGCAGAGCGTAGAGAGAAAGAGCATGAAATAGTTTATGAGAGAAAGCTTGCGAAAGAGAGGGAGAAAGACGAGCATCTGTTTTCAGATAAAGAAAAGTTTGTAACTGGTGCTTATAAAAAGAAACTTGAGGAACAAAAGAAATGGCTGGCGGAAGAAAGATTGCGTGAACTTCGAGAGGAAAAAGATGATGTAAGTTATGTTTTGTATCTACACTTTCCTTGATCATTATATCATGTTTGTATTAGTCTTTCTGGCCTACTTAACTATTGCTTGCTAGGATAGCTGAAGTTCTAGTTTAGTCCTAGTTCTAGGTAGCTCAGGGTGACGGAACAGTGTCTAGGTAGTTTGGTTGCTCACAATCTTTTCTTCTTAGAACTTTGTTACATTTTGTGTCTTTTAATACGTGAATTCATTTTCTTGTGTTAAGTAGCTCAGGTCTAGTAGCTGAGGACTCACTGATGAGACATAGTTGCTTTTAAAACTCATTTCAGCTCTTTTCATTTGTTTCTCGTCTTCTGTTAGGTTACAAAGAAGAAAGACTTGAGTGATTTCTACTTCAACATTGGAAAGAACGTGGCATTTGGAGCTCGAGAGATCGAAGCTAAAGAAGCAGAGAGGCTCGAGGAACAGGGAAAGGCAGAGAAGCTCGAGGAACAGAGAAAAGCAGAGAAACTCGAGGAGCTGAGAAAAGAAGAGACAATGAAAGGAAAATCACCAGAGAAGGAAATGTCTCCTGAATTTGGAGATATTGGATCAAGTCGTAGCAAAAGCTTGGAACCACAAGAAGCAGAGCAAGCAGCACCTGAGAAGAAGATGAGTTCAGACGAGAAAGACACATCAATCAAAGAGGCAGCAAAAGAAGCCCCGAAAGCTGCCACTAACCACCATAAGAAAAGCGAAGATGCGATCGCGGCTGCTAAAGAACGGTTCTTGGCTCGTAAGAGGGCAAAGATAGAAGAACAGATTGCTCAACTTGGCTGATTTCAGTGCAACGATTACTTTTGGTGAACTTATCTTATCGATCATCCTCTGTTTACAAAGAAAACTTGTCAAAAAACGCCTATTAATATGTCCTAAAATGTATAATCCTTGATTAATGAAAAAGTTGTGTTGAGCCAAACAAAAGAAAATAAAAAATAAAAAATAAAAAATTCTCATATTATCAAATTTGAATGATAATTGTTGCCAAAAAAAAAGGAAAAAAAGTTGAATGATAAATAGGGAAAAAGAAAAGGTAAAAATACTAATCTTTGTTGTCAAACGAAACCAATGGCGATTGATTCTGAGATGGAGGAGATGATGAGACCCTCGACGTTACCGTTCAGTGCAAGTTTTGATCCTTCAAACCCATTAGGGTTTTTGGAGAAAGTCCTCGACCTTATTGGGAAAGAGAGCAACTTGATGAGGAAAGACACGGCTGTGAATGAGATCATCGCTGCTTTTGCGGCTGCGAAGGAGAGGTTGAGAGAATCGGAGAAGACAGAGAAGAAGAGTGTGAAGCAAGAAACATTGAAGATGAACAAGTACGGACTGCAGCTTAGGGCTCCATCACAGAAAAAGCAATCATCATCATCTCGACCTCCACTTAAGACTGCTTCAATATTTGGTGAAGATGAAGAAAATAATGTGGAGAAGGAGATTTCTAGACAAGCTTCAAAGACCAAAGCTCTTAAAGAAGTAAGCTTCAATTTCTCAATCTGTGTTTCTTACATTGCCTCCTTCAATTTTTGATCTTTTTGAGTAATTGATGATTTTGGGATTATGTTTGTATATTAGATTGAAGAGCAACATAAGAAAGCTTTGGAAGAGGATCCTTGTGCTTTTGCATATGATGAAGTTTTCGATGATATGAAACAAAAAGCTGTTCTTCCACGAATGCAAGATCGTGAAGAGCGTAAGGTAATCTTAATCTCTTTTATGTTATCTGTTCTGAGAGACATTATAAACCTTAGATTTTGATAATGAAAACATGATAAAAGATTAGATTTTGATAATTGTAACATTATAAAGCTTAGATTTTGATAATGGTAACATGATAAAGCTTAGATTTTGATAATGGAGCTCCACTTACTACCCTTAGAAACCAGAAAAATCTTGATAAAAAACACATCTTGAAATACTCTATATATACTAGATAGATCCATGGTTGCATAAAGTTATCAAAGGAATAAGCTTTTGTTTATTTGCATAAAGTCTTTGAGCCTTTAAATGCATTGCTTCTATTAGTTTCTTGTGGTGTTATGTTCTCTATAGTTGTTGCACTTTTTATTAGATTTCAGAATGACTAATTTGGGGTTGCTTATTGTTTTTGTTGACTTTTTGTTATAATTGCAGCCAAGATATATCCAGCATTTGATGAAACAAGCAGCACGTAGAGAGAAAGAACATGACATAGTTTATGAGAGAAAGCTTGCGAAAGAGCGGGCCAAAGATGAGCATCTTTTCTCAGATAAAGAGAAGTTTGTAAGTGGTCCATATAAAAGGAAGCTAGAGGAACAAAAGAAATGGCTGGCGGAAGAAAGATTGCGTGAACTTCGAGAGGAAAAAGATGATGTAAGTCATGTTTTCTTCTCTACGCTTTCTTTATTCATTATATCATTTTTGTATTACAGTCTCTCTGGCCTACTTAACTTGCTTGCTAGGATAGCCGAGATCCTAGTTTAGTCCTATTTGGTTTCTGTCTTAAGTAGCTCAGAGTTTCGGAACTGTGTCTAGTTAGTTTGCTTGCTTGATCTTTTCTTTTCTTTTTAGAACTTTGTTGCATGTTGTTGCTTTTAGTACTTGAAGTCATTTTCTTGTCGTAAGTAGCTCAGGTCTAGTAGTAGTTTTCTTTTTATTTATCAGTGGTGAGGACTCAGTGAGGAGATATAGCTTTGGTGGATTTTGAACTGATTTGTTTTATAGCTTTTTTAACTTATGTCATCCCTTTTATTGGTTCTCATCTTCTGTTAGGTTACAAAGAAGAAAGACTTGAGTGATTTCTACTTCAACATTGGAAAAAACGTGGCATTTGGAGCTCGAGAGATCGAAGCTAAAGAAGCAGAGAAGCTCAAGGAACAGAGAAAAGCAGAGAAGCTCGAGGAGCTGAGAAAAGAAGAGACAAGAAAAGAGAAGAAAAGAAAATCACCAGAGAAGGAAATGTCTCCTGAATCTGGATCAAGTCGTATCAAAAGCTTGGAACCACAAGAAGCAGAGCAAGCAGCAGCACCTGAGAAGAAGATGGGGTCTGACGAGAGAGACACATCAACCAAAGAGGCAGCAAAAGATTCCCCGAAAGCCGCCAATAACCACCATAAGAAAAGCGAGGATGCGATTGCGGCTGCTAAAGAACGGTTCTTGGCTCGTAAGAGGGCAAAGATAGAAGAATAGATTGTACAACTTGGCTGTTACTTTTGGTGAACTTGTCAAGATAACGCTTATTAAAATTACAGGGTCAATTTAAATGTCGTAAATTGTATAACAATCAAATCCAATATTATAAAATTGAATGATAAATAGGAAAAAGAAAAACTGAATAACGAAAAGTTAGGAATTCGAGAGGAGATAAAAGATAGAGAGATCCAACACAAGTTAAAACCCATTAGGGTTTTTAGAGAAAGTCTTTGGCTTTATTGGGAAAGAGAGCAATTTTCTGAAAAAAGACTCAGCTGAGAATGAGATCACAACTGCTATTACGGCAGCTAAGGAGAAGAAGAAGAAGAAGGAAAGTGTAAAGTACGGACTAGATGAAGACAATGATGTGGAGAAGGAGATTTCTAGAAAAGCTTCAAAGATTAAAGCTCTTAAAGAAGAAGTACTTTTTCACCAATCATTATCATTCTGTTTCTTGTTCTTTTTATTCCATTTTCAATTTTATCTGCTTGATAAGTTATTACTATGTGCTGATTTAGCTTGAGGAGTGGTCTAAGAAAGTCTATGAAGAATCCCTTTCTGCTTTATATGATGAGGTTTTTGATGACATGAAACAAAAAGATGTTCTTCCTCGAGTTCAAGATCGCAAAGAGTGCAAGGTAATTTAATCTCTTCTATGAAACTTTTAGAAAGAGTTGAAGCTTTTTGGTACCTTAGGGAATCAAAATCTTTTTCTCCATATTTTTAAGAGGAATGTATGATATTTGGCTGACTAGTTTTCGCATTCGATTGAAATATATAAACCACCAAAATCTCGATAAAACCACACATCCTGGAATACTCTATAAAGGGTAGAAATACAGCTTATAATTAACCAAAAAAGACTAAAAGCTTAGTTACTTTGTTTTACTTAGGTATGAGGTGTGAAGTCTTTGAGTCACCAAACGCATTACTTCTAATAGTTTCTCATAGTGTTACATTCTTTCTAGTTGTTGCACTTTTTAAAAGGTTTCAGCATGCTTATGTCACTTTTTTGGATCCAGCCAAGATATGTCCAACATTTGATGAAACAAGCAGAACGTAGAGAGAAAGAACAAGAAACAGTTTACGATAGATCGCTCGCGAAAGAGATGGCGAAAGACGAGCATCTTTATTCAGATAAAGAAAAGTTTGTAACTGGTGCTTATAAAAGGAAGCTCGAGGAACAAAAGAAATGGCTAGCGGAAGAAAGATTGCATGAACTTCGAGAGGGAAAAGATTATGCAAGTTTTGTTTTGTTTTTTTCGTGTTTACGCTTTCCTTGCTCATTCATTGCTATTGAAATACTCATGTTAGCTATTTTCCTTTGTTTTCATTTTCTGTTAGGTTAAAAAGAAGGAAGACTTGAGTGATTTCTACTTCAATATTGGAAAAAATGTGGCTTTTGGAGCTCGAGATGTCGAAGCTAAAGAGGCAGAGAAGCTTGAGGAACATAGAAAGGAAGAGAAGCTGAGAAAAGAAGAAAACAGATATGTACACTAAATAGTTTTTCTCTCATTATGCTATTAGAATATCACTTTTTCAAGACTAAATTGTCTCTAATTTTTGCAAGACCAAGTTCTATTTCTTCCATCTTTTATCTTTCTCACTACAAGGTCTAGGAAAAAAAAAAAATTGGCACTAACATGAAAAAGAGATTCACATTCACATTCACAAATTCGCAGAAGATGTTTAAGGATAAAGAGGAAGAAAATGAAGAATAGACATAGCAAAAAAAAGAAGTAAGTAAAATAAGGAGACAATAGTGTCCAATTCTTTTCCAATATTAAAAAAAATAAAAATATAACACTTAGTTTCCTCAAATTAGTATTATCAAAAAATAGTTTATGAACTTTTTGTAGGAGTAAAAAGGTCCAAAATGTTGTAATATAGTAAAAGAAGAAAACAAAGACAAGAATCACAAGAACCTAAGTGGAGTGATGAGAACAAGTAGACATTGGTTTAACAATTGCAGAACTCAAATCTTCCAATCTAATCAAAACCGGACATCTTACTTGAAAACCATACTTTGACGATGAGATGATCCCCCACTTCCATTGTATCATTAAATCTGCAATAACTTCACCATCGGCTAGACCGTTTCTCACCAGAAAACTCCCACTAGGTCTAACCTTATCGTCATTGGTTGCTACAACAGCTGTCCACATTGCAACTCCATGTGGCTCTTGATGCTTGTTCTCCAAGGAAACACTCTCCGTCTCGAAATTTCCTAAGACTCTCACGTGAATATTCATATTGGTATAGTAAACACTACTCTTGGGGCTTGGATTGGTCGATGATAGTTCCACCTGTTTTTGGTTGGTTAAACAACATTAGTATTTGATTAAGCAATGATTTGAATTCAATTCTATTACGATAGTGAAACCTCTATAGATTAATACTCGATAAATTAATACTTCATTAAATTAATAATTTTCTCCGGTCTCAAATTTATAATTTCACCTAAATATCATCCCTATAAATTAATAAACACGATAAATTAATAAATTTCGTAAAATACATTAATTCCAATGTTATTAATTTATAGAGGTTTTACTGTATAAAAAACATCGTAGAACCGATTGGCAAAACAGTCGGAAAATCGTATTTCCGACGAAAATATTTTTTTTAAAACAATATTGTTTTAATCAAGTCCATAATGATTTATGGTCTACTAACTATTACATGAACATTCCTAATATGGTATATAAACGAGTTAAATCATCTTATTAATTAGGGTTAGCTATAATGGTTAAAAACAATGATTTAGATCGAATAGTTTGGTTGTTTAAATTGAAAAAAAAAAAAAAAAAACTTACCATTACGCTTGAGTTTGATGAGAGGGTGGGAGAAACGTAGAGATTGTCGAGCCTAAATCGTGGAACTTGTGGATGCATAGCGACAAAGACACACACACATATTATGAGTAAAATTACAACGGCAGACAAAACAAAGATTATTGTTTTTTTTCTTTTGTCTGAATAAACAACTTGAACGTGTTTTTTCACTTCTTCTTTTGCTTCTTCTTTTGCTTCTTCTTTCGTCATCGTTTTAGATGGCTAAGTATTGTTCCTCTTCTCTTTTTAAGCTCTTATGGTGGAACTATGAGATATAAGTTTTTATATAGAGAAGCTTAGAGGCTGGAGGGTTATTGTTTTTGGAAATTTCTAATTACAAGATTTTGTAAAGAGATACAAAAAAGTTGAAAATGGAAAATCGAAACATCTCTTTTGTTAATATCCCTTCTTCCTATTGAACATTTCCTTTTAAAGTATCTTTTCTATTCCCTTTTTTTTCAATGATTTGATTTGTTTTATAACTTTCAGTTTAAAATATTTTTTATTATTTTCAAATTTTCAACAAAATTTACACTGCATATCACATTGTGTAATGTATAGAGAAAGACCTCGGGATCATGTGGCACATGGTTGAATTGCAAATTTTGGAAATTAATGGTAAACTTATATAAAAATGTCAACTGGAAGATTTTTTTTTTATTTTTCTATCTTTTTCGGTTGGGACTTATTACTTTTACTTTCGTTAAAAAAAATTGGATTAATAAACTAAAAGTTTGCATTATTTGGAAATTCAAACATTCATTTTACTATAGTTAAGTCTCTCTATGCCTAAGAAGAAGCAAAGTTTTTCTTTTCACTAATCGTCTATTCCTAATGACCCAAGAAATCTTATAGAAGCCTCTTAGGAAAGAGAGAACAAAGCTGAGAGTAAACAGATGATGAAGAACAAACCCCACAAGCAATTACTTGATCAAGATCCTAAAATCTTTTACTATTCAGTACAATGACCCACAGAAATCAAGAGAAACTTAGCAAAGGAACTAAAACCATTCAGTACATTATCCCTTAATCATTACTTCACACCACACCAAAACAACAGCAAGAGATCTATGTGAATCATTCAGCGGCAAGCAGCAAATCCATATACTATAAGTCATATAAATTAAACCCCACAAAAATGTATCACCACAAATCAAATTACCAAAACAAAACTTGAAGCAGAAACTAGAATATATGGCTATTACTTAACCTAAACATGCTCTACTATGACTCATTAGTGATTACCCAATGAAACCCACCAATTCTCCAATAAGACTAAGCATTCTCTATTGACTATTACTAAACCTAAAGATTCAATCATGATACATTCTCAAAACTAACTCAATCACACCACAAAGTTCCCATCTTTCAACATCATAGCAGAGCCGAAATTGAAATCCAGAACAACACATCATGTTAATAAGAACTCACTAGTACCAAAATCATTCAAGAGACTTAAACGGATCAAGTTAAACCGAACAATCCAACCATGATACATACTCAAAAATAACTCACTCATGCCACAAAGTTTCCATCTTTCAACATCATAGCAGAGCCAAAATTGAAATCTAGAACAACACATCAATGTTAATAAGAACTCACTAGTACCAAAATCATTCAAGAGACTTAAACGGTTCAAGTTAAACCAAACGATCCAACCATGATACATACTCAAAAATAACTCACTCATGCCACAAATTTTCCATCTTTCAACATCATAGTAGAGCCAAAATTGAAATCCAGAACAACACATCATGTTAATAAGAACTCACTAGTACCAAAATCATTTACGAGACTTAAAACGGTTCAAGTTAAACCGAATGATCCAACAATGATACATACTCAAAAATAACTCACTCATGCCACAAATTTTCCATCTTTCAACATCATAGTAGAGCCAAAATTGAAATCCAGAACAACACATCATGTTAATAAGAACTCACTAGTACCAAAATCATTTACGAGACTTAAAACGGTTCAAGTTAAACCGAATGATCCAACAATGATACATACTCAAAAATAACTCACTCATGCCCACAAAGCTCCCATTTTTTCGACATCATAGCAATACGGAAAACTCACTAATACCAAAATCATTCAAAAGACTATTCAAAGTTCCATGATCATCATCAACCATACCATAATCTATTCTTATTGCAATTGCATAAGCATCTTCAAGAGTCTAAACAAAGTTTCATTATCACCTAAAAATTGAATCTTTCTTCATCTTTCCATCATCCACATTAAAAAAAAAAAAAACATAGTCAAATTTTACATTAATCAAAAGATTTGGTTAAAGTAATAACAATTCTCCCTAAAGAAAACAAACAAACTCAAAAGCTTTTACATCTCTTAACCGAACCAACCATCTTCCCAGAACCACTACTAACCGGAACACCAACAGCCACGTCATCACAATAAACCGTAACATACCTCCTCCTTCTAAAAGCACCGTACCGGAAAGTGACGTAAGAAGCCATCCTCAGATCAAACTCAACACTTCCTTTAACACTTCTCTCTTTCCCAATCGAATCAGCCAAACGAGAATCAACATAAGTACCAGAAACAGAGAGTGTACCATTTACAACCGTCTGATCTTTCTTCCCTTGATCGAACGGCTGTAAACGAGTCTCAGACAAAGACGCACGGTTGTAATATAAACCGCATAACACAGAATTATAGTAAAGTGACATCTTAGAATTAGGGTTACGAAATTGAACTTGGAAATCCCAATTCCCAGAGACTTTGTTGTTTGAGGAATTGAAATTGGAGACGGAGAGTGAGTTTAAGTAAACGTCAGGTAATTGAGGACGAACGACGAGGAAGAAGATGAAGAGGATTAGACCTAAGATTAGGAGAAAAGCCATGAAGATTATGAAGAGACGACGGAGTAAGATGGCGCGTGGGTTTGGTTGTGGCGCGTAGTATGGGTTGTGGTTTTGGTATGGGTAAGTTCCGGTGGGATTGGGTGGTGGGTAACCGTTGGTTGAACCGACGGGTTGATTTGGGTATGGGTATGGGTATGGGTAACCTGTAGCGGGTCGTGATGGATCTTGCATAGTTTTTGATTTTTTTTTTTTTTTTTTTGGGAATTTTAGGGATTTGAAGGAGACGAAATGGTTCTGTGATGATGAAGAAGAAGAAGAAGAAGAAGAAGAAGAAGAGATGCGAAGTATAAAGGTGAAGTGAGGAAAAAAAAAAAAGGTATTAAACTTAAAAGGGAAGGTAATTTTTTTAACGCGTTTTTTTTTTTTTTTTTAAGAGACACGGTTTTGTGGGTGAGACAAATTTAAAATTGGGTAGGAGAATTTCGACATTGGAAAAAAAGGAAAATTGAGAATCAATTTTCTAAAAATAAAAGTGGATAAGTTCAATATCAATATAAAATAATGAAAATTTCGGTCTTTTTTTCTTTCTTTAGAATCTCTGCATTGTTTTTCTTTGAAAGAATATATCATTGTCTGAAATATACAGTTCTCGTGGCTTCTATAGCGTTGAAGTTGTGCTTTTTTTTTTTTTCTTTTTTTCCAACTGATTTGGTTATCTAGGGCGAGATCTAATATTTAGGGGTTCTAAGCAAAAATATAAACTTGGGGGTTTTTCTTTTAAAGTTGCAAAAATTGGAGTATATTTGTATAATAAAAGGAGAAACTGTATATAAAGGATATCTTTTTGGTTCATACATTCTTTTTTTTTTAATATTTTCTAATTACATTTTTCAAATAATCAAAATCCTAAAAAACCTTGAATATATGATTTAACAAAAAGTTATTAAATTAATTAAATAAAAACCAATAAATAACAAGGGTTTTTTTGTCAACAAATAATAAATTAATCACCTTTATTTCTTTTTTTCGACAATAGTTTTTTATTTTATTTTCTAAGAAAATGTTCGTCGTGGATACTAATCTCGGGTAACCATGACATCCTCCTCTGAAATCTCATGTAAGATTCTCTCACATCTCATCTTTTTAGGTTTTTTTTTTTATTGATTCTCTCGGATTGGTCTTTTATTTTTCCAACTGATGATATATATAAAAAATGATAATAAAGAGACATTACAAAAAAGGATAAT
Source organism: Barbarea vulgaris (assembly GCA_963667165.1). Taxonomy (NCBI): domain Eukaryota; kingdom Viridiplantae; phylum Streptophyta; class Magnoliopsida; order Brassicales; family Brassicaceae; genus Barbarea; species Barbarea vulgaris. Next base: position 14,780,481 of record OY763892.1, read on the forward strand.
ATGAAAACAAAGCCCGCAAGATCAGACTACATTAGCTCAGACTTTTAGGAGACAAAACAACTAGACAAATGGCACTAAAATGAGTCTATGCTAACTAAACCACTCAAGATTCTAAAATCGGTCTAATCCTAAGAACAGAAATTGAATAGATATTATCGGGAAACACTCAATATCTAACCGATGATTCTGCTCTTCTTGTCCTCGTTTGCTGTTTGTAGACTTCAGAAATTTATGCACGTGTGCTTCCTTTGGATGGTAAGATATGGTTCTCAAAGAACCAACAAATATCGAGGCCGGATGTGTCGATATTAGTTGAACTATGAACCGGTATGATGGGCGCACCAACCAATCAGATCTCGACCAAACCTGATCTTGACTTCGAGTGGAGGAGACTAAAAATAGCCGTTTAATTGACTCACCAAACACTTCAGGAAGGAGTGATGAAAGATGTGATCCAAAAAATACCATGGAAATAACCAGCCAAGAAAATTAGTAGTAACATAAACTCATTAACAAAACAGCGCAAATCGACACACTGGCCAGAGACTAAGCCAAAAGATCCAAAAGCAAGACACACTAACACCAAAAATCAAACCCAAATCAGCCACATAAACAAAGAGAGCTGCCTTATTCTAAGACAAAGGCCGAAACAAGGACTGAAAATCTAACCGGCACCGAAGAAATACAAATATCACCTCAACGATGTTAAAAATAATCTCTCGAATTGTTACTATCCTCAAATTTAATTCATTATTTTTTCTGACAATTGGATATGCCCTTGGAGCAAAATCACCGAACAAGATAGAGATAGAGAGGGTTAGATTGAATGATCACAGTTCAGAGGTTTGAATACACTCTCACTAAATTTACAAGCTGAAAAGTTGAAACTTTATGTCGACTAGGTTCTCTATTTTCAGGAAAGTCATCGACTTGTTAGGATTTAAGTTGTTGTTTGAATCGGTCTTGCTTAATAAAGATATTTGGAAGATATCTAAATATCTCTCTGCATCACTAAGCCAATTAGATGATTAGGTGGCCGATTTTTTAACAAGGATGGTACGAGAAATTACAAGAAACTAACAAATATGGTATATTTATTAATATGATATAAGTTTAATAATGATTTATATAAAACAATAATGTAATATAAAACATTGTAACACATTCAATTTTTTGAACGTGGTATATGATTTTTAATGCAAAATATATTAACTAAACAACACGCACTTGTTGATATGTGTTAAGTTTTCTTTTAACATAATAAAATAATATAAGTATTATGCAGTTGCATCACCTAAAATATAAAATATAAGCATTTGTATTTTTAGTATTGAACAATATAACTAAAGAAGTAAAAATGGTAGAATTGCATCCCTTTAAATCAGAGATCAGGTTTTACCTCTATCTAGTTCATGGAGTCATACCTAAATTTCTAGGATAAAGAGGAGATAAGAAAAAAATGAGAACCATTGTCTTTCATTGAATTTGGTTTTTATATAATCAAATCTTATACTAAAAAAAAAGTAAACCTAAATAAAACATCTGAAATAATTAAATCATATATATTATTAGGGAGTTTTCTCCTAAGTAGCATGGAAACTCTCTTCGATGTCCGTTTTTCGTTTCAGAAACGTTTCGAAAACGGAAACTTTCGGAAACGCGATAGAAATACGTTTCCTAAAATCTGTAATTTGGAAACGCGATGGAAACGCTTGTTTACGTTTCGAAAACACCATGGAAAATTATTTTTATTTTTTGGAAACTTATTAAGTGAAAAAATTGAAAACATGAGATATATATAATATTAATTATTTTCTTTAACTTAAAAATTCTAACTAACATGAAAAATATAAAATATCTTATATTTTTTTTTTCCGAAAATTAATCATAACTAAAAAATTTAGAAGTTTAAAACACTAATATTTTTCAAATATTATTTTAAATATAGTTTTATTTTTATTATATTATAATTATATATATATAATATATGTTCATGTTTCCAACACGTATCCGTTTCCTTTTTATTTTTAAATTCATTTTCACGTTTTCGCACATTTTGCTTTCGTATACCCGTTTCCGTTTTTATGCTACTTAAATTTTCTCTCCATCTAATGTGTCTATATCATCATTATGATTATCTAATAATAGAAAACCATGTTATCAAATAATATTTTTTATTTAATGCTTTATTATTAAAAATTAATTGCATGATAAAACAATTTTTAATAAACATTAATTTAATAAAATAGTTAATGACAATAGTTTAGATATATAATAATAAAAGAAAAAGAAAGTTAAAGGAATTATTAATATATGTTTTATAGTAAATTTAAAATGAGTGCCGGGAAAATAAAATCTTAAAATTATATTTATTAGAAATAAGAAATGAAAAAGATTAAATGATGGAAAATTTAAAAAATATTAGAATTTAGAGTATCAAAATATTGATATTTAAAGAAAAAGTAAAAGTATCTAAGATTATGTCCAAAAATAAAATAATAAATTTTTTTTTTTTTTTTTTTTTTTTTTTTTTTTTTTTTTTATTAACATATAAAATGAAATATTTAGTAAGCAGATTTGACATGAACTCGCCACTGCTACAAATCTAGTAAATAAAAATGTGGCAGTCGAAGGAAGTCAAAAGATTTGGATTTTGCATTGTTATATATATATTTTTTTTTTGCATTGTAATTTTATTATTCCCAGATTAATTGATATGAAATTTCAGAATTAATTATTATATGCCGCAGAATCTTACCTTTTTCTTTTATGTATCTCTCAACTCAAGTAGATTTATTAGACAAAGAACCAATGAACGTAAAGAATTGACCTTTGTGACTTCTTCAATCAGTCTCTTGTCGCTTAACGTTACACTCGTCTTTTCTTGTTTATACTCTTTTCCCCCTCATTGCATTTTCCAGGCTGTTTCATCTCTCTTGATAACTACAACATCGGTAACGATTCGAGAACATGTAGATAGCGAAATAAAATATGTATATTGTTTTTGGCAAAAAAAAAGAAAAGATAAATAATATGTTTAGTAAGTAGAAGCATGTTTAGAATATGTCTGACTTTGACTTTGTGTGTTCTGAATCTTCGGATGTCATATTTAATACCGAACTAAGAGAATAATCATGTTCGATTAATAATTAATGGAGTAACTTGATATAATTATGAAATAATAACACGTGAAATATTTTAAATCCATAACTATAAGTTTATAACTTGATATTAGTCAAAAACTTGATATAATTATGGATCCATAACTATAACTTGATTTCAACCCAAAAAAAAAAAAAAAAAAAAACTTGATACATTTTCTCAATAATAAATTAATAATACATGAAATATTGTAATTATTTAAGAATTATATGTCTACTATATTAAATGGGAGAGATGACATTAAAAAGATTAGTCTATAATATTATAAAGGTGGTAAATTAGCAAAAAAATAATATTAAAATTAGTGGTACTTTTAATTGGCCCAAAAGAGTAAGCGGCTTACGAAGCAAAACGGAATCTGAAAACTCTGACTGTATCAGAGGATAGATACTAGAGGTTATATTTGCTATGATCCGACGGCTGAGATCTGACATCGTTAGATTGACACGTGTCTAATATAATCCAGGTATCATCTCTCTGCCTTTATGACATCAGCCGATGGTACCCTCTATACGGCGCCGTTAAGGCACATTTATTGATTATAGTAATTACTTTCTCCATGGCTCCATTATTTTTGTTTTTGGCTAGGAAACAGATTTGGCATGGATTTGACACTCATGAAAATTAAGATAATATCCTTATCGTTCCCCACAATTAATGGATGTAATTCTTATTGTAGTTCAGAATCTTAATTATCTTTTTATAATTTTTATTAATAAAAAAAAAAGAGAAAAAAGGTTTTACATAAAGAATCCCTTAGAAAAACTCTAATCCTATATGTTTACTCTTTCTTAATTGGTTTGTTTATCTTTGTACCATTTAAAATTTAATTATATAATTAAATGATTTAAAATATATAATTGTTATATGTGTGAAAAACTTTGAAGAGTTTCTCTATTGAAGATGATCTTATATCTCATTTCAGAAACATGTAGAAAATAAATATATTTATATCTGATTTAATTTTTCTAGAAAAGAATATGAAAATTTCAAAAACATATAAATGAATGTAGGTTTTAATTTCACAGTTATACTAATTAATTTGGACTGTGACATCTCACATAATTCTCTAACTTAAATAAATCATATAGTACCAATTAATTTTGATGTTATACTTAATTTAAACACTACATTCTTTTTCTAGAGGTAACGTTACACTGGTGACTAATGTTGCCATGTTACAATAAGTCATCATCTATAGGATTTTAATCCACACCAACCACTATACTATATTTTTATACTTATTCCAAATTTATTTTTACGATAAAACAACATTTTATTAATAACAAATCAGAATTACAAAGTTAATAGTTAAACACTTTCAAAAAAAAAATTATTATATAAACGATATAAGCGCTATATATTGAAGCTAATATCAACATGAGAAATGAAAGCAATATATCTGGATTTATAGAATACAATCACAACATGCAAGCAATTACAATCACACTACGATGAAAGCACAATTTACCAGCAACTTCCAATGTTTATAAACTAATCTTAAATCATTTTAATTTATTTATATTCTCGCACTCTCATACACGAATATCGAGAAGCTTTCATCTTCATTGTTCCCCGACGCCAGTGGAGCTGAAGTTCGCTGGCGTCGGATCCTCTTCACTTTGCTTTCGTTCTCCTCTGCTCTAGCATTCACGACCTCTATTGTTCTTGTTTTCTCTGGGTTTTCCCCTTTTTAAGTTCCGGTTGTGTTAACATCTCCTTTACGGTGGTGCTTCCGATGACGACTTGCGCGACTTTAACTATTTCAGACCATCAACGAGCCTTTCCAACCGCCGGATCTGAACTCTTCTTGGGAGAACCCCGAAAATCTTTCATCAACCATACTGCCTCCTGCCGTTGTAGTATATGGGAGCTCACCATGTACTATCTCGTCCTTGATTTTGACGGTAGAAGCTTCCCCACCAGCGTCCTCTAAAGGCTGATTCAATAGCTGAAGCTATTTGTATCCCCTTCCGCCTTAGTCGTCCAGATCTGGAGGGTTCTCCTCAGATCCATACCTCACCTTTGGGCAAGAAAAGCAAGGTGGTTCCTTACCGTCTCTTCACAATCATCAAGAAGCCATGTGCAGTCGAGCTAGAACCATAATTGCTTCATGTCGCCCTTGCAGCTTTGGCCAATCGCCTCACCTACGATCTAGCCTCCACCATATCGTCCCAAGATGACGATGAGTTTCAGTTGGGCCTTCTGCAAACTAAACTTTTATTAGGCCTAGCAAACCTAATAAATCCTATCAGGCCTCTGCTCAGATCCCCTAGCCCAAAAGAGTGTATATGGGTTTGCCTTAAAAGAGTGTATATGAGTATGTGTCTCCCAACGCCCAACGCCATCGTAACTTATCACCGTCACATACGATGTAAGCTTTGGATGCTTTGTGTTTCGTCGACATGGAAGTTTGATTATGTAGGTGACTATACTCGTCCAACTTCCATGGTTCTTTCAAGCATCTTTTCAAAAAATACATCTTGGTGTGGACCTATTATTCCGACAATTTCAATTTTGGTGCATCCGGGTTTGCTACCAAATCCAAGTGATGTATTTGCCAACTGTTTTGCCGGTTTTATCATGTCTGCTTTGTCAAATCCCTCTTTCAAGAAGAGTTTATCAACTTCCTCTCATTGGGAGAGATCACTTCCATCTTCCTCCTTTTGTAAGGAGAGAACCCATTTACTACATTGGCTATGAGAGTTCAATCTTGTTCGGGTGCAATACCGAGAAATCATATCAACTGTTTCACCGCTTTGCTATCTTCCGTATTAGCTATGGAGCCAAAAGATGCAACCGAACTCATCTTGAAGATGGTTCCCGAAGGTGAAGGTTGTTTTTCAACGTCACAATATAAAGTGACAACGTTACTTTTTTGGGGTTTTACCGCGATGTCCCTATCAACGCATTTGGGCTATGTTTCAAATTCGCTGTCAATCTCTTTTGAGATCCTATCTACTTTAGCTTCGTTTGTGTTAAAGTTTTATTGTATTAGCCAAAAAAGATGGATAATTCCCTCTTTTTATTGTAATGTTGAAGATTAAGCTAATGAAATAGATGTTTGTCCCAAAAAAAAAAAAACATTTTAAATTTTGAGCTTAACCTTTTCGTATCCTTTTTTTTTTTTTTTTTTTTTGTTAAAATTTCGATCAATACTATTTATGATTCATTCTCTGGATTTTAAATTTAAATTGCAAGGTTGGCTCCGAGATCCTATGACTCACGAGTCACATGGACCAATTAACCCGTCAATTACTAATTAACCGAAATACCCCTTAGCCGAACCGTGTCTTTACCCGTTTAGGATAGTCAATTAGATGGACTTTACCGATTTATTTAACCGGTAAAGAAACTGTTGTAAGCTTAGTTTTGATTAAAATTAAGAAACATCGGCAAGCACATATCACAACCTTGGCCTAAGACCATCATCTGCTCACAAGCCAATGCCGATTTATACCAATGACACATTCCATTACAACTATAAATAAGTTAAAGAAAACACAACCGTAAATAATATATATTCAAAACAATTCCTAAGTTTTATAATGAGAATATTCGGCTAAAGTAAGATCATTAATACTTTTTTCTAGGCCCATTGAGGTTGTCGATTAATGAACATTGGCGTACTACAAATATTTACAAGAGCAACAAATTTATTTACTATGATTGACATATACATAACCAATGAAAATATTTTAAAATATAAAATAAAATAAAGGAGATACACTTTCTCCTCCTCCTTGCAGGCTTACGCTATAAATTGGATTGTCCACTTTCCATTTCATTACCACACTAAAGAACAGTTTCCATCTTTCTCTCTCTCTACAAAATGGATTCGAAAAGTCTTGTGCTACTACTACTCTTCTGTCTCATGTTCATGCATGATGCTTCAGGTCTCTCTATCTCATTCTTCTAAATATATCTATCTATCACTCATGCTCACGCATTCTTATAACTATCATCCTAACTTTTTATTTGGTTTAATGTCTCACTAGATCTCACTCCCGCTCATGCTCATGCTCATGCTCATGTTCATGAACTTACCACCCGCAAGGTTCGCTTCTACTTATATTATGTCCAAGTGCAACAACTGTTTCATTGCTTCAGTTTTTTTTTTTTGATAAAAGTTTTCATTGTTTTAGTTGTTACATATATAATTCAATGGTAATTAATTGGCAGATGATAATGATGATGAAGAAGGAGAGTAAATGGGGAAGAGCAAAAGGAGAGGAAGAAGAAATGAAGAAAGGTTTAGGACTAAATGAAGAACTAAGGACTTCTCCTTCAGGACCTGACCCTTTACACCATCATGTGAACCCACCAACACAACCAAGAAACCACTTTCATCTCCCTTGACCTCAACTTGTTTTTTTAATGTTGTAGATTAAGCTCTTCTGTTTCATCGGTTTTATTATCATCCTCGGGAGACTTTTTTAGTGTATTTTGTTTTGTTTGCTTAAGCTTGTTTCATGATAGTGAATGTAAGATATGCACTACTTTTGTTCCTAAAATTAATGAAATCATCTGATTTTCTTAAGAAAACCCTATTTAAAACTAAGATGACTCAAGCATTACGTTTTATTTTACTTAATATTATTATCTGTTAAAATTTATGGGTTTATTTTTGTTTTTTTAACCTTTTACGTATAAAATGCAAAATAAGTATGTGACGTTGGGGAAACGTATTAATTAATGGTTTTGCTATTGTCAATGCAGATGATTAAATGGAAATGATAGTTATATATTAAACATATATTAGTAATAGTAATGTTGCTGTGGTGAGAGGGTAAATAGAATCGGCTTTTGGGGCAGCGACAGGCAGTGTCACTGTCACGACTTCTATCGGAGGTGTCACACAAATTGCAATTGTGTAGGAGCATCAAAACGACACACATACCTGAAAATGTATTTTAATTATACGAAAAATATTGGTGATAGCGTAATAAGAAACCTAGAGCTAATTATTATCCTTAATGATACCAAATCTAATATGATACGATATTTCGTTATAAAAAGAGTAAAGAGTTAAAGACTGACACTGTGGAGATGTGACACTGGCGATTTCGCTAACGTCACCACCACTTTTCCCACCTCAAATAACGCGTACGGCTTATCCGTTCACTTTCCGGATATATATATATATATATATATATATATATATCTTCCAACTATTCAAGTATAATTTTAAGTGTATTTTTCTTGTCAAATTCAAAATTGTAAACTTAAGTGAAATTTTTATGTGAGTATATTCGTTTAATGAAGATATTATACAAATAAGACTGGTCAATTTATATATGTTTTGGATAAATCTAAATAGATTTTAACATATTTTAATAATATTACCGATCGATTAGATTTTGGTAATTTAAAATTTGTTTGCTGATGAAATTAAAATCACCCAATAATATATTAAAAAAAAAAAATGTAATTCCCTACAACCAGTTTACATGCTAGTCCGGTAACAAGCGATCTGGTTATCTTCTGACATTAGTCAAAAATATTCCAAATTCGGGATACATAGTGTAGTGGTATTTCGTAAAAGATTCCACTCTGTAGCACTTCGGTGTGTTCCTATTTGAGGCCGACCGAATCAGCCGATAGGATTTATCAAAAAAAAAAAAAAAAAATCCATACAATCACACATTTCATGGAAATTTACAAATGTATATTCCGCACAATCCCACATTAAACATGTTTCAAATAATTTGTCTGGCAATTTTAGTATTCGAAATTCAGCATGTCATCTTCTACATTAAGTGAGAAGCCTTTTTTGTGTGTGTTTGCAGATTCAAAGTAGGTAAGTCAATCTCTAAAAACCCTTTATTTGTATGACTAATCTGTAAAAGGTCCTACATTAAAGAAACAGTTAGGACATAAACTTTGTCAAAAACGTACTTTGCATAACAAACATTTACGACCATACAATACCACTAGTAATTTATTTATCTTTTCAAATTACTTATTCAGATTATATTGATAAAAAAATATTATTAGTGGAAAGGAGTAATGTTTATTCAAAACACAAATCTTCACTCATATTAATGATAAAACTGGATACTTATTCAGAATCTTCATTCATATTTGTGAAGATTTTAACATTAATTATTCAAAAATGGTTAGTACTCGTTTATTTCATAATGTTTCACAACAATCTTGTCCTTTTATAATAATAAAAGATTAAAATCATGTTATTATCTAATATCGGCGAGATATTATTTCATACAAAATTTTATTAAATCTACAATCCTATGAAAGTTTGAAACGACCGCACTCGTTTTTTTTTTTTTTTACAAACAATTAATTATTATTCCCATAAATAATAATTAACTTCCTAAATCAATTAACAATGCAACTTCTCATTCATATTAATTATTTAACTCCGTAAGTAAAATATAACACATAAATATTTTACTTAACTATCCGAAAGGACATTTGATCCATCGATCTTTCCAGAATACGACGACTTGAGTTGAGAGTCGAAGTTGGTCTGTATAGCCACCTTGGCTTTCATAGAAAATTTCTGTTGTCTATAACGGTTCACGAGAAACGAGAATCCGGACTTGAGATCGATAAATCTTTTATCCATAAATACTAACCAACACAAATCCTTTTATAGCGGAAGACTCTTAAACAAACAACCGAGTTCCTAGATCATCCCCTCTTCTTCGCCATAATTCCACGGTCACACCTATTCTTTTCCTGCATCAAATAAGAGAGATGCATAAGTATTTCAACAAATACTTAGTGAGTCAATCCTCCCATCTACAAGCTATACACACAAACGATTATAATTATTCAACGTATTAAAACAAGAAATTACCGACAATAAATCAACCATCTCAAGAAACACTCGATCTAGATCCCCCATGAGATCTTACGGCCTATCTCATGCAAAAACACATCAAACAATCAAACCGCTCAGATAAGCTTATGGTCATGCACTCACCTTTAGCCACGCACGGAAATTCCCAAAAACTTCCCGGAATGAATAGACTTCAATTCTCCAAACGCGTGCCTAACAACAAACCAAATACGAAACTTAAGACACAAGAAACAACTACGAAAAACGGCCAGACCGACCAGATCGATCGATCCTGGTCAGGATCGATCGATCCCACCAAGCGTGAACCGACCAGATCGATCGATCCTTGCCGAATCGATCGATCCTGCCCAGATCGATCGATCCTGGTCCGGATCGATCGATCCTGGCCGGCCGTGAGGTTGCCAGATCGATCGTCTCACCTCCAGATCGATCGATCCAGCTTAGATCGATCGATCTAGCCCCAGAACGATCGATCTCAATGCTAGACATCAACACCGCCTTGCAACACTCACACCAACTTGGCCACGTGATCAAACTCCAACTCCTCAACCACAACCACCGTCACGGAGACACGTTCACGCACTCTCCGCAACCAACACCGCTCACAACCCGCGGCCTCAAAACACCGCCACACCAACACGTCTCCTAACACGTGTCTCACGCCTAACCGAACCTCACCAACGTCACCACCGTGACTCACACCCTCGGTTCTTCACACCGAACCATCATGAACCACATGATATAACAAAGAAAGAGCAGAACCTTACCCTTTCTTACGGTGATGACAAAAGGATGCGGGAGAGCTTCGAAGCTTCACCGCCACGGCAACCTCCGTTTCCTTCTCCTCTCGTCTCTCATGCCAACACAAACACCAAGCTCACCGACTTTGGCTCTCCACACCACACAGCTCACAAACCTCAGCCTCACTTGCTCACCACACCCCACACCAACACAAGACTCACCCTCTCTTGCTCTCCACAATCATACCAACACAAGCCCACCTCCTCTTCTTTGATCAAGACAACCCAGCCTCTCTCTCTCCCTCTCTTTTCTCTGAAAACCACTCAACACTTTCTCCTTTTCCTCAGCCAAACCTCTCTCTTCCCACTTGGATGCAGGTGTCGGCAAGGAGCAATAAAAGAGATGAGTGTAGCTGCTCTAAGAAGGTGGAGGGTGGGGAACTCTACAAGGCTAGGGGAGGCTGCTTTGTAGGGAAGGTGGATGACTTTTAGGGGGGAAAAAAAGTGGAGGCTGCAGGTGGAGAATGGTGGAATTGGTTGGTGAAAATCTGAAATAAATCAGATCAAAACTTATTTAGGGTCTAGTCCTTGAACTCCCAAAAGTTCACAAACTGACCCCAAACTTCCAAAACGATTCCGAACACTCCCACAGAAAAATGCGGTGTAACCTTTAAGTTACTCCAAAATCTCCCGGAAATATTTTCCAGAGATTCTCCGCATAAATCCCGGAAACAATTCTGAAATTTCCATTTTCCGGAACACGGACGTTACAATTCTCCCCCACTAACATAGATTCGTCCTCGAATCTAATGGCACAGTTCATCCCCAATGAACTTAACCACACATCTCGTAACACAACGGTCACACATGACCCTACTGGCCACACAGCCATTCCCGAGATCAAACACTATTGACCTCTGAGGTCCACATTCAGTCACTAGCTTAAGACTCCGGTCATAGATCATTGCTCACAACTCAAACTCATACCTCTCCACTCTAGACACCAAGTCTGAGTTATGGGTATCCATACCATTCCGCTCTCAGGCTACAAAGTCCTTATGAGCTCTCGGTATCAAATTCATGCCACTCCACTCTGGGCACTATAACCTTACGAGTTCTCGGTACTCATGTACCCTTCCACTCTGGGCTATACACCTTATGAGTTCTCGGCATCGCACTCATTGCACTCCACTCTGGGCAGTTTAACCTTACGAGTTCTCGATATCACATACCACTCCACCCTGGGCTATATACCTTACGAGTTCTCGGTATCGTACTCATACCACTCCACTCTGGACATCATAACCTTTCGAGTCCTGGGTATCTCACTCATACCCCTCCACTCTGGCTATATACCTTCCGAGTCCTGGGTATCACACTCATACCACTCCCACTCTGGGTACTATAACCTTACGGATTCTCGATATCACATACCACTCCACTCTGGGCTAAATACCTACGAGTTCTGGGTATCAGAGGAACTATCCATCCTCCCTAGAGTTGTACAGGACCAACCGTCCTTGAGCATTCTTGACCCACAATACCTCTATAAGCACTCCCGACTGAAACTGCCTCCCTTGATCCGCATACGACCTCGCAAGGTAATACCGGCATCACACTCATTCCAAACCGGAATATCATCTTTTCCATAACCATTACTCAAGTTATCTCACACATACCCCGTCCTCAGGGTACTCACATAATCTTTTCCCGATTATAACTCAAGTTTTTAAATCCTCATAAAAACTCTTTTCAGAACCTCATATTCACTTAACTTCCATGGCAACATCCACCATCAACAATAAGAACTATCCGTCTTATTACACTCATCATGCATTATCGTTTACAACCCTAAAACGAATACATAATGTTCAACAATAATAACTCGAAATTGGGAACCATCGATGAAAGCTCAAGCCTTTGATTGCTTCTCCAACCACTTCTTGAACCTTGCTTTCATCCTCGCCTCTGGTTCCCAAGTCTCCTCCTCAACCCCGTCACAACTCCACAAGACCCTTATGCAAGTCTAGAATTTTTTTTTTCCAGTGATCGGTTTGGAACTCGGCTCTCCCGACTCCACCAGGGTGTATACCCTAGGTGTCACTGCAGCCCGCCTATCTGTCGGCACTGCCGCTACCACTCCCTGCAGCAACCTGGGACATTTCGGCTTGATATGCCCTGGCTCCCTACAGTGGTAACACACCCGAGTATCCCCGATCGCTCCACCTTTCTGGGGGCAACTCACAACCCTATGGTCCTTGCTTCCACAACCAAAGCATCCCTGACCACCTTGGTTACCCCTGGAAGGGCCCTAACAAACCCCAAGTGCTCACCCGGATTGCCCCGGATGCCGCACCTCTCTGCCAATTCTGGAGTAACGAAACAATGCGATGCTCCAGAATTAAACAGAACGTGGGATTCAAACCTTCCCACGATTAAGGTCCCTACATAACTCTCCTATGCTAAGAACCCTAACCCAGATCACTAGGCAACTTTCCATTCTAGGAAACTTTCCATTTTTAGAAAAAAATTCAGCCCTGGACCATACCACTTATGGTTCACTCTTCTAGAACTTCTCCGGAACTCTCTCGGCCTCACTTGGCCTCTCAGTTCCATCTAAAAGAGATTTGACCTTTAATCTCCGGAACTTTCTCGGCTTCACTTGTCCTCTCAGTTCCATCTAAAAGAGATTTGACCTTTAATCTCTGGAACTTTCTCGGCTTCCCTTGTCCTCTCTTGCAACCTTAAACCTTGGCTGCACCTCCACTACCGGTGGTACAACTGGAGCCTGCACTGGTACCCTCTCCGGTAACCGCTCCAACAGCAAGGCCATGAAATTCGCAATACGATCCTCTTGGGCCGGAGCTACTCCTGCTGCCACACCCGCAGCACCCGCTGGACCTCCAGCAGCACCGGCACCAACACCGGCCACACCCTCCGTCCCAAACTGATCCGTATGCGAGTTCCCGACCCGCTCAAATGTAACACTCTGTGTCACACTCTCCTCAACCACCGGAGCCCTCGCGTTTCTCTGACCGCGACCTCTACCCCTACCGGTACCACGACCGCGACCTCTACCTCTTTTAGCCATCTATACCCAATAGTTGGCTCTTCGATCAATCCTAACTACCACAGAAGCCGGCTCAACAACATACCCGAACTTCTACGATTTAGATTAACCGATCAAGGATTAAATCCTTATTTAACAACCCAAAACTAAACCATGGTTAATCTCTTAACCCAACCAATCCATGGTCCCGAAATAATTTAATATGAGTAATTCCTCAATTAAATTATTCTAATCCGGTTCGCTGGTTAAGCCAACCCAAACCGGACACCACAGCTTAAATCACATAAAATATTATATGATTAAAAACTTGGCCCCAAAAGACTATTCCACGAGTCTTTTATCTAATCACAACAAACAATTAAGTAACACAAAACAACTTACCGTGGAATCTCTTTAAAGGCTCGAAAAGGTTGATCTAGAACTCCATACTCAGACAATTGACTAACTCCCATAATCAATTCAACTACGGTTTGCCCATGCATCACTGCACCAAAAATTAAATTATATCCAATTTAATTTTTCTAACCCGTCCTAGAGCCGTAATTGCTCTGATACCAAATTGAAACGACCGCACTCGTTTTTTTTTTTTTATAAACAATTAATTATTATTCGCATAAATAATAATTAACTTTCTAAATCAATTAACAATGCAACTTCTCATGCATATTAATTATTTAACTCCGTAAGTAAAATATAACACATAAATATTTTACTTAACTATCCGAAAGGACATTTGATCCATCGATCTTTCCAGAATACGACGACTTGAGTTGAGAGTCGAAGTTGGTCTGTATAGCCACCTTGGCTTTCATAGACAATTTCTGTTGTCTATAACGGTTCACGATAAACGAGAATCCGGACTTGAGATCGATAAATCTTTTATCCATAAATACTAAACAACACAAATCCTTTTATAGCGGAAGACTCTTAAACAAACAACCGAGTTCCTAGATCATCCCCTCTTCTTCGCCATAACTCCACGGTCACACCTATTCTTTTTCTGCATCAAATAATAGAGATGCATAAGTATTTCAACAAATACTTAGTGAGGCAATCCTCCCATCTACAAGCTATACACACAAACGATTATAATTATTCAACGTATTAAAACACGAAATTACCGACAATAAATCAACCATCTCAAGAAACACTCGATCTAGATCCCCCATGAGATCTTACGGCCTATCTCATGCAAAAACACATCAAACAATCAAACCGCTCGGATAAGCTTATAGTCATGCACTCACCTTTAACCACGCACGGAAATTCCCAAAAACTTCCAGGAATGAATAGACTTCAATTTCCCAAACGCGTGCCTAACAACAAACCAAATACGAAACTTAAGACACAAGAAACAACTACGAAAAACGGCCAGAACGACCAGATCGATCGATCCTGGTCAGGATCGATCGATCCCACCAAGCGTGAACATACCAGATCGATCGATCCTGGCCGGCCGTGACTCACACCCTCGGTTCCTCACACCGAACCATCATGAACCACATGATATAACAAAGAAAGAGCAGAACCTTACCCTTTCTAACGGTGATGACAAAAGGATGCGGGAGAGCTTCGAAGCTTCACCGCCACGGCAACCTCCGTTTCCTTCTCCTCTCGTCTCTCACGCCAACACAAACACTAAGCTCACCGACTTTGGCTCTCCACACCACACAGCTCACAAACCTCAGCCTCACTTGCTCACCACACCCCACACCAACACAAGACTCACCCTCTCTTGCTCTCCACACCCACACCAACACAAGCCCACCTCCTCTTCTTTGATCAAGACAACCCAACATCTCTCTCTCCCTCTCTTTTCTCTGAAAACCACTCAACACTTTCTCCTTTTCCTCAGTCAAACCTCTCTCTTCCCTCTTGGATGCAGGTGTCGGCAACGAGCAATAAAAGAGATGAGTGGAGCTGCTCTAAGAAGGTGGAGGGTGGGGAACTCTACAAGGCTAGGGGGGGCTGCTTTGTAGGGAAGGTGGATGACTTTTAGGGGGGAAAAGAGTAGAGGCTGCAGGTGGAGAATGGTGGAATTGGTTGGTGAAAATCTGAAATAAATCAGATTAAAACTTATTTAGGGTCTAGTCTTTGAACTCCCAAAAGTTCACAAACTGACCCCAAACTTCCAAAACAATTCCGAACACCCCCACAGAAAAATGCGGTGTAACCTTTAAGTTACTCCGCATAAATACCGGAAACAATTCCGAAATTTCCATTTTCCGAAACACGGGCGTTACAAAGTTCAAGTTGTTATTATGACTACACATAATGAAATTCGACAATGCACAACTCTACAAATTTTGAAAGTCGAATCATAACCCATTCTTGTTAAAAATGTTGGAAATTAACGACTAAAAAGTAAAAACATACAAGTAGAATTGAAAACTTTGTTACATCATACATTATCGATTTTCATTTTATATAGGTAGAGCTAGAAAATCAACTTTAACATAAGCTATGAACTTTATTGGCCCACGACTACCATAGGAGATATACTAGAGGTATTAGCTATGATCCGACGGCCGAGATCTGACGCCATCAGGTTGACACTTGTCTAATAGAATCCAGGTATCTGCCTTATGACATCAGCTCGATGGTACCCCTTATACGGCGCCGTCAAGGCACATTTACTAATAGTCTAATACTTTCATGGCTCCATATTATATTTGTTCCATATTAGTAATGCATCTAATATCCAAATCTTATTAGTATTAGTATTAGACTATTAGTATTATAGATATTTTGGATATCCAAATGGGTTATTATGTTATAAATACATAGATAGTTTAAAAATTAGAAATGTGGTAGCTATTTCTCATAAATTAGTTCTCTCTCCTTAATATATTTTTGATCAAAATAACTTTATTGTAGTTTAGCGGATAAATATTTTGTTAACGGTTCACATATATAGTCTAGTTTAACAAATAATTACCATTTTATTTATTTATTTATTTTACTATGTATTATTTTATATCGATAATAAATTAAAACTATATGAAATTATGTTTTATCATGTAAATAATTTATAATTCTATACAAAATATGAATATTAAAAGTAAATATAACTTTATGTTTTATTATTTATGAATTATGTCATGCTAACAAAACAATTAACCACTAACAAATGATATATATATAAAATAATACATAACCGCTAACGAGATAAACAAGTTATTAACAACAATATTTAACCGCTAATAATAATATTTAACCGCTAACAAATAATATATATTACGTTAACAAAATAATTAACCGTTAAAAAGTAAAGTTTATCTCCCAAAATATTTAATCGCTAATAGAATATTTAACCGTTAAAATGATAATAAAAGTATTTTGGTTCAAAAATTTATAAAAGAAAAGATAACGACTAATTAATAAAAAACTATTATCCTATTCTTAATTTTTCAATTATCCATTGGTATACATCCTAATTTCCCTATCCAAATCTCAGGAACCATATAATATGAAATTTTAAAAAGTTTTCAATTTCATATTCTCTAAGGTTATAGTATTACTTGTGATGCTGCCATGTCACACAATATATGTTTAATACATAAATCGGAATTTGTTTTGTTTTTGTGCAAGATTTATAGCACAATTAACTTAACTTAACTAAACTAAACCAAACCAAAAACTAGGGTAACTAAAACCACCTACGTAGTTAAGTATAATTTACCCTTATCAGAACCGGTTTAGGAAAGCCAACTACTACATGAACTTTTACCCATTTTCTTAATCGGGTTTGATTTTGCGATTTCTCGAATCTCCTAAACTAATAAAAAAAAATTGAAATAAGAATATGAATCTAGAGCTGAAAAGAATTTGGAGAAAGTTTAGTTTGCCGGAATTTTTATTTTATTTTTAATTTTAAAAGGGATCAACGAACGACAATCACCGAAACCTTTTGAAGCTTTCTTCGAAAATTGTTGTAATATTGGTTTCGAGTTTTGACTAAAACCAAATATTCTATTTAAGAGACGTCACTAACTTAAGCCCAAGACACATCACCAAGCATTGGATATTACAATCTTGGCCTAAGACCATCATATATTCATATTACAAGACATTATCCAATTAAAAATAAAATATAAAAACTAGGAGATCGTGCTTCCTCCTCCATGTAGGGTTATGTCTTACGCTATAAATTGGATTGTCCCCTTCTCATTTCATAACCACAGTAAATAACACTTTCCAATCTCTCTCTCAGTCTTTTTCTACAAAATGGATTCGAGAAGTCTGGTTCTGTTACTGTTCTTCTGTCTCATGTTCATGCATGATGCTTCTGGTCTCTCTATCTCATTCTCCTAAATATATATATATATATATATATATATATATATATATATTTTATAACCCATGCTCACGAATTCTTATAACTTTAAAGTCTCATCATAACATTTTTTTTCTTTTTGGTTTACTATTTTACCAGATATCACTTACGCTCATGCTCATGTTTATGAACTTCCAAACCGCAAGGTTCGCTTCAACTTTGATATTATGTTCAAGTGCTACAACTATTTCATTTTTGTAACAGGGCTACAACTATTTCATTGCTTTAGTTTTTTTTTTTCCTTTTTTTGATAAAATTTGTCATTGCTTTAGTTGTAATGATATAAATACTTAGTCAGATATCTCATATCTATGTGTATATTTGTATGTAGTATGGTGTGCATGTGTCAGTATGTTACATCATAAAATAGCGTTTCATTAATTGGCAGATGATGGTGATGATGAAGGATAGTAAATGGGGAGAAGCAAATGGAGAGGAAGAAGAAAAGAAGAAAGGTTTATTAGGGCTAAATGAAGAGCTAAGGACCGTTCCTTCAGGACCTGACCCTTTACACCATCATGTGAACCCACCAAGACAGCCAAGAAACCACTTTCATCTCCCTTAACCTCACATCACCTTGTTGCTTTTACTTATTTCGGATTGTAAATTAGCTCTTCTGTTTTATCGGTTTCATCTCGGGAGAAATTTTTTGTGTAATTTCGTTTGCTTAAGTTTGTTTCATGATAGTGAATATTGTAAGGTTATTTCATTCACTACTTTTTGTGTGTGTGTGTTAATGTGCTTTCACTACTTTTGTTCCTTTGGTTAATGAATTCATCTTTAAGGCTCATTTCCTATGAAAACCCTTATAACACTTTGGTGACTATATAATTACGTACGTATATATTTTACTCCATATTATCTCTTAAAATTTATGGTTTTTACGTAAAAAATCAAATTTAAAGACACAACAAGTATTTCTCCATTTTAACAAAAAAAACAAGTATTTCTCCAAGGCAATGTAGCACTGGGAAAATGTATTACTACTCTTGCGATTTTGTCAATAGAGATAATTAATGGAAATGATAGTCATAATTAAACATAATAGTATTGATGATATGTTTGGAACAATAAATTGAATCGGCGTTGGGGCAGTGACAGGCAGTGTCAGTGTCAAAGATGACCATTTGTCGTCACAACTTTTAACGGAGGTATCAAATTGCAATCGTGGAGGAGAGCATCAAAACGACAAACATACCTGAAAATGTATTTAATTATATGAAAATACACGAAATATTGGTGATAGTGTAATAAGAAACCTAGAGCTAATTATTATCCTTAATGATACCAAATCTATATGATACGATATTTTGTTATAAAAAGAGTTAAAGACTGACACTGTGGAGATGTGACACTGGCGATTTCGCTCACGTCACCACTTTACCGACCTCTAATAACGTTTAAGGCTTATCCGTTCACTTTCCATATCTCTCTTCCAAATATTTATTCAAATATGATTTTTAATGTTTTTTTTTTTCTTGTCAAACTTAAAATTATACAAGATTTTTTTTCTTTTATTTTCCTTCTAAATAGCTCGAGTAACGAATGTCAATCTTCCAACTATCCTGTTGCACCAAAAAAAAATGTGTATTTTTATTTTTGTCAAATTCAAGTGCTTTTGACTAATTTGACAAATTTAAATCGAAGTATAAGAAAAATTTTACGTTATCAAAAGAACTTCATTTTCTCATAAGTCCTGGAAGACTATGCCAAAAACTTTTTAGGGTAATTAAAATTTCTGAGAAGCTATATACTATAAACTAAAATGTGGAAGCTATTAAAGATAATAAGATATGACATAGATTTAAGTTAACAAGATGTTAGTTAAACTTTTTTTAGATCATTCACTAATCCTTCAAGTAACATATGCCATTATCTCATTAATCATAATTTTGAGAGGTGTGAGTTTTTGTGAATGCAACTAAAATTTATATAATAAGCTATCACTAATATCTCTTATTATTTAACCAATCATATCTTTTTCCTTTTATTTATTTTATCAAATAATAAAAGAGATCAACACAACTTGGAAAAAAATGTTAAAAAATAAAATAACATGATGAAAAAATGTCGAATTCACATTAAATCAAAAGTTTTATAACTAAAATAATATGAGCCTAGATCCAGAACTTCTTAATAATTCAAAAATAAAAATAATAACTGATTAAAAGATTGAAAAGCCTAAATAAAAAAACCTTCATGGCAAAAGCTGATAAGGAAGTGCCCAGCTATAAACTTGAAACAAATATGATTTCCCCTAATTATATTTCTCTGTCTGCACACTACAAGAAAAAATCACTATTTCGACCAACTTTTCCGACCAATTATTAATGGTTAGAAATTTTCGACCAATTTTCGACCAAAATTAATTTGGTCAGAAATTGGTCAGAAATTTCCGACCATTGACAAGTGGTCGGAAATTGGTAAGAAAAATGGTCGGAAATTGGTCGGAATAATTCAACTAAAATTTTAGTCCGAAATTGGTAGGAAAATTAGTCGAAAAAATGGTCGAAACAATATAATCCGAAATTTTTCAAAACTATAATATCAATTTCCGAACAATTTTTGACCAACCCGTAAAATTGGTCAGAAATTGGTCAAAAACTATTTCCTACCCAATTCTGACACATTTTTCCGATCTATTTCCGACCGGTTCAATATATTTCCGACCAATTTCCGACTAATTTAAAAAAAAAAAAATTAATTAGTTAATTAATTATTTGGTAGGAAATTGGTCGAAAAATGACGGTAATTTCTGACCAATTTCCAACCAATTAATTATTATTTAATTTAATTTAATTTATTTTTTTTTATTTTTTTATAACGAAAAAAATAAAAATAAAATATATTTGGTCAGAAATTGGTCGGAAATATATTGAATCGGTCAGAAATTGGTCGAAAAATTTATATATTTAAGAAAAAAAAAATTAAAAACTAAAAAATACACAAATCACAAATTTCTGAATTATTTTTGACTAATTTTACGGGTTGGTCAGAAATTGGTCGGAATTTTTTAACTATTTCCGACCAATTTCCGACCAATTTTACAGGTTGGTCAGAAATTGGTCAGAAAATTTAAAATTTTCAAATCCCGCGTAAAAGAAGTTTCCGACCAATACATTTTCTATATAACCCAAACGATTTTTTCTTCCCAATCACTTATATTTTCTAAACATCTCTCTATCTTCTTCTAAATATCTCTCTATCTTCTTCTAAAATCACTTATATCTCTCAATTTTCTTCTAAAATCTCTCTAAAATTTCTCTAAAATCTCTTAAGATTATAAATTTTATAAACTTTTTATAATTATTGTATATATTTTATACAATCTTACAAATCTTATAAAAATTATAAATCTTATAAATCTCTCTATAATTATTGTATATATTTTATATTTTATATTTTTAATTACTATTTCATTTTAAAAATTTTGTAAAATAATTATGATTTTTTTAAAAAAAAACGTATATGTAAGATATTTGTAATTTTTTATTTTTAAGTTTTTAGTTTTTTTTTATAAATATATAAAATTTCCGACCAATTTCAGACCAAATATATTTTATTTTTATTTTTTCAAAAAAAAAATTAATTAATTAATTATTTGGTCGGAAATTGGTCAAAAATGACGGTAATTTCCGACCAATTTCTGACCAAATATATTTTATTTTTATTTTTTTCGATAAACAAACAAAATAAAATAATAATAATAATAATAATAATAAAGAGAAGTCGAGAATGATAAAGAGATAGGTGGAAGCAGTGGGGGTGGTGGTAGGGGTCGTAAAAAGTTGTCAGGCGGTGATGGAGAAGAAGGGAATGTCTCTGACATAGGGGATAAAGAAAGTGAAAAAGAACAAATTACTTAATATAATTGTTTTCACACAAATAAAAAAAACCAGTTTGACAAACAAATAAAAAAAGCCAAAAAAATATCAACATCAGCAATTTAAAAATAATTATTTTATAATTAATTAATATGAATATACCAAATATGAAATACCAAATTCATTAAAATTAATAAAAGATTTCTCAAATTGATTACAATATTAAAAAAAAAAACAAAAAAAACAAACAAAACTCCATCAAAGTGTGTGTTATAACCGACTAGAAGCCAGCTAGTACATATGTACCTTCAAAGGAGCCTACCGAACAAACCAGGAGGATTTAAGCAACAAATCGACTTGTTCCAGAAGAATAATTCAACAAGGGATCTTCTCGAAGTGGAATCAGTAATATAAGAGTTCAAACAAAGGAGTTATCCAATTTACAAATCGGGTGATCTCCTACTTAACTGATTTGGACATGCACTGATTGATCGGAGACTTGCGACCAAACCAAGAAGATTTAAGCTACGAACATAATTTTTCTATAATATTGACTCAACAGAGACTCAATAAGAATTGAAATCAAGTCAATACCAGTTTTGGGTTGAGAGATATTAATTTTCTAAACCGAAGGATCCTAAACTTGCCTTTTTTGGAACCTTCCGGGTTTAGGAGACTTCAAACATATCTTTGGCGACTAGGAGACCTTCCCCTCAACCAGAGACCCTACAAAAACCTTTATTTCAACCTAAACGCACATGATCAATTGGAGATGCGCATGGACCGACTTACCTTATTCAGACCCAAGCGCATTCAACATGTTCACACTTGGTGTCATAGCTCTCCAACGGCTATATCCTTGCTACTGCTGCGACTTGACCACATTTTGTAAGAATCTTAACTTCCCAAGACATCACAACTTCACACCCAAACTTTAAGACTCAAGCTAACGGCCATTCCTTATTTGGGCCGATACACTACAATCTCATCCAACGGCCATATGCATTAAATTTGAATATTTATTTCTTTGTTTAAACTTTTAGAACATTAGGATATCATTATTTTTGAGACTATATATATGAGCTTGTCCCCCTTTGTAAAGACACCATTGATCATTGAATTTAGTAAAGTATTTCGTTTTTTTCAAAGACCAAGTTTTTGAGAGATTGTTCTTGTCTTTAGATTTCTAAGTGTGCTATTCAGGAGTATATAGAAACCCACAATTGTAGGAGTGTTTTGAATGATTCAATAATCTTAGTCATGCCATTGATTGAGTGAGTCAATCGCCTTCACCATCCATCTCTACCATCGTTACCACCTTCCACGAGATTAAGCTTGAAAACTCTTGATCATTAAGTGATCATAAGTTGGAGTGATTCCGATCTTTTACTATCTGGTATCAGAGCTTCAAAAGCTCATATCCCCCAGGTTGTATCTCTTCAACCTTTATTTATTTTATTTTTTTTGATATTTTCTGTTTTGTCATTTATTTTTACTTTTTGTATAAAATACGAAAAATCAAATAATTTTTTTGGTTTTTTGCTTTGTTCTTGTCATTTTCTTCAGCACTTTCATAAAAACCAAAAAAACAAGTTTTATTTGCTTCAGTTTATTATTTATTTTGAATATATTTAAACAAAACCCATAGAATCATTTTTGTTGGAGTTTATTGTAATTATTTGTTTATTTCAAAATTTTTGGACTAAAATTATAAAAAAAAAAAAAATTAATTTTTTTCTTGCAGAATTAATATTTTTGTGCCTTAATATTATTATCAAGAGAAAAATTCAAAAAAAAAAACATCAGAAATTTTCCATATATCTTTCCTTCTTTGGTTTGTTTTGACTTAATAGGCTTCATCTTCTTTTTGTTTTTGCTAGGGGAGCGCATCCATGGAGTATGGAGATGAAGAGGATGAAAGGAGTGAATTTAACACCTCAGAGGTCGATTGGGGTGAAGAACAAGACCCCTCGTGGAGTGAAGAAGAAGGATACGACCACAACTCGTGGAAAGGAGGTACTGATTTTGAATTAAGTATATGAGAAGCTTATGAGTGTGATGAAAAACGCTGGAATGATGAGACAGAGTCTGAGAGTGCATTTGATGAAGGAGATAACCTTGAAGAGGCTGGATCTCGAATTAGTCTAGAAGAAGCGGCTGATGCACTTGATGAAAAAAATTCAGAATCGAGTTTTTGTGAAGTAGTTGGTTGTCACAACAGACTAGAGGAGCAACACGTTTATGAAGGGGAATCAAGTTCTGCTGAATATGAATCAAGTTGCAATGAAGAAAGCTTCCAAATTAACACCGAAGATAAGTCACAAAGCTTGTTTGATGAAGAAGAAGAAGGAACTGATTCAGAACGTGGAGAAGAGACTAAACCCTGGTGTGATACGCCTTATTCAGATAATGAGAAAGAATACCAAGGAGAAACTGACTCTCGATACACTTAAGAAGAAATTGCTGAAGAGGAAGAACTCGAAAGTGATGCTGGAAGAGATGACTTTTGCGAAGCTTACACCAAGGAGGATGAATACTTAGTTGAGGAACCTCGGTATATTCAGTTTGCAGGCCATCACCAAGGGCAAAAAGCATATTTGCGTTGGGAACAAGACATGGAGTATTGGCTTTCATCTAACAATATTTTGGAAGAAGAGAAGACCAGTTATGCGGAGGATACCTTAACTGTGGATGCCTTTAAACATTGGGAGCGGCATGCATACACTCGTCTTGAGTTTGAATAACCAGACTCTTCTTGAGAAGAGATGAAGCAACTATTGTCTAAAGAGTACGTGGAGGATCGGATACTAGTAACATGCGCCAAAACTTACACGTAAGAAGGATTGCAACATTAAGCCAAAGGAAATATTCAAACCCAATCTAAAGGAGAAATCAGAAGCCAAGTCAGCAACTCGAGCAAAGGAGCCGAAACCAAAACCCCAAAATGAAGCTCCAAAGCAAAAGCCAAGGTCAATGCTTGAACAACATGGTGGACCAAAGCAATGTAAGTCTCCTAAGCTATCTAAATCAAAAGAAATAATCTTGTTTTTTTTTATTCCTATCGCATGTTCTATTTATGAAGTTGTTTGGTTTTTTGAGTTTCTTTTTTTTTTTTTTTTTCGTATTCCCATTCACCATAATTTTTAATCTCTAACAGAATCCCCACTACCTTTCCCCCATCTCCAGATCTAGAACTCTCCTCTGGTTCAAATCTTATCTCGGTTTCCAACCGAATATCCTTTCTCTTTCGCACCTTCACTCGCTGAAGTCCTTCGTCATTCCTTGTCTTTAGGCATTTTTCGACAACACCCTCTAGCTCAGCCCTTCTATTACCAGCTCTCAGTTTTTATTCATATTTTGAGCTCTATTTATGAAATTATGTGATTTTTGCAGCTTTCTATCTTTTCCATCTTTGGATTCACATCCACAATCATCTTCAATCTCCAGTAAAAGCCCAACCGACTTCATGCCTCCTCATGATCCAAAATTTTCTATAAAAATTGGCTCCAACAAAAAAAAAATTATCTTTAAGTTTTTATTTTATTTAACCATTTGATCCATGAAATTAAATACATGTATGTGTTCATTCGATCCATTAAATTCCGCTAAATTGGATAAATTCATGGGTTAATATATCTAATCAATTTACACTCAAATTTATTTAACATTTAACGAACTTGAATAATGAATTAGGTTGGATTATACTAAATCAATTTGTTCGTTCAAATAATTAGAATTTTTTTAGTAAAAAAATTATATGAGCTCAAATAATATAAAAATTTAAAATTCTAAATTTATAAAGGAAAGTTTAAATTTTATTGAGATAATAAAATTTAATTTATATTAGAAAAATGGAAAGTAAAAAAAAAATATTTATTATTTAATTTTTTTGGTTGTTTTCCTTTTCTATTAATAAAAAAAATTAACATAATATTATTTTACACGTGCCAAAATCTCATCGATTAAGAGACACATGTCATGATCTTATTTATTATAATTTTTAAATATGTCGAGCTCTCGTGAGTGCAAGCAAGCTTTATATAATAAGATTTATTATATGTATGATTTAAGACTTTGCATACAAATTAAAAAAAAAACAATTTTTTTTAGCATTTTTTTTTTAATTTATACGCAATATAATATGATATCATTGGTCAGTACTTACAAACAGTAAAGATAAAATTAAAACATTTTTCAAAAATATGTATTGAAAAGACAACATTATTTATTATAAAATAAATTTTAGATTTTGAAACAACATTTTAATATAAAACAGAGGAAATAACTAAATTATATCAGGAATTCGTTTAGAACTAACATTATCATTCTACGACATCACGATGACTTGTGTGACTACATGAAACACATTTCGTTTCGTGTTCCTCATGGATCGGAACCTCGTTCGAGCAATTACTATTTTTTGATGTGTCATCATCTTCAAAAATTGTGACAACATGATCATCATGACATTTGGTCGGCTGAACACAAACAATGCTCTTGGCATTTGGTTTCTCGGATGT
The DNA here is from genome assembly GCA_963667165.1 of Barbarea vulgaris. Classification (NCBI taxonomy): domain Eukaryota; kingdom Viridiplantae; phylum Streptophyta; class Magnoliopsida; order Brassicales; family Brassicaceae; genus Barbarea; species Barbarea vulgaris. The sequence goes on from OY763892.1 coordinate 14,806,959, forward strand.
TAGTTCGGTCTTGGTCTTAAATTTTGCAGCCGATGCTAGCTCATGTAGGGACTCCAATATTTTCTCTGTCAGATTAATAATATCTATGAGTAATGAGATTGCGGTCAGAAGTGAGATCAATTCTTGTGGCTCAACTTCTTTCAAGATGCCTGAATCAAGTAAGTTGGTGAGGGATTTGATGGCAGATCTTGCGTTTTGAACATGAAGATTAGAAGAAGATGGTTTGGTCATTTTCTTTAACGAATTTGACATTTCTTTCATTGCTTTGCCTGCCTCCGAACTCATTCTTCTCAATGGTTCTCCTAGTTTCTTTTTTATATCAATTGACACCTGAAAAGTTATAAACAAAGGGATAAATAAGTTATAAAATGAATAAATAATAATTATATTTTAAAAGTGGTTTGGATCAACTATTTTTCATAGAATTATGAGAAAGAATTCTAAGCATCATTAGCTGTTATAACTGGTACAAAGAATACAATTATTTTAACTTAAACTCTTCATTTCTCAAAACATTCATCAAGAATTTTTTTTTTTTTTTCTCCAACTTCAAGATGTAGTGAAAAAAGGCCGTGGCTTAGTTACTTAAACATAAACAATGGATTTTTTTCTAAAAAAATCCGGAACCCTTTCTTTAGTGTAACATTGATCCAATTTTAGCTGATTAACTTGATGACTTTCAATATAACTGATGAGATCTTATTGAAATAAGTTATAATTAGAGTTTAAAATAAAAGATTAGGATAACAACTAATGAATTACGATCTACATTTTTTTCTCACTTGCGATTAAATTTTTTCTTAGGTAGCGATTTATAGGAAAGAAAATAGAAAATTATGTTTTAAAAGTGTTTTTGTTATATATGATTTGAGACATGTTTCTAACACGGTTTCGGACGCCGAGTGAAACAATACCTGAATATCTGAATTATAATATGAATTGAGGGAGTGAATTCGGTAAGCACATTGTCGGATTAATTCACCAACAGCTAGATAATGTTTCCAAGGGTGCCGGAATCTGAACTGGCCGTGACCAGGTTCCCATTTCGCAAAATTAGCCTATATAAGAAAACGACAAAACCTCATGAAATGAAATGAGAGATATATATAGTGGTAAAATAAAGCAAGAAGGGAAAAATCACGGTTCACCACTAACCAAAGATTCCTCATTGCTTTTTGAGTTGAGAACACTTTTGTAGTTGTCAAAATTCTTTTTTCGTTTGTCAACCTCTTTGGTGTCATCATTTCCTACCTCTTCACAATACTTGTCTCCGAAATCTGCCAATATCCAACTTTTAATTTTCTTGATAATAAAAATTAATACTCCTTCATTTCATTCCATGGCAAGAATATATACAAACTTTCTAAAATATCTAGGACAAATTGTTTAACCGACTGTTTTAAGTTATATATAATTTTTTCCGGTCCCAATTGATATTTTAACCTAAATATCACTTTTATAAATTAATAAACACTATAAATTAATAAAATTTTATAAAATACATTGATCTCAATATCATCAACTTATAGAGGTTTTACTGTATATGCAACTTTCTAACTATTTAGGAAAGATTGTTTAATCCACTGTTTTAAGTAGTAAATCATAATTAACTTTGTAAACTCTTTAAAAATAAAATTGATATGTAATTATAGTTTTCTTTAAAATTAAGTGTGGTTGAAAAAAAAAATACAATATTCTAAAATATATTTTTTACAAATTTCTCTGCATGAAATTATGTAAAAGAATATTTTCTGTTAATCCTCTTTCGATTAAATTATACTTCTTATCAATAAAGAGTTTTAAAAGAAAGAAATGTCTCTAACATGTTCTTTTTGTTAAAGACCATTCTCTAAAACATCCTTATTAGTCACCACACAAACATATGAAAGCGAGCTAGTATGAGAAGTGAGAACTTAAAACTTTTCCCACGTCATTATCAAAAATATAAAAAAAAAAAAAAAAACTTTCCCCACGATAACGAGGCGTGACCAAGTGGCAAAACACCTACCAGGCATCGAAAGTTCCAAAATAACCTTAAAAAGTTATACTTTAAAATCATAAAGGAGAAAAAAAAACATAACTAAAGGATATACCTAACAAGAAAAAGGAGAGCTTCTCAAAGTTAGAGGCGAGGAGTAAATGAAGATCTTGGCCAGCCCAAACAGGGCAGACAAAGATGGAGACAAGTACACAACTGAGTCCTCCGATGATCACAGTTGAGACTCTCTTATGGGTTAGCATTAGAACCTGCTCTTCTCTGAACCCCGACACTGATATCAACGCAAAGGTGAGTATGAATATCAACAGACTGTAATCGTATCTCGCCTTCACCCGTGGAAAGAACCTCACAAACGTCGACAACGCAGCTAAAGAACCCAACCAAAAAAAAAAAAAACATGAATGCTTTAGGTTGTGATCTTTTCTCTTACATGTAAAGAAAAGAACATTAAAAAAAAATCACATTTTAAACTTATCTTCAATTTGCATAAAATATGTGGAAGATATAGTAAAGATGTATAGTTTCATTAAAACAAATTAAATGTTGTATTATAACATGTAAAGGCAAAAAGCCAAAAACAAACGTGAAAATGCTAAAACAACAATCATGACTTAATCCTTATGGTTATAAATCTAACATAATTGGTAAATAAATATACCTTGTATAAAGACAAAGATTGCGAGAAGAATGGGTTCTCCTGTTGAACCAGACATGCTGGCTAGGTGATGAGCTCCGATTCCAAGTGCCCCAGCAAATAGTGTTGCCCCTACTCTGTTAAGTCCTTTACCGAGCGTGGCCCCTAATATACATATATACACCATCGAAGTTTATTAAAACAAGTGTTTTCTAATAACAAAGATAGTTTATTATGACAAAAAGGACTTATTTTATAACAATTGATCATGTTGTTATCCAAACTTTATATCCCATAATATATATTGCATGGTTTTATCATATATATATATATATATATATATATTTATTATATTGCATGGCATGCATGCAAGATATAGTAATTATCGAGAACGAAGATTTGATTTCAAGAATGTTGAGAATCTTGAATCGTATAATACTAGCTATATATTATATGGAATAAGAATACGGACCAACGGAGAACTCGAAGACGACAACCACGGTCATTACAGCCCACATTGCATTAACACCGAAGCTGTCGTAGAGTGGTTGGTAATAATAGAAGGAAGAGACTAAAGCAAGAACCAAACCCACTTTGAACGAGTGAACTACTCTCCTCGGATCTTCTTTTGCCACTCTTCTCCCTTCTCTCGCAATCTCTCTCACTTTTTCCATATCTATCGATTTGTTTCAGCAGACCTTTTTAAGATCAGTAGCACAGAGAGAGAGAGAGAGAGAGAGTCGAGAGAAGAGATGTTTGGGTGGGCTTATCACATGTTGTGTAGAAGATCAAGCTTATTTATAAGGAGAATGACAGAAAAAAATGTGAAGGACGGCTTATAAAATGATATTAAATTATGAATATCATGGCTTCTGTATACCACTTATCAAAAGATGTCAAAAGAAAATTATCACTTATCAAAAAAATATCATGTATTTGTTTAAATATTTTTGGGTATTTTAGAATATTCTAGAACTTGGGCTTTTAATATTATATTAGAGTAGGTAGAAGGAAAACACAATTTTAATAGAAACATATTAATTGATTTCACATATTAATTTTTAAAATAGCATTGTTCTTAATTTAAATGAATATATAGCCTCGATCATTTTTAACAAAAAGAAAACAAAAGAAAAAAAGCATCGATCCTAATTATTTTATCTCATCACAGTTTATTTACATCTCCCTAATTAGCACAAAATTCAACTGAATGAAATTTTTAATTAAAATAAGTGCATACATTTTATTTTTCTCAGAAAATAATCAAATTCGTATATTTATACAACCCTAAAACAGAAACAAATAAATAGCAAAGGAACATCATACGAATGTATTGTTTTATACCCTAATTTATTTATGTCACATCATTATTATTTTCAAATATGTTTTTCATTTTAATGGAGCACAAATGCCATAATCAGTTTTATGAAAATTTTCTATTTTTTTTTTTTGCAAAAGTTTCTTAAAATTGAATTGAATCTAAAAATATTTGGTGTACGCGTGCGTACAAGTTTAGAAAAGCTCTAGTAATGTTGTAAATGTTATTTAGAATGGTCATAAAACAAACAATCTAAGATCACGATATACGATAATTGTGTATTAGTATTAGTATCCGCGTGCCCACATAACTCGATCAGTTTTGTTTTTAAAAAAAAATTCTTACTAGATCAGGTAAAAGAAGCTAATACTGCAGTTCTTTTTTTGTTTTTCACAAATTTGTCATATTTGTACGGTGGGTACGTTAAGTTTTCTACATAGATCGGTTTTTTTTCTTTTTCTAAATGACATTTTATCCATCTTTTTCTCCCCCCTCTCAAAAGAGACATAGATTACAAGATGAATTATTAATGAAGTGAGTAAGATGATCAAGACAGTAGATCATAAGAAAAATAAGATAATAAATACCACGAGTTTTATTTTAATTTTTTTTTAATTTTGCATCTCTCTATATTGTAACTCTTGCGACTTGCATCATGCATTAACATTCACAAAAAAATAAAACCCCTAAAACCTGATGTTCATTAGTAAGTGAGTCATAATTATCCCATATTAGATCCACACTACCTTATTAATACAATTTTTTTTAGTGTATCCAATATATAATGTTGATAATATGTTTAAAACTCATTTTGACATCTAAACTATAAGTAACTTTTAGTAAAATATTATAAGTAACCATATAAGGTTTCCGAATGGAACAGATACAACAAGTATATTTAAATGACTTATAGTCATAGTACACCAATCAGTTATCCATCAGTGTTTTACTTATACTACCAATCATTTAAACATTTTTATATTTATATGCCTCTTTATCTTGAGTCTAGCATAAAACATGAAATACATATTATCTTTTTCATCTTAACATTAAAACCAAAAAAAAATACTATTCAAACGAACTATTAGTTCTCTTTCCATATATATATATATATAAAAGGACAAAAAAATGGATTAAAATGTGAATATTATTTACCAAAGTAGAATATTTTCTTTACAAAAGTTTGGCATTGCTAGTGGATTCGATTAGACCCAAAAGTTATAAAAAAAAAATCCTAATGGAATAGCAAGAAAACATGAAGATGCAAAGATATTATTCATGGGAAAAATCATTGCCTGGAGCAAATTTGTGAAGGTCAGATGGTCTTGACGAGCGAGAATTATGTCTCTAAATGTTACCATCAATTTTCTTGAAGACAATAGAGATCGTTGAGGATACATACTTCGTTGTGGAGCCGATCATTGTGTTTCTTCCATGTCATGCAGATAGTTTATTTGAACTGCAACAAAGTGATGGAGTATTTGGGAAAGGCAGATAAGATGATGACCTTGACCTAGCGGATGGTAGTTTCTAGCCTAAGATTCCACAACCATCCTTAACTGTTGAATGGTGATAAATCCAGCTCTTTGGGGACCATCCTATCCCAACACACTCAATCAATGAACCAAATTTAGTCCAGGGGTCAAACCAAAATCTTACGTACATACACTTGAACCTTAAGGTACGTAGATCACTGATTATCCTCAGTCTTCCATAAAGCTCTTAACCTTAAGGTAGTGTTCACGGTTCCAGACTACCTACAGAGAACAAAACTCTTGGTAAGAAGAAACCAGATCAGACGGAGGTTGAGAGCTTTGTTCTAAATGTACAAATCACGTAATCCTAAGCCATCTTTGGAGATAGATACTTTGACTTCTAATAAGACGGAGGATTAGAACTTTAATTGTTCTAAATTTAGAAATCACGCAACCCTAAACAACCTTCTGATTTTGGAAGATAGATAAATCCTCCAATATACCTTGACTCCTACAAAATTTAATTATTAAAAAATAAAATAAAATAAAAGTTAAACAAATTAAATATACAAATAACATAAACAAATTAAAAACACAAAATGACAACAATTTCATGCTGTTTGTTTATTTTATTTCATGTTTTTTTTTTTATTATTTTATTTGTATATGGTTCATAAATTTCCTGAATTTTTTTTATATAAATCTTATAGTACGGTTAACGTTAAAATAAAATCTTGGGAGAACTCAATTAATATTATAAACTCTTGTAGATGTGATGAGAATCACTTCCTTATTACAGTAAAACCTCTATAAATTAATAATGTTGGTATTTTGATATTTTATTAATTTATATTAAATTATTAATTATTAATTTATAGAAATTTTAGCTTCAGTTTTTTCATCATTTAGGATTGTATCTTAAAATTGCATAAAACTATAAGTTATGATAATTTATGCTAAATAAAATTAATGTTTTTTGATGCTGTAAATTTGTAATTTTGACTAAAAAATTTAATATTTAGAAGAAAAAACAATTTTGACAATAAATAACAAAATTATTGATGAGTTCACTTATACAAATGATAAACATAAATTCAATTTTATGATCAATGACTTTAGTTGTCTCACTATAACAACATAGAAGACTATATAAATATAATGATGCATACTTTTACAAATATACGTAATGTTTTACTATTGATAAGAAAGTTATAAAAAATACTATAATTCGATAATTTGAAACAACACAATAATTGTTTGATACGAACTCTAAAAAATACACTACAACCATACATTAGTAGTATAACTCTTGATACCAATAAATGTGTAAGGGTACAACGAGTACATAAAATCTATCTATCTATTATATAAAGAGTAAGTGTGCCTCACAAAAGATTAACAGATCATCATTTTCTTCCATGACACATCAGCTCATTTATTTATTATTTCATAATTTATGACTTATAAGGGATTAATACATCATTATTCTTTTCCATGACACATTAACTCAATTATTTATTATTTTAAATATAATTGACAAAATTTAGTTAGTTAAGTATATTAAGAGTTAATGTAAAAAGAATTTTTTTAAATGATATATATACTCTTTTCTAAATTTATATGCTTTATAATTATTGGCTAATAAAAAAATATGTACTCTCCTTCTAAATACTCCGATCTACCATCGGTTCTCATCTATTAACGATAATTGTAAAAAAAATTTCCAACAAGATGAACATGGAAAGCAATGAGGAAGCATACGTCGATTGGGTTATTGGGTTATTAGAGCTTTGAAAAAGAGATTATTATTTTTTTATGATTTTTGTCATTTTCTAAAGGCATTGTGAATTATGATACTTTTACAATAACAAAAATAAAAATAAAAATTTTCATTATATCAGGTTTTAAGGCATTTATTAATTATTATTTTTTTACAAAGATGTTAGAGGACGAATAAATTAATTCATAAGGACCACATCTTCCAAAGAAACAAAATCACAAAATAGATCCGTTTATCATAAAGAGATTCGTTGTTTCTAACCCTGCGTTCCGATTCTGATAGGTGCACCTGACATGGCATTTCCACGATTAAAAAATGGAGGCTAACCTGTGATTTCATTCCACCGTAACGAGGATGATTTCATTCGTCGTGGGTACTATGGCGGGCTCTCGGTAAGCTTTCAATATTTGAAGGTCTCACAACACCAAGGTTCTCCTTTTTGACCTCGGTCCGAGAACATCCCATCCTCCAGTGCTTTGGGTACTACGGACCCTCTGCCATCCATTGCAGATCGAAACATTCAGCTGTCGACGGACAAACTTTGCCAAAACGGACGAATACAACTTTTCCTCCGCGCCCGGAGTACAGGAAAATCAACGGCATGCGGCGGAAAGTTTCCCAACCCTGAAAAATCGATAATTGTCAGCAAAGTTGTTTCTTTTTTTCGATTTTGATCATATGCAAATCATTACGTGGCTCATATAGAGATGAAAAAACCTATTACACGCCAATAGTTTAGCCTATTTCCCCTAAACGAAGAGATTATTTAAAAAAATATTATAGTTCATTTTTATTTTCAGGAAAAACATGTTAGGATTTTCTTTTTGAAATTAAAAATTTTCAATCTTTTTGTAAACTTAATTTATTTGGTCATTTTCGAAAATAATATACATATTATTTAAATTATTATATTAATTATAATTCAAAAATATATAATAAAACGCATCTGCGTGTCCACGCGGATTATCACCCACGCGGATTATCACCTAGTACTCTTAAATTAAAGAAACAAAAAAAGAAAAAAAAAAGAAAAAAAACTGTTTATGACTCTGATACCAAAAATATATATTGCATAGATTTTTCATTGTGTTATTATTAGTTCTATAGTTTCCATTTCTATACAACTAAAACAAAATTTTGATAAAACATACTCTATATGAACTATGAGATGTTCGTGAGAATATTTTGCTTATGTCCTTATAGTCGTAACATATAGAGAGGTGTGTGTACAAGCATAGATATGGACGTCAATTTTAAGCCTCTACTTTCAATTTGGATTTTGCATCCCTTGGTTAGCTCAACTTGTAGTCTCCACTCTATATCTAAATAAGGAAAAAGGGAATTTTCTCTTTTCGACTCGCAAAATTATCAACTTAGATACTAGACGTGCGGTAAAATACATATATAAAAAAAAAAATTATCTACTTAAAGAACTAACTTATCCATAAGATAATCCTTTAGAAAAACCACCAGTCGAGGCATCTTGAATATCTTAAATTTGACTATAGCTTAGTGAAATAAGCCTCATAAACTTTATCTTCTTAATCCTAACATTAAATCCAAAAAAAGAAAATTATTTTCTTAAATTATATGCTACCTTAATGGAAAACAGAAGGGCACTAATAATGAAACTCCATATGGATTACGACATGTGATAAAGTAGATATTTTACGAAAGACCACTAAAATTAATGAGTTGTTTCTTTGAAAAAAAATGAAATGAAATGGTAGCCACAATTCTAAAACTATATTTACCCAACTTCTTATAAAAATCTATTTGGTATCTCATGACGGGAAACGGAACCACAAGTTTTTTTTTTCTTTTTTGATAAAAAAAAGAAGCACAAGTTGTCATAAGAACTAAGAAGTGCATGCTCCTATATCTTTCAATTTCTATCCTATATTTTAATAAAGCACGTTTTTGTTATATCTTATAAAATTTCCTTAATTCATGATCAAAACATTCTTCGACTAGTTTATGTGGTTTTTTACGTGATAACCAAAATTAGAAGATTTCAACCTTTCTAAGAAATTAAGAATATCGGTTTTTAAAAGAAAAAAATAATAATTCATTAACATTTAACAGCTAAATGTCACGTTAGCTTGGTTTCATGATTTGATGGTTTAAACTTTAAATTCTACTTCAATTCATAACAAGTGGCACAATGTAGGATGACAAGGAAAATGCAAGTGCTGAGTCACCGCACTCACTCTCTGTGTTGTGTAACAAGAAATCAAACTCCAATATCATTTTTTCTTTCTCTTTCAAAAGTTGGTCAAGTCTTACTATTTTCGCCCTCAAATTTTAATTCTTTTTTTATTACCGTTTATTACATCATTATCATTAGACTTATCACATCTAATCATAATATGATAATTTTTAGTCGACTGTTATCAGTAGATGCGATTACGATGAACAATTTCTTCAAGCAACGATTCTACTGTGTAAATTCTCCTCGACATGCTGTTATGCATGTACGACATCTCCATATTGGACATGCTCTCTCCGCAACACGATCAAATCTACAACGGACGGTTCTGCATGTACGACATTCCTATGATGGACAAGTTTTGCATCTTTTAATCTACAAAAAAATACATTTTATGCGGTTCGAACCCCAAACCTGGTGTAAAAACCTTTAAAAACCTATAACCAATGGACAAAAAGTGTTTCCAGCCAATTTTAATTCTTAATTCCATTTTTTTGTTTCTTTCCCTCAAGTTTATATCTCAATGACTAAATATACAATAAACTAAACACCACAAGAACAAACTCTCGATAGTAAAAGAAGCTAAAGAGAGTAATTATGAAGAAAGGTATATCTCATTTACTTTGTTATTGAAGGCTTATCTCATTAACTAGAGCTGGCCGTTACATTTTTTTTTTCTTTTTAATGCATACGTTAAGAGTAGTGCTAGCTTATACTTATCACTAGAGTAAAATATTCATAATGCGATCCCCCAAACTTTTGAAACCGAACTATCTCAAGGGAGAAAAGACTCTTAACATTGACATTAAACTTAAGAGAGAGTGGAAAGGACATGATACGATGGTGCAATCTGACAGTCAACTTCTATTGCTTTGTACAATTTATAAAAGACGAGTATAGAAAATTAATGGACACCATAAAAATGATGTTTCTAAGAAAAAATTATATGATTGTCTTTGTCCAGATAAATACACAAGAGTTGATAAAAATTGCTTGATATATAGAGAGTTAAGTGATCAATTTGATGAATACATAGAAATTCACATGTGGCATGATCCATACTTATATATATATACTCTACTTCTATATTACTCCTACTTAGAATGGGTTACCTTTTCTATTTCCAAATTTTTAAAAAAGATTATCCAAGATGGCTAAAAATTTAAACACATATTATAATCAACAGAATCAAAGAGTTCTTGACCTAGATAAGTTTTGACAAATTTTAGAATTTAATTATCAAGAGCTTGAAGAAATTGACTTAACTTATGAACTGCATAGGTGATATATGGTCTTGTTATAGTCAGATAAAACACATATCCGATGAACTGTCATGTGTCATTCCTGTGATAAACATATAGGGTCCATGGGAATAGAACTTGGTTAACAGGCTGAAAAAAACATCTTTTAGTAGATATAATGTATACTTCCCCCGACACAGAGAAATTCCCTTAGAGGACCTTGTCACTAAATCCTTGATATTTACTTTTTCATATTAATCATTCAAAAAAAATTGTTAGGGACCTAAATCCTTGATATTAATTTTTAGAATTAATTAAAAAAAAATCACTACTGTAGCAATGACATTCCATTTTTGCCATTGTACTATTCAAAATTCGGATTTTACCACTCAGCTATGGTAAAATGACTTTTTTGCCCTTGGTTATGTTAAAGTTTTTTTTTTATCTATATGTTTTCGTGTACATATTTGTGTAATATTTTTGTCCATGGATCAATAATAATTAGATAATTAAGACATTTTGTTTAGGTTTTATATTTCTAATTTATAGTTTAGTTTTATGTTTAGATAGCTAACATATAATGTTTGGGTTCCCTATTTATAATTTAGGGTTTACTTTTAGGTTTGTGTTATATATTTATAATTTAGAATTTAGTTTAGGGTTTAGGATCTATATTTATACTTTAGGGTTTAGTTTTAAATTTGGATTTTCTATTTTATAATTTAGGATTTAGTTTTAATGGTTAGATAGAGTTTAGTTTTAGTGGTGGACAAAATTTGCATAGAAAATATTTACATTTGTTTTTGTGTACTAAGTTTTACGTTTGGGTTATATATTTATAATTTAGGGTTTGGGTTCTATATTTATAATTTAGGGTTTAGTTTTGGATTTAGGTTTTCTATTTTATAATTTAGGATTTAGTTTTATTGGTTGGATAGAGTTTAGTTTTAGTGGTAGACAAAATTTGCATAGAAAATATATCCATATGTTTTCGTGTAATAAAATTTTATTTGGCCATAAGGGTAAATTGTCATGAATAGTTGAATTGTTATAATTTGTCCTTGAAACAGTAAAATGGCAAAATTGAAAGATTTATAAATTTTAATGGCAAAATATGAAATCTCTCTAATTTTTATGCACAAAATAGCTTTCAGAGATTAGAAAGTTGTAGAGGTGTTACTGAGAGAGATTATATATATATATATATATATATATTCCATATATATTCCATGTAAGAATGTATTGGTAATATATATTTTGTGTCAGGACTCATCTATGAATAGTAACCAATCCGGACAATAGCTTCAGATTGATTAGATTGGGAAGAGGTGAAAAAATATCACCAAAATCTACACCATCCTGTTAAGTAAAAATTTGGGCTAACCTTTCAATAAACCTATCAAGTTAATGTTTCATTTTGAATACCCAATTGCACCCTACAACATTTTCCCACGTTGTAATAAAGTTATACTCCAGGTTCTAGTGCTTTTTTCATAGCTTGAAGCTCCTCATCCGTGTGACAAAAAAAAAGAAAAAAAAGAAGAAGCTCCTCATCCATACATCTATTTTCATTTGGAAAATGGCATAACAAGTTTAAACACTTTTTTTGTTATGGTTCACCACAAAAAACAATAGAGACTTCAGAATTTGCCATTAAAATTTATAAATCTTCGAATTTTACCATTTTAACAGTAAAACCTGAATATATCATTTTCTGATGAAATTAGTACGGTTCATCACAATTCTACCTCTATATACCTCTACATCTAAAAAACATTTGTATACAAAAACATATGGATGTTTTTTCTATGCAAATTTTATCTACGAAACATAAAACTAAACTCTAAATTATAAATAGAGAACCTAAACCCAAAACTAAACTCTAAATTATACCTAGAGAACCCAAACATTGTATCTTAACTACCCCAACATAAAACTAAACCCTTAATTATACATAAAGAACTCAAAGCCAAAACTAAACCTTATATTATAAATAAAGAACCCAAACATTGTGTCTTAGGTTTGAATCAATTATCAAAATCTAACCCTAAACAATACATATAAAACCCAAACAAAAAAAATTAATTATCCAAACAAAATTGTCTTCTGGACCAAAAGCATTACATAAATTTGTCTACGAAAACTCGTGGACAAAACAAAAGGAAATGAGAAGAAAAAAATAATTCATCCGATGTAAGAGCAAAATAGTCTTAGTATGGGGTCTTAGTATGGCGTTTTGTTCTTATGATGGGTAAAGTCACTGAACTAAAATCAGTTTCAAGTGATATAGATGAGGTAACAAGTAAAATCAACATGCAAAACGGATATTTGCCTATAAAAAAATTAACAAGATGGTTTTGTTAAAATACCCTATAAAAAAAAACCATCTCAAATACTATTAATTACTTTCTTTAATTGCTTCTTTCTTTCTTTTTTCTTTTTCTTTTTTTTTTAAAGATTGATCGTTGTTTCTGGTTTACTATATTAGTGATTCGTTAGAAGTAAAAAACATATATTGAAAAAAAAAATCTTATATACTAAAATAAAATTGCTCTAAACATAAGGTCTGAGATGAGGATACATTTCACTTATGAATTCTTTTTTCTAAAAATTTTCCTATTTTAGCAGAAGCGACAAAAAAAAATACACTATACCATAAAACAAAACAAGAAAACTCCCAAAAATTATTTCCTAAAAAATAGAAGTAAGAAAAAATAAAAAATTTATCCGCTCACCCTCCATCCATTGTATATACTAGTGATGATCTGACACATTACCATTATCGTGGATCATATATGATCAATTTATTGTTTCTCTTTCTTCAATTTTCGATGAATTTTTTTTGGATTTAATAATGGAATAAATGAGTCATATCTTATTTCCATTGGTTTTGCATAATAAATATAACTCTTTTTAGTAATTTAGAGTCACAATAATGTTACATATAGACTAGCGAGTATGATCATGCTACATTGTGTATGGTCTAAATTATTCAAACAAGAGTTATATTGTTTACGCAAATTCAATGTATATAAGATAACAACATGACTAATTTACCCTATTATTAAATCCTAAAAACTTTCATCGAAAATTAAAGAAAGAGGAAAACGATAAATAGATCATATATGATCCATGTTAATGGTAATGTGATCAGATAACAATAGTATATATACCGGATGAAGGGTGGATGGAGGAATTTTTTTCTTTTTCTTATGATTTGTTGTTTTTTTCTTCTATTTTTTGGGATATATTTTTTGGGGTTTTCTTTTTTGTTTTGTGGTTTAATGTTTTTTGGTTGGTTTATTTTACATAGGAAAGATTTAAAAAAAAAAGTTTGTTACTGACACGTGTTAGCGTTTTAGAGCTTCTGTTTAGGCTTTGGCATATCCTCGTACTTCTTGCCAACTCGTCAGCCATATCTGAGCGGTGTCCAGGGCCGGTTTAGATAAGAGGACAAGTGGGCCAATGGCCCGGAATCCCTTTCCGTGTCTCCTGTGTCCTTGTGATTAAGGGACCCAATTTTTTATTTTTTATTTATTTTTTATAGAAATTTTTTAAAATACTAAAACAAATTGATTGAAGGGGGCCCAAAATTTAATTTATATGTATATATATATATATATTTATAAAAAAATTTTAACAAAATTTAGTAAAAACCCTAAAAATTAAATTTTAAGAGTTCAAATTTTTTTTTTCTCCCTGAGCCTAAGAAAACGTTGAGCTGACCCTGACCATGTCATATGAACCCTTATCCTGGACTGTCACACAACCCGTGATATATATTACTGCGGTACCACAATTCTATATACAACTACAAACAACACTCATAACATTAATCTTATCTTTCACTATCTTTCACTGAATCACTAGGGATTCGGAAATTCTGCTTATTTCTGGGATCTTTTCTCACCCCTTAGTGCATTAAATCCTCTTATCTCTTTATCTTTTCTTATCTAACATCTTACTAATAACTGTGTGATAGATCTACCATCCTATTTCATTTCCATTTCATAACATGTAACTAAAAACAATCATAACTCAATTTCAATAACAAGACAACCATTATCATCACAAATCAACACACATCAAGCAGAGAATAACGAGATATGAGAGTGAGGAACCTAAATGCATCATCACAAATCAACACACATCAAGCAGAAAATCAAGAGATATGAGAGTGAGGAACCTAAATGCGACTAAAGATTCACATATCACGCTCTCACCTTAGAGATATCAAAGAGGACGGTTAGGGTTTCTGGTGGAACTTCTTCTTCTCTTCTCTCCTTTCTGCACTAATCCTTCTTTTTGCTTCAGCTTCAGCTCTCATGGGTCGACCTCGGTGACGGAGTGCCTGGATTTTTCTTCCTTGTTTCTTCTCTTTCCTCTCAAAGTGGCTGCAGCTCTCTCTCTCTCTCTCTCTTCTAATTCTTCTTCTCTTCCCTTATATTAGTGCATGTTGTTATATATGTTAGAAGACAAAAGACGGGATTGTCCTCAACCCTAGTGATTGCATGGGCCTCAAGTTTGGGCCTTGGATTGGGCCTTAGTTTGGGAATGTCACAGTTGTGGTATTGGCTTGCTAAAAGTTGTTATCTCTAAGCATGAAATCGAACAGCAGAGCCAATATCCATGGCCAATCTTCGTTCTTCCAGTTCTTGGTTCGGTGTTACCAAAGTTTAATCAAAGTCTTCATTTTTTGTTATGCACATGTTCGGTTATTTTTCTTTCTCGCGGATTTCTCAAGCTGCGATTTCCTTACAGCCTCTTGGATTCGCCTCTCATGTTCTTTCAGAATGTCCTCAATGTTTCCACCGGGAGGCATTAATGGACCTCAACAATTCATTATGTTCTTCTTCCTTATATATGTCTGAAACTACAGCAGAAAACATCTTAGGATCAATAATCTAAAGGAGAAAAAAACTAAGAGCTAAAATGTTAATTTTATTACAGTGTGGATTCTACGGCTACATCTTCTTAATGTGAAGGAGACAAGTATCTCCCAGTCATGGGAAATTTGGTAAATCTTGTAGCCTTTTACTCAACTAAATTGTTCCTAGAACTCTCATTTTTACTCAATGGTGTTGTCATGCTTGGATGAATAATTGAATTGGTATGAGAAAAGCCTTTTTCTCTATCGCTTCTTCCTATCTCTCCCCTCAAGCCGGTTCTACTGTCTTCTTGAGGATTGAACCTTTGTGTGGTGATTGTGGCTTTTGAATGCCCTGAAGCAATGAACTTTGGTGGTTTAGCAGCACTCTTGAAGTCTCTTGAACCTTTTCTTACAGATTCATGCCATGGTCCTTGACAGTTTCAGCTTGTTCCTAAATTTATATAGAACATGATTTAATTAATATTTTCTGGTATAGGAACTACTCTCATTTACCTTCTTGCTTTTTCATCGCGAAGTTTTGCATCAATTTCTTTGCTTGGAGGATACTTTGGAAAGCTTGATACATCGCATGGGACTGGTTCCTTTGTGAAGAAATAGAGAAAAAATGGAAGAAAGAATTGAGTTTGCATTAAGGAGGTAAATCAAGAACTTATAGGAGAAGAATTACAAATCTACTTTGCTACTTAGCATCAAAGAATTTATGTCATGCTTCTCTGGTTCTAAGGACATGTTCATTTCGTCTAAAAAGATTACAGTGGCGTTACGAGAAAATCAACTTCGAACTTTTCTAAAAATATATAATTTCCAAAATTAGAAATATTCTAAAAATGTGAACTTCCAAATATAGGTACTAGGGTTCCTGAATTAAATAAACTAGGGTTTTGCAAAACTCGGTTACATTACCGTTATCTTCCAACTCAGATTTCGGCCAGAGCTTACCTCGAAGTTGGGATATGTAAGAAGTTCCGGAAAGCTGACAGCGAGGGCTTCCCAATGTTATGTAGATCGGATTTTAACTCCTTCTGGTTTGACTGAAAACTACTTTGGAAGTTAGTTGTTTGTGAGGTTTGATCGGCATAGAACTAACTCGCGAAAATGAACATAACTTCCAGATCATAACTCCAATTGTAGATCCACTTTCGGCTATAGCGAGATATATGGGTCATTCATATCTCCAGAAATGTTTGTTGAAAAAATGATTGTGTTTTGATACGATCCTAGGAGGCTCTAAGGACTTGGAGCTAGAAGCTTGGATGCCACATGGAATCAGAGCAAGCTTGGCGCTGAAGAAGCTTGGAAAGGAGCTTTCGGACTCAAGAAATGTCCATGGACCAAACAGCTCAATCATATCATTGGAGTCTTGCCACATCCAGCAATGGCTCAGAAGGATCATTCGAACCATATGGTTTGTAACAAGTCCACATTGGGCATGTTACAAGTTCGAGAAAGCTAGTGTGTGGCCTCATGACCCACTCACACTTTTTTCTTTCGTCTTTGGTTTTTTTCCATTGGGTTTTCCAGGATAAGGTTTCTAACGAGGTTTGTAGTTCATGAGCTCATCTTTGCCATGGCATTTATCCGAACCACACTTAGGCCAGTTTACATCATTTAGGTGTGGCTCTTATCTCTTTTTTTTCTATCTTTATTTCCTCATTTGAATTTGAATGTTGTTTGTTTAATTTCTGCATGGTCCGAGTGTGAGTTCATGAGGCATGTCTCGTAACTCCACACTCTTTATTTCTCTTCTCTCCTCTCTTCGTCTCCCTTCTCTTTATATTCTGATCTGAGAACTCTATATTCCTTCTCTATCTTTTATCATTCAAAAACCTTTCTAAGAGTTTAGATCATTGTCTACTTATTTTCGTGTGATTCGAAATTGGGTCTAGAATCAGTTCTTCATCTTCTTAAATTCATGGTGTTGAGATTGGGGTGATATCCTCCTCTAGGATTGTATCTTGTTTGCTCCTCTGTTTGTCTATTCTTCTAGTACTGGTCGGATCTATCTTCGAAATACTTATATTTGTCCTTCTCTTCTCTCTTTTTCCCTCACAATTTCTTTCAATCTCTAACTGATCAGAGAGACACAAAAATCATTGCCCAGAACCCTAGGATTCACTTATATATGTGTCTTCACTAGATTATGATTTGGGTTTATTGGAATTTTAACATGTGTTGATTATACGATCCAAAAATATAGGATCATAGTGTTACAAATGAAAGAAAGTAGAATAGTTAGATACTAGTGGATAAGTTTTGTATAACTTAGAAGTAAGAGTTTTCTTCTACAATAAACTATCCAGTTAGGGCATTTCCAACATACTTCTATTTTTGCCTCTAAACTCTATTTTAGAGTAAAATCTACTCCAACTTATCTCTATTTTCATCTCTAAAATAGAGATTGCTATTTTTTTTTCTCCATATATAGAGGAGCTCTATTTCTTCCTCTATAATAGAGTTAACCCTTTTTATTTGTAAAATGGTCCTTCAACTTTTTGAAGAGATAATACGAGATCTCTCGTACAATCTTATTGTTGAGCATATTCCGTATATATATTCTGTCGTATATTGAGTTTAGATATCATCATGTAATCTATAAATATCGATGTATACTGTAACTACAATCTATCAATCACAATCATCTTCCTCTACATGGTATCAGAGCCTTTCGATCAAAAGGATCTCTGTATCACGCGATAAATTTTCTTTTTCTCTTTTAATCACTCAAGATGTCGAACGACTCTTCCATCTCCTCCGACGTAGTTAATTCCGGACCACGGAGGCAGAGTATCGTGCGGTCGCCGACACGGCCTCCGAACTTTGTTGGGTGGCTTCGATTCTTCGTGAGCTAGGAATCAAGTCAACTTCTCAGCCAGTGATTTACTGTGACAATGTGGGAGCCACATACTTAGCTGCCAATCCCGTGTTCCACTCCCGCATGAAGCACGTCGCCCTTGATTACCACTTCATTCGTGAGCTCGTACAAGCAGGTGTTCTACGAGTTTCTCATGTTTCATCTAAGGATCAACTTGCCGACGCCTTAACAAAACCAGTAACACGCTCACTTCTTGAAGCCAACTCGTCCAAGATTGGCCTTTCCTCCGGTCGTCCATCTTGCGGGGGCGTGAAGAGATAATACGAGATCTCTCGTACAATCTTATTGTTGAGCATATTCCGTATATATATTCTGTCGTATATTGAGTTTAGATATCATCATGTAATCTATAAATATCGATGTATACTGTAACTACAATCTATCAATCACAATCATCTTCCTCTACACTTTTAACTCTTTTTTATTTGTGATCAAAATAAATATTCTAATAATTAATAATATAAATGAATTTCTAAAATTATTAATAATATAATAATTTTTTTAATCTTTTTATAATTATTTTATATTGATAGAATAATTGATTATGAAGTTAATTTTGACCAAATTTAATATGTTGGGTTGATTTTAAAGGTTTTGGGTTAACAAAATATATTATGTTTTATTATTTGTATATGATGCAATGTATATTTTTTTATAATAAATGTGATATTCAAATAATAATTATGATATTTAAATAATATTATAATTTTATGAAAGTAAAAATAATATGCAATGGGTTAGTTTGCAACTTTTATGAATAAAATGTATTAAAACTAAAGTAAAAATAGAATCTATATGGAATATTCTTTTTTAGAGAAAAAAAATAGAGGTATACATTGGAGCAAAAGTCACCTCTATTTTAAAAGAAAAAATAGGGAAATACATTGGTGATGGTCTTACTAAAGCAAAAGATCCACAACACTATGGTGAATGACTTCAACATTAATTGCCATTCCAATATTGATGGAGTTCTTGAGTAAAATCTAGTGGTATCATTGCAGATTATAATATTATGAGAATTAATTAATGTTTCGTTTAAATCTCGCACAACTGAATTTGTTTGTTGATAAATTTATCATGTATAATTTAATTTTTAGTTTAACACGCATTGGCCAATATATACTTTTAAACATGCGACAAAAGCTTAAGTATGGGTAGACATTTTTGTATTCTTAAATTGGTGATTTGGCACAATAACCTACTTTATTATTGAAATAGCCAAATTAACTTATTAAAACTTTTAAATTTTCAGTTTCAATAATTTCCAAAAATACCTTTGATGATATATTCGGTACTCTACGAGTATTTGTCAAACTCTGCAAGCATCTTGCAAATTTTGCGAGCATTTGGCAAACTTTGCAAGCATTTGGCAGACTACGAGACCATTTGACAACCTTTCCGAGCATATGGCAGACTCTACAGATATTTGGCAGACTTTCACATATTTGGCAGACTTTACACACATTTTGCATACTCTTCGGGAAAACTGGCAGTCTCTGCGGAATAACCGGCATACTCTGCATAGTAACTAGCCGATTCTATAGAGTAACTAGCAGACTCTCCGGAGTAACTGGCAGACTTTTTGAGAATATAACAGACTTTGCGGATATCCCACTTCCTACTCGCGGTATGCTCTTTATGATCTCGGCTCATGATTTAAATCAGACTCTGCAGAATAACTGACAAACTCTCCAGAAGTTTGGCAGACTCTGCAAAAGTTAGGTAGACTCTGCAAAATAGTTGGCAGACGCTTCAGAAGACCTCAGGGTGCCTTCGATTCCTGGACGACTTTGTTCGTCGTATATTTGGCAAAGTCTGCGAACATTTGGCAGACTCTGCGAGCATTTGGCAGATTTTGTGATCATTTGACAGAGTCTGAGAGCCTTTGTCAGAGTCTCCAAGCATTTGGAAGAGTATGCAAGCATTTGGCAGAGTTGGCAAGGATTTGACAGACTATGCGAGTATTTGACAGATTCTCCGAGCATTTGACACACTCTACGAGCATTTGACAAACTCTCGAAACATATGAAAAACTCTGTGGGCATTTAGCAGACTTTGCGAACATATGAAAGACTCTGCGGACATCTGACAAACTTTGCTAATATTTAGCAGACTTTTGTAATGATTTTTGAGTTTTTTTTAACGATTTTATTTTTGAACTTAATCAAATATTTAAGGTAAGAATAAATATTGAAAAATGCAGTTTTAATTTTAAATATGAATTATAAGAAAATAATTAATCAAATAACATATTAATTTATTAATAGTTTCTTTTTAAAAATATTTATTAGTTAGAAAGGATAATTTTGATATTGTAGATAAAAATAATTTCAATGTAGGTTTTAGTTTTTCATTTTTTTATACTGTTAAATTCATTTAGGTATAAGATAATTTAATTACACAAATTTTAAATATATTTATGATAAAACTGATATAGAATTATCAATTTTTAAAAACTCATTAACCATTTCATATCAAAAAATAACCAAAGGAGCTACATACGCTAATTTAACATTAGTGTTTGATTTTGAAGAAAACTAGATTTTGAACTCACGCTATGCATGAATATTTTAATATATTTTTGGCAAAATGTGATCTATAATATTTATAAAAATATGTTTTATATATAGGAGATGATAATAATATATAATTTCAAAAACAAGTTTTAGTGACTTTAATTCCTAAATTTACAAAGTATAATCAAGTCTACTATTGCAATAAAAATTACATAATTTGGAAAACTATAATCATGTAAATCTAGAAAATGAATTAATTATAAATAGTCAATCATTACTATTTGGTATATTTGTATGTTTTTTTAAAAATTTTGATAATTTATTATACGTTTTTAATGTGTAACTTTTAAAAGAATAACACATTTGTTTTGTAAGACTTATATATAGTAAGATTCTTTTCCAATTAGACACATGATTTTGAGCATATATATGGTGCCATACTTTTAGCGATTTGTTTTTCATCTTTTTTTAACAAATCTATTTCCTAACTTTTATCATAGGAAGTATGTATATGATCATTTATGATTTTATGCATTCAATATATTTTACCATGCAATATTTTGTTTTTCTTCTTGTTTTCCATTTTATAAGATTTTGTTTTGTCATATTTTGAGTTTACTTTCCTTTTGTTTTTTTTTTACTTTATAAATTCTAAATTTATTTACATATGGTTTGTTTTTCATATATGTATTTAATTTCCCTTTTATTTTCTAATTCAAATCTATTTACATAGGTAAGATTTTTTCTTCATTTACATCGTTATCTTGATTCTTAAAGTTTACAATAGCAAGTACAATAAAAAAAAAAATTATGTTTCTTTTAAGTTTTATTTATTTTGAATTTTTTTTTTCTATTTTTAATTACAAATAGACATGTACATGATATATTTTATTATTTCTTTTTTCGGTGATGATTTTTTTCTTAAGTATCAGTTATTCCTCTAGCATTGTTATCATCTCTTTCTTTTTATTTGTAAATGACCATTCCGAGAATTATCTATTTTATACTTTTTTATTTATTTGTTTTAAAATAAGTGTTATTTACTTCTTTTTCTAAAAAAATTCAAATACGAATATACATGTACGTAAGATAAGTTAATATTTCTTTCAGTCTTGATTAACATATGGTAAGTTTTTACAATGACTACAATTATCAGAATTTTAATTATTGAAGACAATAGTTTTATAATCCGAAAAAAAAACACATTCATGATTGTAAAGATTTCATGTATACACTTTTGACGTAATTGAATATCCTAAAACACAATAATTTCCTAATAATGTTGTTGGTTTATGTTTATATAATAATTAAATCAAGTTAATTTTACTGCTAGTCTATTTGTTACATGGACTCAATTTATTGTTTGACATGCTCAAGACCTTTACCTTTCTTTGCCAGTATGCAAACTCTTTCGTGACTTTTCATTACACTTGTTCTTGACACCAAATTGGAAAAAGCTGGTTCAATGGTTTAGATAATTTAAGGAGTTTGTTGCTTTTGTTTTTACACACTTTAACATACGAATACAATGGTTCAACGACTATGCAACATCATTCAGAAAGTTTGCGGACATCATCTATCTGCTGTAACCATTTATTTATTAACTTTTTCTGCCTTCAGAGTAGCCAAATACTACAAGAAAAATGTATCATTTCGACCACCATTTCCGACCAAGAAATAATGGTCAGAAATTTCTGTCCGTTTTCCGACCAACTTCCGACCACCGTGGAAGTTGGTCGGAATTTAGTCGGAAAATTGCGACCACACAAGTTGGTCAGTATTAGGTCGGAAAACATGGTCGGAAAGTCGTCATAAATGTGTCGGAATACAGGAGATCGAACTTTTAAAAGTTACCGACCAATTTCCGACCAGCATTGGTCGGAAATTGGTCCGTAATTTTTGGTTTTTTTAAAAAAAATTTCCGACCAATATCCGACCAATCTTGGTCGGAAATTAGTCGGAAATTTAATGTTTTTTTTCAATTGCCGACCAATTTCCGACCAGGATTGGTCGGAAATTGGTCGGAAAATTTTGGTTTTTTAAAAAAATTTTCCGACCAATTTCCGACCAACCTTGGTCGGAAATTAGTCAGAAATGTAAGGTTTTTTTAAAAAATTCCCAACCAATTTCCGACCAACTTGGTCGGAAACTGGTCGGAAATTTCTGAAATTGGATTTTTACCATTTTCCGACCATATTTGGTCGGAAACTGGTCGTAAAATGTAACGGCTATATTTTTGTGACCAATTGCCGACCAACGGTGGTCGGAAATTGGTCGGAAAATTATAGCCGTTATAGAATTTACTGTTTAGTTTTCCGACCAAATTCCGACCAGAACAACATATATATAAAACCCCTTCATCCCATTTGCAATTCACACAAAAATCTATTTC
The DNA here is from genome assembly GCA_963667165.1 of Barbarea vulgaris. Lineage (NCBI taxonomy): Eukaryota > Viridiplantae > Streptophyta > Magnoliopsida > Brassicales > Brassicaceae > Barbarea > Barbarea vulgaris. The sequence continues at coordinate 14,830,286 of OY763892.1, forward strand.
TAAAATATCTCTCTATCAAAAACTTCACTAAAAAAATCTCTCTCCTTCAAAATCTCTCTCTTAGTAAACTTCAAAAATTTCAAAATTCTCACAATATAATAACATCTCACCCAATTTATCGTATAAGAGAGTGGATGTATAAACGCGTTGATGAAGAAACCGGTCAGATTCGAGAAGCTTATAAGGTCGGACTTCGACATTTTATGGAGTTTGTAACTAATCAAGAAATTGCAAAGGAACAAGGTATGTCCATGTGTCCTTGCGTACGATGCGGTAATGAGAATTTTATTACAATAGATACAATTTGGAAACATTTATATCATAGAGGGTTTACGCCGGGATATTATATATGGTTCTCGCATGGTGAAAATTTTGTTGATATAGCTGGTCCAATTCGTAGGGAAGCTAGGGTTAAAAATGAAAATAATGCTAGATTTGAGGATAGAGGTAGTATTAGAGAAAATATTCCTGTGGAGCGAATGGTTAGAGAAGCATTTCCGGAAGTTGTAGAAACTTCAAATGTTGTTGAAGAACCAAATCCCGAGTCAAGAAGATTTTTTGATATGCTAGATGCTGCAAAACATCCATTATATGATGGTTGTAAAGAGGGACATTCTCCATTATCCACCGCGACTAGAATGATGGGTATCAAAACTGATTACAATCTTAGCGAAGATTGCGTCGATGCTATTGCAGATTTTTTCCATGACTGTCTTCCAGAAGAAAATCTTGCACCGCGTTCTTATTAACTCCTGCAGGAGTTAAAACAACTTTGCATTAACTCCTGCAGACTAAACACTCTGACCACAGTCCAAGAATCGGAGGGTACTCTTGTCATTTCTTTTGTATCCAACATGCCAAAAAATGGCATTTTTGACATGTCTTCTACGAAATGGCATTCTTGAAAGGCGAATTGAATTTATGGCATTTCCAACAATTTTTCCTAATTTCTTTATATACTAAATTTATTATTTTGGTAATTTCTAAAATTGTGTTGCCTATTTTTGCAGTGATTTTAAGTTATTGGCATATATCAAAAAAAAAAAATTTAGTTTTTGGTAAATTATCTTGAGAATTTATGTTAAACATTGTTTTGGACTATAACAATATCGCGTTTTTAAAATCCCAAGTGGTTTTCTGTTTTTCTCCTTCATATACAATATACTCCCTCCATTCCTTATTAACCCTATTTCTATGAAAAAAATTATTTCAAAAAATTATATTTTTAGGTTATCTATTCATGTTTTATTAGTTATTGATGATATATTGTAAATTTCAAGAAAAATAATTGAATACTATTGGTTTAGAGTTACAGAAAATTGTTGATCACAAAAAAAAATGATGCATTTATAATCAAATTTTAATGTGTTTTCTTAATATGTGTGAAAATCCTATAAATATGATCAATAAGAAACGGAAAAAGTACTATATAAGATTAAATAGGATTCAGAACTATTATGGAACTAGCCACCTTTATTTTAAAGGCACATATTTATTTTTATTTTTAATATTTTAATATTAAATAGTTTCTTAATTAATTATCAAGAAGTCAAGAATAACAAAATATATTTTAATTATTCATTAGTAAAAATTAAGGCATGATTTCTTTATACACTAAAATTATTATTTTGAGTAATTTCTATTATTTTGCTTCTTAATAAGAAATTAATACATAATTTCCTTATATACTAAATTTATTATTTTGGTAATTTCTAAAATTTTGTTGCCTATTTTGGTAGTGATATTTCTTTTAAGTTTTTGGTAGATATTAATTTTTCTTTTTTTTTAGTTTTTGGTAAATTATCGTCAGAATTTATGTTAAACATTGACTTGAAACAGTAACTTTCATAAGAATTATAACCGGTTTGATATTCCATTTGGAATCTAGGGTTTGATTGGTTATAATAACCAAATATTAATTTCCATAATTTTATAAAAAAAATATCGATTAATATTGCATGTGTATATATCTTATGAAATCCGCTGTTGATGGGAAATGATAAGATAATATTGCTTATCATTTGAAGCCAAAAACAGAAGAGAAAAGATGAAAGGTCAATGTTTTCATACATAAAGACTTTTGACAGAAGATCATTTTACAACTGACTGCTTTGTCTAACTAACAGAACAAAATCGAACTTGTTTTTGTCATTCATGGTTTCGACGGACGGAAATGGCTAGAGAATTAGAGACTCTCTTTGGGAGAAAGATGATGAACAAAACTAAATTAGGGTTTTTCTCTTTTCTTTTTCTGTTTCTTTTTTTTTGTTATAAGAAAATTAATAGGCATAGACAATTATGAAACTAATAATTTATTACATAAAATTTTAATATATTTTAGCTATTTGTATATTATAAAATAATATTTTATTGTAAACAATTATTTTTTCAGTTGTTAATTTTTAGCATGGATAAAAAAAAATTGTTTCACTATTTATTATGAAATTAATATAAAAGTGTAAAATATGCTAAAAGTTATTTGAAAGATAACATACGTTTTATTGTAAATAATTGTAGTCTTATGTTATTTCAGTAGTTAATTTTTTACATATAATATATATATCTATAGTTAATTTTCAGCATATATATATTAGACATCTTGTTATATAAAGTTTGGTCTCGACACGTTATTATAATTAACGAGATCATGACACGTGTCGCTAAATCGATGATATTCTGACACGTGTATAAAAAATTGTGTTTTATTTTTTCTTAATCAAAAAGGAAACCAACAAAAAAAATAAACATGACATGTGTCGCTAAATCGATGATATTATGACATGTGTATAATAAGCTCCAATAATTTTGTTATCTCACATTTCTAATTATTTGAACAAAAAATAATTATCATGATCACACACTCACGAGAGCTAACATGTTTCAAATTATAAATTAGCAAGATCACACTACATGTGTCACTTAATCGATTAGATTTTTGTTTTCTTTAATTTAAAAAGGAAAACACCCAAAACAAAATTAAATAATAAAATATATATACCTTTTACTTTCAATTTTTCTAATTTACAATTCAATGAATTTTGCGACCGATGTTTAATGGAACCTGAAACATCAAACCATGTTTTCTTCTCATGTTTGCATGCTATAGCGGTGTGGAGAGCTTCAGGTATTCCTTATAGCCTACTATGCGATCCATTAATATCTATCGAAGATAAGATACGATATTGCCTTCGTATTTCAAATGATACATCCCTGGAAAAACATACACGTTACTTTCCTTTTCGGATATGTGGAGACTATGGAAAAGTTGAAACAATATGGTTTTCAATCGAATGACAGACACACCAACGGACACTGTTAATCGAGCTATGGATGATACTAAGGAATGGCTTGATATTAGATAAGAGAATGGAAGTTCTCCATCACAAAGAGATATTGTTGGTCCTCGGAGGAATCCAACATGGAAAAAACCAAGCATTGGCTGGGTCAAATGTAATTATGATGCATCACATCATGAAGGCAACAGATCATCGGGACTAGGCTGGATAATACAAAATAGTGATGGTATTGTTCTATCTTGTGCTATGGGAAAATTTCAAGGAAGACATACGATTGACGAAGCGGAAAGCACTTCTCTAATTTGGGCCTTACAAGCAGCTTGGGGATTAGGATATCGATGGGTTGAGTTTGAAGGTGATAATAGTAACCTCATTCATCAATGCATGGAATACCAATTCTAATAATTTACGGTTACAACATTATCTTCGAGAAATACGACAATAGAGATATCATTTTGAGTCGATAAAGTTTAGTTACCGATCACGAGATCACAATGTTTGTGATGATCATATATCTAGGAAATGTCTTGCTTCAAATGAACTTGGGCTTTGTATAACTCATTTCCAAGCTTTTTAGCTCCGTTTGTAAACCGTGAGCATGTTTTTGTTAATTAATAAAGCAATTAGATGGAAAAAAATAGATTAATTTTATTATTTTAATAAAATTTAAACTTTTCATTTCAAATTTAGATTTTTTATATTGTTAACAAAAATCTTAATCCAACATAAATTAAACTAAATAAAAATCAGTTTAAATGGACAACTTTTTATTATTTAATTTTATTCTCATATAATCTGGATCCTGAGAGGGAGCATAGCGGTGGGGCTTCTACTGGAGATTGAAAATGATGGTAGATGAGAATCTGATGACGGAAAAAAACAAAGCCGCAAAAACCAAACATTTCATGTATAGAGTAATAGAGCGCGAGATAGCAATAAAATCGAGAGATAGTAATAGAAGGGTTGAGCTAGAAGATGTTGTCGGAAAACGGCAGGAGACAAGGCATGGTTAAGGATTTCAGCGAGTTAAAGTGCAAAAGGGAAATTATATTATGTTAGGAACTGAGATCATATCTGAACAAGAGGGCATCCTAGAAATAACAAAGATCTTGTTAGAAGAACGTCTCGCCTAGATATATATGAGCGAGAGCATCGCCGCCGGCCACTGGATCCATTTCTCTAGATCGCACACTAGGTCTGGACATTCAAGTTTGGTTTGGGTCTATCGGATCTTGGGTTTAGAGGCCTATGATCCATTAGGGTATTTATAATTTTTAATTTTGTTCGGTTCCATCTATGTTTGAGTCAGGTTCGGATACACGAAACATTGAAAAAAAAAATTGGTTAAATTTGAATAAATTTTGGTTGAATTTTTATAAATATAACTAAGAATTTTCAAATAGCTTGGCTACTTTTGGTATTTGGTTATTTCGATCTAAAAATAATTGATGCTCTCGGCTTTATAATTGTAGGGTTACTGGGTTATATCGAATTTATGTATTAGTAATATTTTTAAGTGTATAGTTATATTTTGAGTATTTCGGGTATCTATTCGGTTCTCGGTTTGGTTCGAGTTCGAGTTTGGTTCTTCGAGTTCAGCACTCTGCAACTTCTGAAAAGCTTTGCATCCTTTAATCTGCAAGAAACGGCGTTTGCTAGGGTTCGAACCATAGAGTTGGTGTAAAAACCTTTAAACCCTTAACCAGTGAGTCAATAGTGCTTTCACGACTATTTTATTTAAATTTAATTTATTTTAAAAATTAGAACTCCGTCTATCGGACGGATCCTAATCTAGTACTAAAATAAACCACTAAAGTCATGTTTATTTGCATAATGAATTTTTACTTGTATTTTATAGACAAAAAACAAATCTTAGGCTTATGTCTGATTTTTAATTGTTAAGACAATTTTTGTGATTGGATAATTGCATTAGAAAACCAATTCCGCTATTATGTAATTTACCAATCGAAACCCCTATAAAAATATTTTATTAATTGATAAAAGGTCTATTTTTTGTCACTATATATTGAATTTGATAGTAGAAGCAAAATGGGAAATTGGTTTACTTTTTTAATCCTCAAACAAGACAAATCTTGTTATTTATATCCTTTCATATTTGTAGCTATTTATTCCATTCACCCTGTATTAAGATAGTATACAACTTTTTGTTAATTTTTAATAATTTTTTACTTCAATTTGTGGTTAACTTTTACAAACGAAAAAAAGAAAAGTATAAACAGTAATATAAAGAATATACATCTGTAGCCTAGTGGGAAATAACTCTAGCTAGTAACTACTAGACTGTTAATAAAGTATTAGAAGCATATATCAAAAGTGAGGAAGAAATTGAAGGGCCCAAGAAAAATATAATGAATTCTAAGTGAATCATAATAATGTGCTGTCGATTATTCCCATCATAATCTGTAGAGTGGAGAGAAGGTTAAAGCAGGAACAAAGATGTTCATTCATGCACCTTTTGCAGCAAAGTTTAGGTACCTCAAAAGGGTAATAAAAAAAGCATATTGAGACAACAAAACAAAACACAGTTTTAATTGTATTTGAACTTAAACTAGTTTTAATCCACTAATCTAAATTAGGAATGGATTAAGACATTCATCACATATTAGTGTTTTTTTGAATTCACATGACCGCACTTTATAAGGCTGTTAACAAAAGTATTTATTTATAAATACCAATATTAGCTTTTTGATCTAGACCTCACATTTCTTAATAAAAGTGTGAATTTTATTGAAAGTAGAGCCTCTTTATTTTTTATAATAATAAGCTAATAATATACATAGAGTTACTAATCAAAGTAACATGTGATTGTGAGCTTTGTGTTTGTACTGTTAAAGCTGCGTTCATGGACCAATTCTTTTTACCGACCTTGAAATCCGTGAATTGTTTTAACTCTTACTGGTTGAGAATAATTTAGAGATTTTTAACTAATTTTTTACAATCCAAAACAGAATTAAAAAGTAAAAAGAAATTCCACACAATCGCAAAAATGTACAAACAAAAGTAAAAAAAAAAAAAAAGTAAAAAACTTAAAAATCATCATCTCTGTTTCAGACTGACTTTATAAGTTAGTCATAGCGAGCCTAAATTCTTGAGAGCGGTTCGCTCGTAACCTCTATAAGGAATCAAGCTTTAACCAAACCGGTTTATTAAACCGGGATTAATCCGGTACGGTCAACAATTGTGTGTGTTTTACTACATTGAACATCCACCAGAAACCGGTAAGGGCATTGTAGCTTTGATACCATCCAAAATAGTCTTAGAGTTCCCTCCACATTTCATCGTCTGCTCCAAAATATTCACCAGTTGCATAAATATTTCCATCCTCGTCACATCTCGATTCGCCTAAAATCGAAATTTCAAACCCGGTTTAGGTACATTTTCTAACACAACTTAACCAATTTAACAAACTTTTATAACTTATAGTTAAGTGTAAGTATTACCTCAACAGTGAAGCGAGCCCAAATCTTGTCTAGTCGAGTTTCGATGACACCTTTCAAGATTGTTAACCCTAAGCTTCGAATCCAATCAGCGATTTCAAGAAAGAATCCGCGTTGTTCGCATAACATCTATCACGAAAAAGATAAAACCGATTTGATCAAAACCGAGACCTTGAGTGGTTTCTTTTAGAAATGTTATATAAGTATGCAATGGTTGTTACCTCAACTTGGAATATGCGAGGCGGGTTTATATCTTCTACGACGATTGGACACACCATAGACTTTGACCCGACTTCGAAAGCCCATGTTGCTCCTCCACCATCTTCTTTCATAATCTTATAACAAACCAACACAAAAGAGGAAATGTCAGATCAAGAAACAAAGAGAGATGTCAAGTTATGATTATTCGTGTGTTACCTTGGATTCCCCGGTTTGTTTCAGCTTATCAGCATGCTTAGAGACGTTTTGCAAGAAGAGCATATGCTTGATGGTACGTTCGAGGAGCGCATCAATGCTACACTGTTAAACAAAAATCCACAATTACGATTTGTTAGTAATGGTTTTTCTTAGAGAATGTTTAAAATTTCCGAAAAGCAAGAATTTTTCACTTACTTTTGCACCGTTTGGTATGATTTCACGCAACTCCTTGACACGATCTTGAATCATTTGGCGATCTTTAGGCCTTGGTCTTGGGTTCTCTCCAGGTTTAAGTCTTTTACGATTATTAGCCGGTTTTGCAGATTCATTCTTATTCATCATTCTTGGACTGCTCTCACGCTTCAAGCTATGCGCTTGTTCAACCCAAGAACTAATCTGAGACCCGTAGACCGATGATGGCCCCACCGGTGTCCCATGTTTCTTCTCAAATAACTGGCTACCTTGAGGGCTACATTGAGATGGCGTGGTAACCGAAGAATTACTAACTTTAGTCAAAGTGGTTTTGCATGACTCAGAAGTTTCGTCTGAGATCTGCTTCGTGGAAGAGCAAGCACCTGAGACCACAGCATCTAACAGATGATCTGTTCCTGAAAGTTCGTACCCCGAAGAACCAAACTCCGAATCCATATCTTGAATGATCCTAAAATCGGATAACTCTCTAGTGAGTGCTTCTGTTCTCATCTGCGAAACGCCCCAACTGTTTTCACAACCTTTGTTCTTATCATCCAAACCCAACATATCAAACAAGTCGTCGCTTCCAAGCGAGCGTTTGGAACTGATGTCGTCACACGGGATTTGTTGCTCTGCTGCATCCACATTAGACATACAAGAGAAGTTCTGATTCAGCCACGCGTCTGGATTTGAAGGCACTGATACAAAACCAGTCGTGTTTTGCCATCCTCCTTGTTGTCTATCTCCAAGATTTGCTTGCTTCATATGTTCATCCACAAGATTACAAGAAGCTTCTTCAACCATTTGATCATTTCGATGATCTGAGGTTGATCCAGTGGCGTTGAAATGCGGTTTGCTAGTTTCAGCTATGAAAGCCGAAGATTGGAGGATCTTGTGTCCTTTAGAAGGTATCATTCGCGACACAGGTACTCCAATAAAATCAGCAGCAGGTTCATAAGTTTTGTAGTTTTCAGATAAGAGAGCTCCAGGAACACATCCGAGTTGCATTATAAGACCCTTCACATCATTCACAAAACCCAAGTTCTCCATAATCTGAACACATGACAATTCACAATTAAATCAAGAACAAGAATCACATTTTACGTTACAATGTGTAACTTGGAAGCAAAAACTTACAGGTAGAGAGGAACCGAGTTGAACAACACCGTGAGGAACAACCGGGAAAACTGCAACAGTCTGAAAAGAACAAACAAATCAAAGCAAGCACAAATATCTCCAATGAGCTTGAACATACTCAAGAAGCCAAACTTAGGATAATCTAAGAAAGTATCAAACCTGAATACCAGCAGAGAATTGAAGAAGCATCTCATTAATAACCTCGGGTGGATGAACATCGCGGTTAAAACTGTTAGCTATGATCCATTGATGATGTCCAGTAAACGCAGCTCGGCCAACTAACCTGAAATCAAGTTCATAATCACGCGTAAGCTAAGCAAATAATCAAATAGTAACTACAAAAAGGGCGATACACCGATACATACCCTTCGCCAACTAAAATGATTCGATTGTTCAACATCATTCTATTTGTAAGCAATTGAACTTTATCATTCCCTTGTGAATCAACACCAAGTCCACAAAGTCTTCGAGGATGCGAGCTCGAGCTCGAAGCGGTTTCATTGTAGCATTCTTCCCAAATCAACAAGCTACACAAAGAGAAGAAACAAAACACATCCAAAAAAAAATTAAACTATATGATATATTGTAAATAAGGAATACACAACGACAAAAAGATGCAACAATCTTTAAGTTAGAAACACCACAAAAAGACGATTACAAAAGATTTGTGGCAAACACAAAGACAAAACGAAACAAGACAAGAATATAAAAATTTGAAATGACGAGAGAAGTTCAGAACTTGAACTCTTTTTAGACAGTTCATAAAACAAAAATAACCAAAGATAAAGGATATGGTTATTGTAGACAAAACAACTACAAAATCTAAAGATTCTTTAAAACAAGAAAGATCAAACCAAACACAAAACTCCAAATCAAAACAGAGATAAATAATTTTCAGTCTTCCTCGAGATCTGAGTCAAAACCCTTATCAAAATTCCCAAACTTTTAAACTAACAAACTGATATATTTGACTAAATATTAAACTTCGGAAAGATCTGACTAAAAATGCAAAAAAAAAAAAAATTAGTTAATTTTAACAATAATTAAGAAGAAAAAATTAAAGTTAAGTACCTAGAATTTTGACAGCCAATTTTCCAGAAAACAGCATAAGACCATTGATTATTAACACACATAGACCTCAACGCTTCTCTCAATAAAACTCCCATAGCTTTAAAAACTCTTCAGCTCCAACTATAACAATCTTCACTTGCAACAGTGCAATTCAAACTGCAAAAAAAAAAAAAAAAAAAAAATCAAAACTTTTAACTTCAGAGAGGAAAAAAAACAAAACTTTCGAACAAATCTCTAAGAATATAATAAAACCCATTATTACATTCTTTAAGAAGATTGAAGGAAATGGATTTTTGAACAAAGACTAACTTCCACGGCAAGATCCTCGTCCAGCTTGTTTTGTTCTAAGTCCACCGCTTTGTTTTCTTTCAGGATCTAAACTACAAGCGATCATACTCCGACATGCCATTTTATGGTAGGTAAAAAAAAAAATCAAAAATAAAAAACCCAGAACGGAAAAAAAAAAAGATAAAACGAGAAAAAATGGTTTCTTGTTCTTCACAAGATACTCCAAGCTTCAAGCTTTAAGATTCCAGTAATACCAGCCATTGATACAGATTGAAGAATTAAGGAGAAAAAGATGAAAAATTAAAAGTCTTGATGAGTGAATAGGAAACCAAAAAAAAAAAATCAATGGAGCTTCTTTATTTGTTGCTTTATGGTTCTCTCTTTTTTTCTCTTCTTCTTCTTCTGGTGAAAAAAAAAAATTGAAAATGAGGCAAAAGTACTGTCTTTATTAAAAACAATAGATGACGATGAATTCGAGAAAAGGGTATTATGTTTAGTTGAAATTACGGGATTGTGCCACTGAGTGGGGTAGTCGAAGTCTTTTGTCTTTTTCCGATGGTGGTAGAGGAATAATTTAATGATTTTTCGTGTGGTAATATCCTAAAAGTTTGTTTTTAGATAAAAACAAAAGAGATAAAGAAAAAAAGTGTGTACCCTCGGAGAAATTAAAAGACGTTCCAAATATTTTATTTTTTTTACTTTTAATAACGGCAAAACTTTAGAATTTAAGGCGGGATTTGTATAAAAATAAAGAAGAAGAGAATTTTATGTTATCTAATACCGTACAACTGTAACACATAAACAACAATATTCACATAAGTTCAATGTGTTTAATATTCAGATTTTCTAATACAAATTCATATAAATAATTTAAATTTTTTTTTCTAAACGCACTTTAATTCCACACCAACCAACTTTAAAGCAGTAATACATAGATTTTAGGTCAACAATATAGTTGTAAACATGAAATCTCCATAAAACATTTCTCCTTTTCCATTTTATGTTGCGTTTGTTCATATGTAGATCTAATTATAGTATGTCTTAGCTCTATGTCGCACAAAACTAAGATCTGGACGAATTTTTTTTTTTTTTTTAAGTTATTTTTGAGATGCAACACAAGGATTTTCCAAGAGATCACCAAAAATTAATATATACTAAGAGTATTATCTTTTCTTTTGTTGGTCACCAACTCATAGTATTTTCTAAACATATGTTGGCTGTTCGGTTTAGTTTTATTCGATTTTTTTGAGTTTTCGTTGATTTTGGGTTTTAAAAATAAACCCAGATAGAACTTAACTTTTATATAATTTTGGTTTAATATCTTTGAAAATTTGGTCGAGTTTGATAGTATGAAGTAAATTCAATATCTATTAATAACAACTCCAATAGGACAACATAACTCAAATTTAGTATTTTATTTATTTCCAATGGGATTCCATATCTTACACCAATTTTTTTTTTAAGTGTTTATCGCACTATATTTGGTGTGATACTATTAAAAAACTTAAAATATTCTATTTTTTTAGTAATCTACTTATATTTTTATCAACTAAAAATAAATATACCAACAATATAGTTTTTATCTTCTTATTTTAAACAATATAAAAGTATAATTGTAACTAATATAATATATATATATATATATTTAATTATCAATTGTAATTTTTAATTTTGTTATTGTAATCTTATATTTAAATTTTAATCAATCAGTTATAAGAATGATTAGTATTTATCAAACTATTAAACATAAAGAAACTTTTGAATTTAATAATATAATAATAAAAATATTTTTAGTGTATGATTTGCCTACTTGGTGTTGTGGTTGAAGATAAAAGAAAATTTTGAACACTAAAACACCAAATTTAGTGTTGTGCTTGGAGTTTCTCTAAACTTTCATCTTTTACATTTTTTTTGTTGTTAATTGGCATTCAGTTTAATTTTTTTTTTAAAGAAGAAATTACAAGGAAACAACTTAGTAGTCATAAAGTTCAAGAAAGTAGTTCGAGAGATTCATTTTAAGCATATAAATAGCTTGATTTTTGAGAAATTACTAATTTAAAAGATTAGAGAAAGAGCAAGAGAAACAATAGAGTTTCCTACACTAATGGATCACGGCCACCTCCACCTCTGCCTCTATGGCCACGGTTTCTGTGTATTCCAACAATAGTCCATTATATTGTATTTAGGGATGTTGCCGTGGATAAAAAAACCCAGCCCGATCCGAGCCCGATTTGAGCCCGTCTGTTTTGAGCTCATTTTTAAAAAATCTAGAAACACCCAAAACCCGAATAGGACAACCCGAAAAAAACCTGTAGGTTTCGGGTGTACCCACGGGTATCCGAATTTTGTTTTTGTTTTTTTTTTTTATATTTTTGACTTTTTGTGTAGTTTAATTGATGATTTATTTTTTTTCTTATATTAAATTCAATTGTTACATTAAATACTTATTTTTATTCATCAAAAATCAAAATACAAAATAAATATATTTTTAAATGTTTATTAAACTATTACATTTAGTTTTGCCCAAAGATAAACTATATATATGTAAATTATCATCTATATCAATATATCATGAAGTTATCATTTATTTAATTTCACATAGTTTTGTTACTAATCTTTTATTCTTCAATAACACAATTCCTAATAACAAATTACAAAAAAAAATTGTAGGAATTAACATTAATTTGAGGATGAAAGACAATTTTTTTTTCTAAAACAAAAACCCGACGGGTACCCATTATTCGATGGGGTAAACCCGAATAAAACCCGGGGTAAATAAAACCCGTCCCTTTTAAGCCCAGTTTTTTTTAACAAAACAAGCAGGCCTACGGGTTCAATATTTTATGCGGGTTTCGGGTACCCGACGGGTAAAAACTCATTTTTAACATCCCTAATTGTATTTCTTGGATCTTTTAAGATGATTTTATTTTTCTCCTCGACTCTTTTGTGTTATATCATAAGCATATCTAAAAACTGAAAGAAATCTATTTTTAAAAGCTGCAAAATGATTACTACCAATGAGATTTGAAACTTCAACTTAATGTGTAACTTGTGAGGTTTTTAATTGAGAGGAAGGAGTTGAGAACACAAATTCTTCAGCATGTATGGCAACATAAGGAGTTGCAACAGTAATGTTAGTGGGAGCAATGAGTGAATACTATGCATTTCCTAACCCAAATCCTATTGAGTACGACATGGATGAGGCCTCTCGCTGGAGTGGAACAATATTAGAACTGTCCTATGATATACTCTTTTTGGTTTTCAGCCCCATGAAGAAGAATATGACTAGGGATTATTACCTTTTGAGTCTCATCTTCCAAGTAGATCGGTATAAGTTCCTCTTGGAAGGATCCATATTTGGCTATATTCTCTTTAGCAACTATGTTTCTTACTATATTACCAAAACATGTATCAAGAGATGGCTAGTTGGTTGGTGAAGGAAGATCTTGGAGAAGGCTCGAGCACGCTTCCCTTATTATCGACAATGCTGGTGGAGTGGAAGGCATAAAAATCTTAAGGCAAGACTACAAATGGCTCATTAAAAACTTAGATTATGATCACAATAAAAACAAAAACAAATGATAGCAAAAATATTTGTTACTGAGAATCATATGGATGAATGGTTTCTCTATGTAGCACATATTAACTGGTAGCGATAGATCATGTAGATCATGAGTGCATAACGTTGATACTTGTACCATGTGAAAAAAAATGTATATGAAAATATTCTTCTTCCATGTTTTTTTTAATGAAATACCAAAAGAAGAAGAAAATGAATATAGACACATCCCTAGTTGCATAGATGGTACATAACTATAGGTGGTAATACAGTAAATATTTTGTCTGGTGGTAGGTTGCAACTTTCGAGTGAAAACAAAAATTGAAAATAATTTGTTATTAAAAAGAAAAAGAGAATGAGAAATTGGGAAACACAACAAAAGAAAAGAAGAGAAATGGCAGAACAAAAAAAAAAAAAAGATAGATGTTTTGTTTATTGCTTACGTGTCTCGTAAACAGTGGAGAGAGAAATTAGTGGTTGTTGCTGTCTTGATGACGTCACCTATGACAATTTGCCATTCCTTCTCTGAATTTTTACAGAAGTGGCAGTGCCTTTTTTTACTCTCACAGAGACCCCTAAGGCAATAGAGGTCCAAACTACATTCTCTTCTCAATTACATTCGCTGTATTATTATTTATTAGATACAAAAATATATTTAAAATTTAAAATTTAAGTTATGCTCTTTGAAAGAATTATCTTCATTAGATTCATATTCTTTCTCAAAAAACAGTTAAACTTATAATAAATTGACTGTATAATTTATCAATAATTTATGTTAGTTTTAATAATTTTCTTAGCATATTTGCGTTATTTGCCAAAATTTGTTTAATTTTCTTAGGAAAACATTAGATGGACAGATTTTTTCTTTATCCAAAGAAAACATTAGATGGAAAGTTAATAAAAAGTTGTTTTACTTAATTACATTTTAATATTATTTTATTTTATGTTGCAGTCTAATCACATGCAGAAAACACATACCATTTGTTTACATTTTGTGATTGCGTTTGTTTTGCCAATTTTTGTAGCAAAAAATCTTATATATTATATTGTATTCCCAAAGGTTATATATATATATATTTATATATATATATATATATATTTTGTTCTGTTTTGCCAATTATCGTAGCAAAAAATATTATTTATATATCGCATTCGCAAAGGTTATATATATATACACGATATGTGAGTATTTATATTAAATGTCTAATTGCTTAATCAAAGAAAAGATAAAAAAAAAAAAAGAAGATACCAAAACGTAAAGAGTCAGGTAGCATTTGTGAGATCTCTCCAAAGAAGGTTGAACCTTGGCTTAGCACTCCCAATTCGAATCTTACAACATAAGAACATCGAGTTTATTACAAACACATCACATACCACTTTGAGGCCGAAGGAGACTATAAGACTAAAAGTATTCTAACTTCCTTTGAAAACAAACAAAAATGTTGGTTGAATAATCTTATGTTTATATATCCTTTAACAAAAAAAAAAATGTTATGTTTATAGTTTATTCTGTTAGAGTAGCACAAGCTGTAAAATGTTTGGTTCTCTTCCGTTTTACCAAGTGAATATAAGTATTACGACAATACTAACAGATATTTTTTTAAAAAAAAACAAGAAAGAAAGAGATATTCATGTTAGAAACATGTGTAATAATTTGTGAGAAAAAAAAATAGAAAAGAGAAATGATAAAAAATACCGACATGTAGAGCAATTATAGAATGAGGATGTTGGAGGGTTGGAGAGAAGAAGAATGCCACGTGGGTAGAGTGGGTAGGGTAGAGAGGTAATAGAGTGCAAATAATGAAGAATGATGAGAGCCATTGCTTTGATTTATTTCAAAATTTATTTCTCAATTTCTCTTCTTCTTCTTCTTCTTTTTTTCTCAACGTATATGTTTTTTAACATCATTTTCTCTTTTTTTTTTTAATGCTTTTTCTTATTAATTGTATGATCTTCCGGAATGCAAATTTGAAGTTCAACAAATAATATGGCGTTAGCAGATTTTTAATTAGAAAAAAATGAAAAAAACATTTTATGTGTTAAAGATTAAGTTTTAACTCTAAAATAAATTATTCTTCATGTTTTACGTATTAAATAAGTTGTAATTTAAGTCGATATGTCATACATTAAAAAGAAAAAAATGTAGAGTTTATGAAACATGTTATATATTAAAGTGAAATATTGCAAAATAAAATTCAGTCTATATCATTTTCATCTAAATATATCTGAGGTGTCACTTTAAACTTTAAACTATTTAAAAAAAAAAATTAATGTGAAATATAATATAAAATCGTACTTAAGAAACCAAACGTAATCATTTTAATAAATGAATCCTGAAATGACGAGAAGAAACAAAAATATGGTTGTCTTAAGGGATAGTAATGTAGTCTTTACCAAAATTTCTCAGCCAAACCAATAGCATGCATAATAACTGGCTGAGAAAACGAGTAATTTTGGATTTGTTTTTATTATTTTGGTGATATATTTTTAGTTAAGGTAAATATTTTATTATATAAAATTGAGTTGCATTCACGAGAATTTGACATGTGTCAAAATTATAATTAACGAGATTATGATACATATCACTAGATTAATAGGATTTTGATATTCATAAAAAATTATGTAATTTTTGGTTTTCTTTAATAGAAAAGGAAAACCTTCAAAAAAAATTAAATAATAAAATAGATAAATTTTAACTTTCTATTTTTAAATATATGTTAAATTTTATTATCTCAAAAATTTAAAATTTCCTTTCAAAATTAAAATTTTAGATTTTTATATTATTTAAGCTCTAATAAATATTTTATCACACGTTTCTTATTATTTAACCTAAAAAATGATTATCAGAATCACATAATAAAAAAGACATTTCGATTAAAACCAACGGAAAAAAATTAAATAAGATATTTAGACTTTAAAATTTAATAAAATTTAAATTTTCCTTCTCATATTTAGATTTTTATTTTATTTTTTATTATTTAAGCTCTAATAATTTTCTATTAACAAATTTATAATATTCTCGGTTTACGAAACGAGGAAACAACATCTCTACTGGACATGAAAATTGAAGGATATGCTTTATCTATAGATAAGAAAAAGTGTGTAAATGATCTTTTGCAAAAGAAATGAGTCATAATTATTCTCTTCCCAAGAGAATAAATAAAAAAGAGACAAAAATCCACTCAGAGAGAGAGTTGTTTATGTGGTGCCAAGTCTCATAGAATAATCTGGATCTAGAGGAGAGAGCAAGGCGGTGGGGCTTCCGCTAGAGATTGAAGATGATGGTGGATGAGAATCTGATGAACGAAAAGAAAGATAGTCGCGAAAACCAAACATCTTCAGGTATAAAACTCGAGATAGGAACAAAATCGAGAGTTGGTGAGGGATGAGTTGTGCTACAGGATGTTTTTGGAAAACGCCAACGAATGGTGAAGGTTTTCGATGAGTGAAGATGCGAGAAAAAATGTTATTCTGTTTGGAACCGAAATAAAATCTGAATAAGAAGATATCAGAAAGACAACAAAGATGTTGGCTAAAGAATGTCTCACCTATATATTAGCGAGAGAATAGCTTCCCCGACATTGGATACTTGACGAGGTATAAATTTTTAATATGTTAATAATAAAATTGTAGTATGAAAAGTTAAAATAATTTATTCACATAAAAAATAAACTTATGTAAATAACTATTTTTTTAAGGAAACATGGTTTCTACTTCTTTTACTAAAACAATTTAAAATATTTAATTGACAAAAATATATAATTTATTGATTTTATCTAACTTTAATTTATTTTTTTAATTTAGAAAACTCGTCCATCAGACGGATCCTTATCTAGTAATTCTATAATCAAAAGTTATTTATTGTTCCAATCAAATTTATAGAACGTTGGAGAGAGCTACTCGGTGTAACGGTGTTATGAGTTTGGGTTGTTCTTTTTTTTGTGCAACTTTTGTTGTTCAAATAATTAATATTCAAAGGAAACATGTACAAATTTAGATGGTACGATAATCTAAAGGGTAAGTAAATGATCAAGTTACTACAGAGAGATTCAAATATTAATGTATTGATCCGTTTAAATATGAGTAAATAGTAAATTTCATGGTTTTGGATTCTGTTAGTACTAGGATTACTGGGTTAGATCTTTCTAAGTTGACTTTAATATTTTTTCTGAACATATATGTAGGTATTGATTTGTTCAACCGCTATATCAAGCGTAGAAAATCGTTCGATAAAAATTGAAGTCGCAATTATCTGCTCTTAAAACTTTAACAAATATCTTTGGATCTCTTATATCATATTTAAATCAGTCAAGTTCTTAGTACCGAAGCCATGCACCTATTATGTTGATAATATAACGATTAAAAGAAATTATAAGTAGTTATGATAATTATACGGAAAAGTTTAAAAACATAATTTTTATGATATCATTTCACAAAAAAAAATATTATTTTCCTTTTGTATTTTGAAAACACCACAAAATATATATGAAATTTTATAAAGTTTTATAATTTTTTATAATGCATTTTATAGGTTTTATAGCAATTACAAGAGTTTATAAATGGTAATATTTTTAGTAGTACTTATAAAAATTGATATCATACAAATGATATTTCTGAAAAAATCCCTAAATTATATTTTAAATATAATTTTCAAAAGTTTTAATAAATTTTAGATTATTACTTGGGCTTATAAAACTTTATTTGGTAATGTATTATTTGTAAGAAAAAATAAAATCGGGAGAACATAGGCTCATTATATGAAAAATATGGGAATGAAAGTTTCATAAATAATTGATAAATAGTCGGAATAAGTGAGCATGCATGCCAAATGAATCCAAAGATTCATGTTTGGTTTGCGAAGAGATCATATAACCTTTTTTAATGAAAAGAAAGATAATCTACTTTCATTAAATGATGTATTAGATAACCGAAAGTAGAAAATATTAAATACAATTTGAATTTATTTTATGAGTCCGTTTTTATGTGAGTTCATACTATACAATCCTTTTGTTTGTGAGAAAATTTTCTTTCAAAAGAATCAGATGATTAATGAACTATTTGTTCGGAA
Organism: Barbarea vulgaris; assembly: GCA_963667165.1. Classification (NCBI taxonomy): domain Eukaryota; kingdom Viridiplantae; phylum Streptophyta; class Magnoliopsida; order Brassicales; family Brassicaceae; genus Barbarea; species Barbarea vulgaris. The sequence continues at coordinate 14,848,772 of OY763892.1, forward strand.
AAAAACCACAATGTTGTTCACTCAGTGAAAACAAAATTCAAAATATGATTGATAGAATAAAGATAATTAAAAGTGTGGTTGTTTAAAAAGCTATTAATTATTGTTTTATTATATATATATATATTAATTCTATGTATAAATCAAAATAAAATTTATTGTCGAAAAAATACTAGTCATGCATTGGAAAAAAATCAAAAATAAATTATTCATATAATAATATTTAAAATTATGAAACAATTTCAAAACTATTAACGACTTGTAACAATCTTTAAAATTTCACTTATATTAAATAGTCAAATCAGTTTTGAAATTTTAAGTAATGGTTATAACTTGCTAAATACTGTAAATAGCAAACTGACTTTAAAAAAAAACACAACCATTACTTCAAAATTGCTCACTGCAGTACTACTATTCACGTTTTTCTGTTTCTCAAATCTTTTCTGATTGATATTTCAAAGAATTCGTATATTATTAATTCAACTTTATTTTTTTTTCTGTGGTCGCTGCCATGTCAGTAATTGTCCCACTATCTTACAAGAGTGGGGAATGAGGAGTCAGCATGTCAAGATTCTTTTATGTGCTTCGGTTCATGGGGTATATATTCCGGATAATAAACAATTTGAAAACGATTAATTAAGAAATTCATTTTTGTTTATATCTGAATCTTCAATCCGATCAAAAAGAAACGATTTGAAACCTAGGTTTTAGAAATTACAAATATATTAAAAAAATTAGCTGAATCCAAACCAAAACCCTATCAAACATTTAAATATTAGATTAGGTGTTACTTTGTGTATTTCATAAAACAAAAATATGAAATGGAAATGAGAATCAAAAGGTGAGAGACTGCATATGTAAACATCCTGATCCATTATGATGGACATAAAATCGTCGCTAGAGGCAAACAAACCAATCACATGTTTATGGCCATTTACGTCGATAGTCCAAATGGTAATTTTCTGATGAGAGACAATTAGGAGGCAGACCGTTTGAATCTCTAATAACAGAGGTTTTTCAATTCTGGTTATCAAATATTTTTAGTACGTTGTAGTACTTTTAATAAAAGATTTTATGTATTAAAACATAAATTAAAGGGAATTTTCAACTCTAGTTATCAAATATCTTTAGTACGTTATAGTATTTTGAAATAGATTTAACATTATAGTACTCTACATAGTTAAAACAAGTTCCATGAACTTGGCATTGAAAGGTTATTCAGCTTCTTTTGTTTTGTATTTATAAGGCATATAATTCTGATCCAAATTCTATTTTTTGTTATATTTTACGTGGATGATATGATAATTATCAAAAATGATGATTCTAAAATTGCTCTATGCCGTTAAGACTTTTAAATGAAGAAGTTGGGTGAATTGAATAAATATCATGCTCTTTAAATTAAAAGAATAAAGTATGGATTATTTATTAGCCAACAAAGTTATACCAGAAGAATTGTTGAGAGGCTCGAAATGGACGAAGGAAAGACACATACAACTATGTTGGGAAGTTTAGATCCATCAACCTTAACATTCCCCTTTGTGAAGTCTGTTATACTCAAAACATTATATTATATGACATTGCCATCATGGTAGCTTTTGAAAGTCATTATACGCAAAAACCAAAAAAACCATATCTAGAAGCGGCAAATAAGATCTTGAAGTTTCTAAAGACGACTTTTGAATGGATTTGGTGTAAAAGTAAAATGCAAATTTTTTTTTATCTCCATGGTTTCACAAATGCCAGCTTGGTGAATTTATATATGATAGAAAAGTTAACTTCAGGGTATGTGATTTTATGTGGAGTGTTGGGAGATAAATAAACATCACACATCGGAAGATTAGAAAGTAACTGTCTAATATATAAGTCAAGTCAATATCTAAAAGCATGTACATTGGTAAAAACTCATATGAGTCTCTCCAACTTTAAAAAATAATATTTTAATAAAATAAAAAAAATTGACCAATAGGTAAGAGACATATGAAAGGTGGGTATCTTGCACTATTGAGAAAGTCTCTCATGCAAGAGATCCACTTTTTATGTATCTTTTATCTATTGGTTCCTTTTATTATTTTAATTAAAACATTATCTTTTAAAGTTGGAGAGACTCATGTGGATCTCTACCAATGTACATGCTCTTATTAGTATGAGACTTTTTGGGAAAAAGGCCAAAAAAAATCCGTGCAGGCTTGGCCAGTTGACTCAAAGCGGACAATATCATACTAATGGGAAATTGACTTTGGTTTGCGAGAGCCCAACAATTAAAAACAGAGTCTAGGTCGAAAAAATTAAACCTAGAGAAGTGGGTGTGTGCTGCATGATCGGTTTGGGAGGAGCTTTCAGTGTGACACGATTAGAAGAGTGTCTCAAGAGAATCTCGCTAATAAGGGGTGTCGGTGTCTGGGTGCCAAGGTTTTGCTGGAAGGGAGGCTAAGGTTCATGGTCTTTGGTTTGAGGGGAGGATTGTTGGAAGACAAACCAACGTTACACATCAGAATATTAGAAAATAAATAGTCTAATATATAAGTCAAGTCCAATTCCAATTAGTATGAGGCATTTTGAGAAGAAGTCCTAAAACAAATCCGTGCGGGTTTGGCCAGGTGATCCAAAACGGATAATATTATACTAATGGAGAGTTGACTTGGACTTGTAGAATCCCAACAATTCTCTAGATAACATTCCAAAATGAACAATATCATACCAATAATTTTTATAATATATTTTAAAATAGATATAAAATAAGAAAAACATAAATATTTTAGATATGATATGTTTTTAGTGTAATATAATTATATAATAAAAAATATTAATCAAAACTATTAACAAAATTTTTATATAATATTATTTTAATGTGATTTTTAGTGTTATGATCAGAGAAGATAACTTTTTTAATTTAAAATCACACTAAAATAGTTTAATTTCAACAAAAAATGATGTATAACGTTGGAGATGCTGTAAGCAGGACTATAAAATTTTCTATACGATTAGTACCATACGCAATTTTTTTTTTTTTTTTTTTTTTTATTTTGATATGTAAAATGCATAGAGACAGAATATCCACTAAAAGAGTTAATAATTAATACCTTACGCTTGACAATATTGACTCTTTTGCAAAAGCTAATACACGAATGATGATTCTGACTAAATAGACGTCTAATGTAATTTCGCTTCATGTAATGAACAACCATTTCGGATGACATTAAATCTACGGCAATTTTTTTAAATAGCACAAAATGTAGTTTTTTTGTGATATAGTTAAGACATATTTTTATTTAAGATATAAATAATATTTTTTATTAAAAAGTAATCCTAACTTCATATTTTTAAGATTTATGGTTTAAACCTTAGGGTTTAAAAACCTTAAACCGTAAGTCCTAAACCTTAAATCTTATTCCTACCCCCTAAAACTATATCTTAAAATCTAATATAGTTAATCTAAAAAAAAACATTAAATTATGAATTTTATAAAATATTATTTTTGTCCTAAATAAAAATGCGTATTAATTGTGAAACAAAAACATCATTTGGTGTTATTTGAGGGAATTTCTCTTAAATCTAATTGAAGATCTATGTTTTGGGTCGTTTTACTAAGTTTTGATGGCACGTGTACGCTACGAATTTTCTGACTCAACACCGTTAAATGACTAAGTAACACCGTTTAGGTAGATGTTAAAATCGGCTAAAATTTATATAGTTCAGGTTTAAAATTTGAACTTTTAGATAGTTCAGGTTGATAAATGCATGGTACCATAAGTTAGGTAGAAAAATGCATTTTGCAAATAGTTTAGGTAGATTTTGGCCGTTTCCCCGTCACAACCGTATGTAGTTTTTTTTTTTTTTGTTCGTCAACACAACCGTATCAGTATGTAGTTTATGGACAATATGCTGCCAAAAATAACACCAAATGTGGTCGTCATTGTCCATTTTTTACTTACGTGGAGTATTAAAGGGTTGGGCCACTATTTGAAATAATGTTTATTGGGTGAGGCCCGTTATCACATAGCATAGGACAGAGGTCATAATTCCAAATGTGTGACTCTACCGGTTCAGACTCGATCATAATTATTTTCACATTAGTTTTTTTAGTTTTTTTTTATCAAATGTTGTGATAAAAAAAATATATGTTTGATGATATTTTGAATCGAATGGTTTTAACCTTAATGTATGCTAAATTTTGTGGAAAATAATGAATTGACTTTATAATTATACATATAATTAATGATTTATTTATATTTATAAATAATTTAAATTTTTTATAATATTTTAATATTAGAATTCCATGCATTGCGTGGCTTACTGTTCTAGTAATAAAAATTTAAAAGAAATCATGAAAACAACAAAACAATAAAAATAAAAGATAAAATTAGAAAATAATTACTTCAAACCAACAAAGTAATCAATTAAAAAAAAACTAATTTGAACAAAAGAGAAAACAAAGAGAAAAGAGAAACTAGAAAAATAAAAAAAACAAAAAGATCAACAATTAATCATATATGAATAAACCACCTAACCACTCATAATCATTCGTAATATTAGTTACAACTAACTTATCAAAAACAAAAATGATAAATCCAACAAATAAATAAATTATTAAAAAAATCATTGGAACAACAGAGTGAAAAAAAACATAAACTTAAAAAATAATAATATTTAATCATATATAGACTAGGTATCTAAACACTCATAAAAAATTATAATACTAATTACAACTAATTCATCAAATACAAAAATAAACAAAAACAACAATATAATAAACTAAAAAGCTCATCGAAACAACAAACAAAAAAAACTGAATGAAAAAGTAAAAAAATTATAACAAAAATACCCACTTGATCATATATGAAATACCCGCAGATAAGCCACTAGTTATAAGTACTAGGTTGAATACCCGCGCGATGCGCGAGATTTCAGTTTTAAAATATCCTATAAATCTAATAGAACATGTATGTATATAAGGTTATATACTATCATTTTATTATAAAAGAGTAGATTATTATTATTCATATAATAACTATAAATACATATCTAGAAATTATAAATAAATATTCTAAATAAAATTTCTGTTATTTGTTTTAAATTAAACTATACTATAAACTTATACACATCCATTCATTTTCTTCATTCTTCATATTCTTTTAGCTTAATAAAAAATTTATATAGTCAAATAATCTAAATATTTTTAAGAACTTACTTTAGAAATCTTTTAACTATATTTATAAATTAATCACTATCATCTCAATAACATGTGATATTTTAACACTCATATAAATTTTTAAAAACATTTATATTTCACTAAGATTTTTATTGATAATTGTTAAACATTATTTTTAACTTTCCAATAGTTATTACTTTTTATATGTTATATATATATATATATAAATATATGTTTGTTTTAGATTTTTCAGTTAGAAGAAAAATGTAATTTTATTTTCTATCTTTGATAATTTTGATTTAAGATTTTTTTTTCAAATTTAATTATTAACTTTTATTTTATTTTAGTTGTATATTTTAGAATTATTTATTTATTGCTCTTATTTTTATTCAGTCCCTATTATTTATGTTTTTTAAATACTTATCATAACACTTTAAAGGCAATAAATATAATTAAAATAAGAGTTTAATAAATTTTATTTTAAAATTAATTGTTTTGATTTGAATACTTGTAGGGTCCATATTAGTATTGATGTGGACACCATAGATGGAAAGAGAACTCTCCTATTATATGTATGACTAGTAATTTCTCCGCGCTAAGCGCGGAAATGTTATTCATATATGATTAAGTTTTGTTCTATTTGTTTAATTATCTTTTAGTTTCTCATTCATCTTCTTTTGTTTTTTTGTTCCTGTGAATTCGTTTAATTTAGTTCATTGTTAGTTTTATCATTATTGTATTTGATGGGTTAGTTGTAGTGAATATTATAATTGTTTATTAGTGTTTATGTAGGTAGTGAAGATTCATATATGATTAACTGTTTTTTTTTTTTTTAGATTATCTTTTATTTTTCTTTCCTTAATTGTTCTCATGATTTCTTTAAATTAATTTATTTTTTCGGTTTTAGATTTTTTATGTTTGATGAATTAGTTTTAATTATTATATTGATGTATTATGAGTGTTTTTGGTGGGTTATTAAGATACAATTATGTGGTTCTTTTTTTAATATAGTTTTTTAATCTTTCTTTGTTTTGTTATTCTCATGAGTTTTTTTAATTTATTTATTTGTTGGAATTGTCATATTTGTGTTTAGCGAATCTATATATATATATAAAGTTACATTTTTTTTCTCTTTTAAGACATGATTTTTTAAAGTATAATTTATTGCTAAATTTATATAATACATAATGAAAATCATTAATCAAATAACTAAAAATAGCTTAAAAATGCAACTATATAACAAGAGTGGTTTGATAAGTGCAATTGGTAACCCTAAGTGACTCTAATGCTCAACTCCAAATACAAAAAAAAAATATATATATATCTTTATTAACTCCAACTATAAATTTTAATTCTAATTATCTTTCAAATATTTGGTAAAGACATGTGAAGTGTTTTCTAGTATTATTAACGTCCATTGGTGACAATGCATAATTATTCTCGGCAGAATGATCAAATCACTAAGTACATACTCATATTTGTTTCTGGTGTTATTAACGTCCATTGGTGACAATGCGTAATTATTCTCGACAAAATGATCAAATCCGTAAATATCTACTCATGTTATCTTTAATTTTTGTATCTCTATTTATTTTATCTTTACTTTTTTGGGTAGGCAAGGAAGACAAGGACAATATGTTGATGAAGTTCAGGACACAGAGAGAAATTCTAATATTATTATTACTAAAATATTATTTAGAAGATTAAATTAAATATTTTTTATTTTAAAGTTAATAACTTAAATAGTTAAATAACAAAAATAAAAAAATTAGAAACCACTAAATCATTTTTTTAATTTAAATAACAAATTTGTGGTTTCTAATTTTGATTTTTGTTATTTAACTATTTAATTTATTAACTTAAAAATAAAACATTTAATTTAATCTAATTAATTTAATTATTAAAATCACTATTGACTTTAAATTTTAATTAAAAAAAAGATTTTGTGGTTTCTAATTTTGATTTTTGTTATTTAACTATTTAAGTTATAAACTTAAAAATAAAATATATTTAATTTATTTAATAAAATATTTTGAGGGTTTAATGTAGAAAAATGTCACTTTGGAGGTTTAAAGTGGGAGTAAAATTGTTTGGAGGTTTAAAGTGGAAGTGTTTGCCACTTTTGAGGTTTTTTATGGGATTTTCCCTTGTTTCTTATATAAGAAAGATTGATTTTTTTTTTTCATTTTTTCTTAATCTTTTACTTTCTTTATAAAATATTTTTAACTTATATCTTTTCATACTGAACTAATAAAAATAATTGAAAAAGATTAAATAAGTATATTTTCTATACTACCTACACAATTAAAGACCACCATTAGATTGAATCAAACATATATATTATTATTTGAAAATATGTAATGATAGAGCTATTATCATTGCTATCACTGTTTGACATTAGTATATTATCTATCCAATGAAATCTACCATTAAATTAATTCAGCCATCTAAACGATTAGTTCATTTATAAAGCCCCGACCGTCACCGTCCGTTGTCCCGACATCCTCTCTAGGTCCATGAGATCCACGTCCTCTCTAGGTCCGTGGACCCCACGTCTTCTCTAAGCCCATAGGTCCCACCCTTGTCCGACGGCCGGTTCGTTATCTCAAGATGCTCTAAAGACTTGTTTACTGTCCGTACAAATTACCACATGATTTTTCCCATATTTTGGCCTCACTCACACGGTAGAGACAATCACTTTCCGGTATGTCACCCATCCTAGTGCTACTCCAGCCCAAACATGCTTAACTCTGGAGTTCTGACCAGATGGTTGATGAAAAAGATAAGTGCACTTTGGTGACATAGGTAGCCAAATCAATTCTCTTAAGCTCTCATCATACACCACCATATATCAGAAACCGGAATGTTACATCATTAAGTACACATATTTAAAATAAATATAATAAAAATAAAAATAAACCAAATCTACTTCAATATAATTTAATTTTTTTACATTTTCTTGACTACACTAAAACTATTAATCTATACTATTAAGCAAAGAGTAAAAATCGCTAATAAGAGACAAATTGACCTTTTATTACATCAATTGCCACTCAAAAATTTATTTTCTAAAAATATTTCTGAAATTAAAAAGGACAATTATGTCTAACCAATTTTGGCGAAAATACTTAATTAATTTTAGTTAATCAAATATTAACCTTGATTTCGGATTATCCATAAAAAAACACGCGGATCCTTTATTATTAATCTGATTGGTCAAAATCAACCCAGTTAATATATGAAAATATAATATATTATTTATTACCGTATTTTCGGAATATATTATTAATCAAATCTTCTACGAAATGAATATTAATTTATAACAAATCAGAATAATTATAACTGAAAAATCTTATTACCAATCAGCATATTTTCTGAATTCAGATTTCCTAAACTCAAATTCGTGAGTAAATATAATCTGGATTTTTCTAAATTAATATTGGTGATTAAATCAAACACAATTTAAATTCAATTAATATTCAAGATATGCATTAAATACTAAATATTCAAATTTAAAAATACTGTTCACATTTTTAATTTATTTTATTATGAAAATATATTAAATAACATAAAAACTTTCAGAGTAAGCTAAAAAGTTATTTCTTACCGAATTAAATTATTTTCAAATAAAATCATAACAATCAACGTAATCTTTTCTAATTATTCTGATTGGTCAAAATCAACCCAGTTAATATATTATTTATTACCTTATTTTCGGAATATATTATGAATCAAATCTTCTACGAAATGAATATTCATTTATAACAATCAGCATAATTATAACTGGAAAATTTTATTAACAATCAGCATATTTTCTGAATTCAGATTTTCCTAAACTCAAATTCGTAAATAAATATAATCTGGATTTTCCTAAATTAATATTGGTGATTAAATCAAACACAATCTAAATTCAATTAATATTCAAGATATGCATTAAATACTAAATTTCAAATTTAAAAGTATTGTTCACATTTTTAATTTATTTTATTATGAAAATATGTTAAATAACATAAAATCTTTGAGAGTAAGCTAAAAAATTATTTCTTACCTAATTAAATTGTTTCCAAATAAAATCATAACAATCAACGTAATCTTTGCTAATTAAATTATTTCCAAAATAATTTGAAATTTTTTCCTTGATCCCTAAGTCCATTTTTCTGTATAAATAGAATGCAAAGTTTTATTTTCAACCTCTCATCACGTTTTTATTTTTTGTTTCTAACTCATTTTATCGCCGACTACATAAAATGTAATGATATAGAATTAAGGTTCAATAATTTTTTTGCTATCCCTAAATCATCTATATTCCCCTGTAAATAGAATGAAGTTTCATCTTCAATCTCTCACAATAATTTGTTTCTGAGCATTTTAACTTTTATATCTCTTAACTTCTTTCAGTAAATTTTTGAGCTTTTGATTATTCTTGATCAATTTATTCTAACGACTTTGTTTACTTTTGATTTTTAATACAGTGGAAACAACATGATGACATGCCTCCATATCCAAAATCCGATCCATGCCATCTATTCTGCCACCATCATAATGATCATGGTGAGTTACGATCATGTTTTAATATGGACGCATGGTGATTTACCATCATCTCTGTCATTTTTGATGTATTTATAACAATTTGGTTTGCAGTTTGTAGCCATGGTGAGTTAGTGGATATCAGATGCTACATCATGCATGGTCTCATACAGATCCATGTGACTACTAATTTCTACCTCCAATCTCACTTTATTATAATTTGGTATGATTCAATTTCGTTTTTTAGAGACACATACCCACCAGCACACGTTTTTTTTTTTCCGAGCTTTCCAACTTTTCTTTACCATGGTTTCTTTCTAACTTGATTATAGAAAATAAGTTTCAGTATTTATATATGTTAGGATATGAATATTGAGTATTCAACTGTTCTGTTCTGTAGGCTCAAGAGAAAAGAAGCTCAGGATAATGGAAACAAGAAGAGCCTTCTATAAACCTAAACATTGCAGAAGTGGCAGGCAGCAATCAAGTAATCTAACGTCAAAATGATTTTAGTTTGGTGCAGTGCCATGTTAACTATGGTAAGATTTGAAAAAAAAATTCTAATTAATTTTTTTTTGTCATCATATTTAATATTGCTCCACAACCTTATAGATGTCCTCTCTTAAGAACTGTATCAAAAAGTCTACGAAGTAAGGTTTTATCAATTCAAATATGAAAGTATGGCCAATGAACAATGAATAAAACGTGTTCGTACATCCTATAACTTTTTTCTAATACATTTTTGATTTTGGTGCTCTTATGCAGAGTATAGAGGTCTGTCCAATTCACAAAGACTCATCTCCGGATACGATCTCGGGATTTCAGGGTTTTTTCTTTCTCAGATTCAAGTCTTCTTCTTCTTCGATCTGATCGAGGAATTATCCGGTGACTAATTTAGTTATTTGTTATTTTTTACACACCAATATTTGTATATTTGTTTTTTTCTTCTTATAATTATATTGGAAAGAAAAATCCCAATCTTTCTATTTATATTTTATCATTTGCTATTTTTATGAGTGAATATATAATATTTAGTCTATTTAGATGGTTTCCTCTTTGCTTGAACTAGCGTGGCTGACCCAAGTTAATTGTATCACGAAAGCTTTATAAAGTTTTCTTTAAATGATAGACACATTACTTTGTCCTAAAAAATATCTTTAAATGTTTGAACTTTCTGAATATGAAAAAGTCACCATCCAATGATGAGTTAGGCCGTTGTAGACTTGTAGGGGTCAATTGATAATATGCTATAAGACGAGCGGAATATGGAATTATAGAGAACAAATCATCAAAAAGGTTGGAATGTAAATACACACGTATACGTTATATATATATATATATACATATTATATGGAAAAAATTAAAGACTAAAGAGACCAAACATTAACATAGACAAATGCTTTTGTAAGATGTCATCACTAAAAATCAGACGATCAAAATGTGCTCTTATTTATACGGTTTTAAAGGAATTCATTTTGCAAAAATTAATTTCCAACATATATTTATTAATATTATCCTTCGACGGATTTTACAAATACCTTCTTTTGTTAATGTTATTATACATTTGTAAAAAGTCTTCTAATAATAAATGTAGAATATTTAGCCACATATACAGATAAATTTAAATTCGAAGGTTTATGATATTGAACCATATATTCTGTAACTAGACCATTTAGACTAGAAATCAAATTTTAAAAAACATTTTTAAAATTAAAATGGCAAAGATGGCTTAACAAGTTTGACGAAAATACTTAAATAAACATCACTTAATTAAAAATTAATTTATGAAAACGGATTATCCATTATAAGGACGTGAATGTTAGAAAGCTTATTTTTTTTTTAAAGGAACATATGTCACTCTCTTAGGTGCTGACGTGACAATTTTAGGAGAACAATCTAAGCTTTTATATGTATGATTTTTGAATTCTATATAACAGCATCATAATTGATTTGTTTTTATTTTCTCATCATCCTATAATTATCATTCAAATTTTTGCAGTCGATTCTATTTCATAACTCTTAGTTCTTGTTCTTGGTTTTAGAATTTTCGTTTGATGAAAGAAAAAAAGCAAGTCAACTTCTTTGGTTGGATTAAGACAATAACATTCCAATCAATTTTTTTTTAAAAAATCAAAACTTGCGAAATAAAATTCGCCAGTATCACTCGCCTGGATCTGATAATTTTCGTGATTATCTAGGCCCTTAATCTACTGGCAAATCTTTTTTGTTTTTTTTTTTTTTTTGTTGTGAGTTTTTGGCAAACGCCTCTGTCCCAAGACCATTAATTCCATGTTTTGGTGCAATTTCTTCGTTTGCTAAATTGATTGTAATTTAATTTTATTCGTCTTTGGGATCTTCTCAATGATCCCTATATAGGCACAGTATTGGTTTACAATACTTTTTAATTTTAAGTACCAGTAATTTTCTAATAATTCGATTCATAATCACTTTTTCAGGAATTATTCATTTATTTGAATTGCTATACATCTCTCAGCCGAACAATAAATTCACAATTTTGGTATCCAGTTTATGGGATATAGTAGACACAAAAATAATATAATAATATCATATTTAAATTTCAAGAATACATCTCGAATATCTGTAAATATACTTCAGTTTAAATTCTAAAACCCATCAGTATGTTAAGCCTAATCTTGAGTCAAATATATCCTTTGTAGAATCTCTTAAGCCAAGGCCATACATGGTTTGACGTTAGAATTTCTAGAAATACAGAATCAAAAGTTAACATAGAGATTTTGAAGATAATGGAATTGATGGTCAAAGTCTTAACTTAAATTTACTGGAGAATGGGTTGAAATGGTATTTATGACCGTCCAAAAAAAGCAAATCCATCATAAAAAACGATACGGAAGCATTGTATTTTCGTCTGATGAGGAATAATTCTAACAATTTAAGACTTGTAGTTACCAAACCTTTTGATCCATATTAAATTTCCATAGAAGAAACAAGAAATTATTTTTGGTGCCACAGTTTAGTTGGGCTTGTAATGAGGCCCACTAAATTATAAATTATGACTTGAAAGCCCATTGATTACAAATCTTTGACCAGGAAATAAGTATAATGCATGACCAGAAAATATTCGATTTAACTATATTATTTAAACTACTAATAAAAAAAAACTCAGTGTTAATGATCATATTTTTTTAATTATAAACATTTTACTTCAAAAAAATTCATCTATCTTAACGAAAAGAATTGATTAAAATCCTCAAGATTCTTTATGTCACAATTTCATAAAACACAAAAGTAAAGATCGTTTTACAAGATTACATAAACTAGAGATCGATTAAGCTAAGTGATATACAATCAAATTCTCAGAAAAAGTTGAATTTTTTTTTACCAAACTACACAATCCAAGACGGTTAAATTGGGACAGTCTTCAGAAATGTCTTTGGTAAGATATCTCTTACCAAATTTCTAAAATGAATAGCGTTTGGAAATTTTTTTCTCTTACATAAAATACTAAAAGGTGCAGTTCAGCGGATATTCTTATAATGGCAATGGAACAAAGAAATGTTTAAATTAAAGAAGAGATCGAATGAAATTATATGAAGAGATTTGAAATAAATAAATGCAAAAAAAAAATGGAAGTGAAAACTATACAGTAACAAGGGTTTGATGGTGGGGAAGTGTAACAAGAGTGCAGCCAGGTGGACAAGGAATGGAGTCAAGTCTTTTTGGAAGCACGAACTGATGAAAGTGAAGAGATTGAAAGTCTCCGAAGATAGCTTTGTGGTGTTGGAACTTTTTGGTGCGGAGATTACCTGAAACAAGATGGGCTTGTGTCTGCAAAAAATTAGTTTGGCGTGTGACGAGGTAAACGATTTCTTCATTGAAAAGATGCATTGCGACTGGATCAGTTGCGAGGCAAAGTTCTTGGCCAGGCCTAAGGTTCCACAACAATTCCCAAGATTCCTTAGAAGAGCCACTTGTATAGTTCTTGAGCCTCCAAATCTTGAGCTGCTGGCTTGGTCTTCTGGTATCGGTGTTAATATACATGAGCGACCCACATGAGATACTGATAATGTCTTTATTACCTTGACCTGAGGGCTTTAAGGAGAGCCTAGAAGAGTGCTTAATCGAGCGCTGAGGTAAATCGATTGAACGATAGAGCTTGGTAGGAGCATATAAATCATAAGCAAAGATTATTTGTGTTGTACGGCATAGCCAATGAAGATAACTATTCAAATTAATGAGATCGGTTGAGAGTTCCTTGAAGATGGGACGCCCTGTAGGAACGTAGTGGTAAGTCCAACTACTCGAATCGGACGAGTAGATCAGGAAAAGCAAAACATATTCCTCGTCATTCATATCCCTCTGATATTATCGACTCCATACACAACCACCTTGTAACCCAAGAGATCACCATTATTGTTCATGTTTGTTACAAGTGCAGCGCCTTGGAAATAAACGTCAAAAAAATGAGGAGGAGCTTGAGCCACTGGTTGTGGGATATTAATACATTGTCGTAAGACATGATCAGCCACACAGAACATCTCAGTTTCGAATTGGGTCGCCACAGCCAGCAAAATAAACCTTTCCGTGATGGCCAAGACACCCATTCGACTACTCTTGTTAGCTTCCCTCATCTCCTCCATAAAACATGACACGCAAGAACCTATTGGCTGCCTAAAATCCCATCTCTCGGAGAAGACTTCAGAAGCAGTTTGATCAGATTGGTCTTTGTATAACATCAACCACGGAGATGGCAAGTTCTTTTGGTGTACGCTTTTGTAGAGATCACCGAAATAAAATGATTCCAACAGCGATTTCTAATCTTTACACACCGATTTAAGCCTCATGACGTTTTGATAACATCGTATTTTTACCTATTATAGCTATTGTTTTCCTATGATTTTGAGAAAAGATTGGTGTTATGCTTGGGCAAAAAAGCCATTTATCATCCATTTCAAGTTTAAAAAGGTTTTAGAGGTTTCAAAGGAAAATGGAGCAAAGGAAGAGGAAAACCCGTTTCTAGACAGTTTCAGATCACCAAATGTAAGGAACCTTTTGAGGGACTTCCCGATATTCAATTTTGGAGTTCTTTATGTCTATGGAAATCCAGAAGTGTCAAATTTCACCTCGAGAAAGAATCAGCACATTCCCTTCAGCCGTTTGGAAGATATCATCCGAGGAGTGAAGCCCTGTCACGATCGGTCACAAAGGGCCGTGACCGGTCTCGACCTCCTTGGCACGACCGGTCACGAGGGGTCGTGACCGGTGCCTCCCATCTTGACACGACCGGTCATAAGAGCCGTGACAGGTCTGAAACTAACCGACCTAAATTTCCTTAAAAGTCTTCCTCGGCCCAATGAAACCCTAGACCGACTTCAAAGCCTATAAATACACTCTTAACCTAACCTAAAGGGAGTGGAATTCAAGACAACTTCAGAGAACAACCAAGGAGCCGCAAGAGAACTCGGAGAGCCTCCAGCCGCCTCACCTCTTGCAAAGTCCTTGAAGTTCATCATCTCTCTTTCTCTTAATCATTCTTGTTTTAAGGATAAGTCTTTGCATCTTGTAAACCCTTTTACAGAAGTAATCTCTGAACCTTAATCTTATATCTTTTCAGTTTATGCTTATGAATAGTTTAAACCTTGCTTTGATGATTCTCTTAAGTATGCTTGAGTAGTTTACTTGTTGGGTTTAAAGGGGACATCAAAGGAGACGATGGATCTATAGGTTTAGGTGGCGAGATCTGAGCCTTGTGTGATCGTTTATACTGATCTTTCTATCTTAGTTTGTTTATAATGCATGTTGTTAGCGTCATGAACTAGCACTGATCATAGGTAGTTAGGTTTTGTTAATCGCTTACCTAAGTACTAGAACCTAGCAAGGATGAATGTTGTGTTATAGGAAGCACATACCACTTACCTATAGGACTTCATGGACTAGAATTGAACTCGTTAATAATGCTTTGATCTATGCGTCGTTGCCTGCGTGAGTTGAGTAACGGAGTATAGGGATTTTAGATGATTATCTCTAAGACATTAGGTTAATCGTTCATTAGTGTTTCGTATGTTCGACACTTGGAAATAAATATGCATTGCTTTAGGTTTCTCTTGAATCGATAGATCTCTGAACCCCCTGCGATCCCTTGAACGCCCAACGCTTTCTCTTTATTATTTTACATCCGTTTATTTACTTGCTTTCGTTACTTGTTACCTTGACTTACAATCAACAAAATCCTAATCTGAGTTCTAGCTATACTTTGGTCTATAAGGTTTGCAATACAACTTCTCTCTGTGGGATTCGATCCTTAAGTACTACATACGTTTGATGTGCACTTGCAGTAGTCGTGTGGTATTTGAGGTAAAAGACTGAAACGAAATAACACACGCATCAAGTTTTTTGGCGTCGTTAACCTTGATAGTATCATCGCTATCACCAATTCTGAAAAATGCATAATGATCGAGAGCAGAAGAGAAAAAGACGAAGACTCCTCATGTATCACTCATATGAGTTTCGTCGATGAAAACTCATATTTTATTTATAAGGGAGTTTTTCCAATACGACTTGAAAAGCACTTCTTATTACTTCACGGATTTGGAAATCATCAAAAAATATATTAAAAAGACAAGATTGTTTTTAATCATCGATTTTTCGGAATGTCAGTCTCTTTCAGAAAATGGAAAAGTGATGGTTCAGTGGATGGGAATATCCGAATATGGAAGCTTATTTTACCTGTTAAAAAAAAAAAGCCAACACAACAAAACGCTTGCGAGTTAGTGGACAAGAAACGGGTAGGTCTCCTCTCGGGTTAGCTTGTTCTATTCTTGGCTAGAACCCAATTTCTCATTTGAATCATCAAAAGCTATGGTACCTTGAAGCAAGGAAACATATCAGTAAGTTTATGTGCTTAACATATCTTTTTTTTTTTTCTGTATTCAATTTGTAATCTGAATAGAGCTTTACCAACAAAGGGATCAAATTACGCATGTCCATGATATAGCTACCCATTCACATGCTTTGCTAAATACTAAGGACTCCAATAAGTGGAATGAGTTTTCCAAAGGTTTTAAATATTTCTGTAGGATGATAAAAAGGTTGATTATTGTGTGTCTATAATCTACAGGGAGAGTGTGTGATGGTTTTAGAATTAAATTTGAGGAGCTGCGACCTGAACTGATTCCAGATCTTTAGGTTTGTTTTCCTAAGGATTTAATTTAATTTTTCAACACATTGAAGGATAAGGAATACTGCATGACGGAAGCAGAAGCTGCTATATTTCTCCCTTGTTTGTCGGACAAGGTTAGGCATCTGATGATATCAATCCACTTTTCTATGGGTGTTGGCCTCTTTATATTATGATTCCCTTTTTATCTTTCAGTTTTAGAAAAAAGATTGGTGCTTCAGTGTCTGTATTTTAACTCCTTCTCCTGGGTCCAGTTCGGGCATAACATTGAAAACGTAAGAGAAAATATGTGTGAGCTGATGAAGAAGCAGATTATCCATGCATATTCTGTAGCAAAGACATATCCTTATATTTACTCGAGAAGGCTTACGTTCCAAAAACAACCGTATCAGGAAACCAAGTGGTGGTGGTCTTAGTAGCTTCAACTTGAGGAGGAAGTCGCGATGTTGGTTTAAGCCAGGGATTGATTACCCTCAAACGTGAAAACATTAATCATTTTCATTTGGCCAGGGGCATTCACATGGTCTTCCCCAGATCTTGGGGGGATTATGGGCCTCAGCCCAGATCCTCCTGGTTAACAACAAAAAAAAAAAAAAAAAACCGTATCAGGATAGACTGTACTGATCTCATCGGATATCTACTCGAGACTTGTGGAACCGAGGTAGTTGCGAGACTTGACAAATTATATGACATTTGAATATGGTTGTTTTTTGTCAAAAAAAAAAAAAAAGAATATGGTTGCAAGCTTGACAGCTGAAAGAGATGGTGAACTCAGAAAAGCTTCTTTATACACCATGGCTACGGGTTATAAGATTCTTGCTAGGACATAAATTCATGAGCTTTTTGGGAAGTCATAGTGGATTTTAACATGTCATTTCTTGCAGCGATTATTAGAGCAGGTGCAGTGGGAGGTTCTCACAAGAGTTCTCAGTAATATAAAAATAAAAAATAATAAAAAGTAGGAAAGAGAGATGAGAACCGATTCTTATTTGAGAACCCTTAAGAATCTCTTGAGAGACTGTTCTCACACATGTCAACATGTGATTAACTTTAAATTTATTTTATCATTTAAATTTTAAATAAATAATTAGATAATAGTAAACATATTAAAATAATATATTTAAGAGACTTAGTGGGTCTCTCACCACTGCATATGCTCTTAGGGCACAGTTTTACATATTTTCATACTCTTGTCTGGCTCGTGTATATTTTCATAAAAATCTACAAGTAAAATCATGATTGTGAAATTAATTTCGCTCTTAGATTTCCATTCTCTTGAGAGAATTTTTTTTTGCGTTTTTGTACCTATTTTTTGGCATGTTATTGCGCTCTTATTAATTTGCACTCTCTCGACTGAGTTTTAAAATCCCCTGAACAAAACATAAGAGTTATATATTCTAACTTGTAATCAATCTTCCAGAAGATGAGTAATCTTATGGTAGTGAACTATGTAATTCCAGCTGGAGTTATCATCGAAGATTTACAGATTTCCAAGTATAGCTTATTTAGCTGCAACAAATTGTGAATATTTATGTACAATGTCTACTTCATGAAGCTGTGTTTGTTGGTGTATTGTTCATTCAATGAAAGATTTACTTACCTCTGCAATGGTTGTATCCTTTTTTGCTTCCTCTAAAGGCCTTGGTGGCAGCTGAACGATTTTTCAATAGAAGCATATGATTTTAGTCCATTACATAGTTTCAGATTCGATCTTGTCATATGAACACAGATGTTGAGTTTCTTTGTGACTTGAAGTTTGTTTCTCTGAAAACTTTAAAGATTTGCATAATTCTATGTTGTAAGCAGATATTACAAAGGAACGACAAGGACAAGATGATATCAATAAGTCTGTGTGTTGATGTTGAGGAAGAGAGTGAATGGTGTCAACTAGTGGAGATTTAAACGTCCTGGAAAATGCAGCTAATTAACATAGGATCCATGATCTTGACCTGTAGAATTGTGGACGATGGAATAAGACCACCACGGTTTCTATGGATCTTGGATCCTTTGCATCATCGTCAATAAGTAAAGTAGAGAGTAAAATACTAACCACACTTGTGATCCTTTGGAACTGGACTGTAAGAAATTTATAAAGCATCTGCCTCTTTGTATTGACAATAATCACAAGTTTCTGAAACAGAAAACAAGATTTGATTACCTGATTTGCCCATTCTTCAGCTTGTTGTCTAAACTTTCTCCATTCACAAACTCAAACACTAAGCGTTCAAATACATCAACTGTAAAATTAACTAACTGAGATTCTTATAATCAATTCAACAATGAAATAATCACAAGGATCAATCATACCTCTTTGATTGAACATTTAAACAATCAGATAACTTTTTCAATCACAAATAAATCGCTAAACATAAGAGTACAAAGAGCTCCTTAGACGTCGTGGGGCTTGAAAACAATTCATTTTCAAACTCTTTCTCATTAATTTCTCAATAATTAAGATCACTCACATTTTGCCTATGATTTAATTATTTACTAAAATTAAGATTATTTTTAACACATTCAAATTATAGTGTTGGACTATCTAACAAATTACTTATTTTAAAATGATTAAAAATGAAAAGACTCAAAAAATTTGGTAACTTTTGACCATAAGTCACCCATGTTTTAACCTTCTCTTTTCTCACTGGTTTTCCAATATACTGTACAGACCCTAGAAAGACGATGACTAAATATATTTTTCATATTTTAATTTTTATAAATTTGTTTCTATACATTTCAATTAAATAAATATTTATGTAAATTAAATTAAATTTCTTATATATATAATCAGTTATATCTATGATTAATTAAATTTACATGACACATTTTAAAATGAGGAGGATATGATTGGGTATAAAGTAAAGTTGATAAAAAAGGATATGTTGATTTAGCACTTCACAGAATCGGAGAAATATTCCATAATATCAGGATGTCAATATATATATATTCGATAATATCAGTTTATCAGCTGACAGATTTAGTATCAGTTTAGAAATTATATATGTCTCATTGCCGCAATACTGATTCACTAGATATCATAAATCACGTTATTTAAAAGTTTAATGCTTATAAGGAATTTCATAAATCACGTTGATATATTATATATAGATTAAATTAAACAATATTCTTTGCCTTTGATATATTATTTATCTTTGCTTGCGCACATTTAAATACTGCAAACGACAGTTGATTTAGTTGATGTTACCCAATGAAAAGAAAAAAAATGTTCTATCCACTAAACATCATTTAGTAACAACGATAAGTCAATAAGCAAAAGGTTCTTAAAATATGAAAAAGTAATTAATTGTTTCCATAATGGCCATCTATAAGATTAGAAGTTGCATGATAATGCAGTGCACACGACACGACTACTTTTCTCATTTTCTGACCTACTTACTTTTACTTTATATTTTACGTCTCTCTAATGGCATTTAGTTATCTAATCTTTTACTTACCTTTATAACTCAAATCTTAGCGTTATAATGATGATTGTTGAACACTTATGATAGTCTTTCCAAAGTAAACAATACAGTTGTCATTCTCTGATTCCAACATGGCTTTAGATTAATTCATGCTAACCCTACTTTTTCAAGAACGCAGTGGAAATGGAATCTCTAAGTCATCCCCTTAATATTTCATCAATATTTTGTTTCAATGACCTTGTGATATAATCAACAAAATACATTTTGGTAATGTGTTTGAAGAATAATGACCAACATATGCAAATATACTAAGTCTCAGGAAGACTCTACTTATCTCAGAAGGTTTCAGGTTAGTGACTAAAAGCTGATCGTACACGTAGCGTGACGAGATGAATTGGGCGTTAGGAGCTGAGCTGATATAAGCTTCTTCTCGATTCTTCTTGTTAAGATACATAGAGAGTGTTTGTTACAGAGAGAGAGAAAATATCCTAGAGAGAGATTGTAAAGAGAGGTGTGAGAGTTCTTGTAATCGAGGTGAACACCGTTCAATCTAGTGGATTCCGGAGGTATCTCCGGCGAGACGTAGGACTCCATATCGGAGTCCGAACTCGTAAAACTGCGTGTGTTGTTTCGTTTTCTTGTCTTTCATATACGTTAACAAACGAGTGAGTGAGGTTCATCGGAGAGTTGAATCAGAGATCTATCGGAGTTAGTTAGTACAAATTGGTATCAGAGCGTAAGGTTGTGCGATCGATCCGTAAGATGACAGGCTCCGAGCATAAGGTAGCTTTGTTCGACGGGTCAGGGGATTTCTCTCTGTGGAAGACAAGGATGTATGCTTATCTGAACATACAAGGACTCAAAGATACTTTGATCGAGAAAACGGAGTCTCCTCCGTTGACAAAGGAAGAAGAAGACGCAGATCCAGATCTAAAGAAGAAAAGAATTGAAGCGGAGTTGACTAGATCGGACCGATGTGAGAAGGCGATGATGATGATATATTTGAATGTAGCTGATCCAGTTCTTAGAAAGATCAATCACAGCTCCACAGCAGCTGAAGCGTGGTCGACGCTTGAACGACTTTACATGATCAAGACTCTACCAAATCGAGTCTACTTACAGCTCAAGGTATACAACTTTAGAATGCAAGATTCAAGAACTGTTGATGAGAATATTGATGACTTCTTGAAGTTAATAGCGGATCTTGGAAAC
Organism: Barbarea vulgaris; assembly: GCA_963667165.1. Classification (NCBI taxonomy): domain Eukaryota; kingdom Viridiplantae; phylum Streptophyta; class Magnoliopsida; order Brassicales; family Brassicaceae; genus Barbarea; species Barbarea vulgaris. The sequence goes on from OY763892.1 coordinate 14,870,232, forward strand.
TTACACATTGAAGTTCCGGATGAGGTACAAGCTGTATTGATTCTTAGTTTGTTGCCAGCTAAGTTCGATTTATTGAAAGAAACATTAAAGTACAGTAGAGAAGGAATCAAGTTTGATGAAGTCGTAAGTGCTGCTAGATCAAAGGAGTTAGAATTAAGAGAGAATACTGCTACAAAGTCAACAGGAGAAGGGTTATTTGTCAGAGGCAGATCAGAGAGTAAAGGAGGTCAACCTAACAAAGGTAAGAAGAAGTTCAGGTCTAAGTCACGAGATGGTGGCTCAAAGAAGATATGCTGGATCTGCGGCAAAGAAGGACACTACAAGAAACAGTGTGTGCCTTACCACTCCATCCCTTTTACACAACTGGTCAAATCTTGAATTGCAGAATTCCAGACCATTATCTGTTCTTAGCTTCTTTAACTTTCTTTCACTCTGAGTCTCTACCATAACCTTCCATTCAGCAAAAGTATCAAAAGCCTCATCCTTAGTCCTCAGAAAATTGATCCACACTTTCCTGGACCAATCATCCGTTAAGGAGATAAAATATTGACACTTGCCTAAGCTCAGCGGAACATTTGGAGAACCCCACAAATCTGAGTGGACGTAGTCTAGCTTTCCCTTTGTGACATGTTGAGCTGGCCCGAAACTTAACTTGTGTGTTTTCCCAATAACACAATCTTCACAGAATGTCACATCTGATACCTTGTCTTTCCCAAAACACCCTTTCTTTGAGAGTACATCCATGCTTTTCTGCCCTACATGGCCCAATCTGCTGTGCCAGATCCTTGTCTGATCGATTCCACTGCTTGTCTTGATTGCTGTTGTTGTCATTGCTTCAGACTTCTTTGCTTCTCCTTGTAGAACATATAGAGAAGCTCTTCTTACTCCTTTCATGAACACAGTACAACCATTAATCACCTTGAGCAGACCATTACCACCTTTAAACTCACACCCCTTAGATTCCAAAGTTCCCATGGATATCAAATTCCTGGATATGCTTGGCATATACCTCACCTCGTGTAACGTGAATGTAGTACCATCTGGATTTGCAAACCTGACGCTGCCTATTCCCTTAATCTCAGAATAGGAATTGTTTGCCATTCTGACCTTCCCAGAGTCTGTCTCTTTTAGGTCCACAAAGAATTCTTTTCTGGGAATCATATGGAAAGAACACCCTGTGTCTAGAATCCACTCATCAAGATCAGGCTTACCTTCTGTAAAGTTCACTTCTGATGCAATCAAACCAACCAGATCTTGCGCATCATCTTTAGCTAGTGCTGATTCTCCTTGATCTTGTGATTGAACCTTACGTTTGTTTCGTTCTAACCACTCTTGTGCATACACACCTCAGCAGAATGGTGTTGCTGAAAGGCTTAACAGGACCATTATGAATAAAGTCAGAAGCATGTTGAGTGAGAGTGGCCTGAGTACTAGCTTATGGGCTGAATCTGCCTCCACAACAGCATACCTCATAAACAAGACTCCCTCGTCCACAATAGATTTTGAGATACCTGAAAAGAGATGGACCTCAACCGTTCCTAGCTTAATGGGGTTGAGAAGGTTTGGCTGTATAGCCTATGTCCACTCAGAAGGAGGAAAGTTAAATCCCAGGGCAAAGAAAGGAGTATTTACGGGTTATCCAGAGGGGGTTAAAGGGTATAGAGTGTGGCTTTTGGAAGATAAGAAGTGTACCATCAGCCGGAATGTTGTATTCAGAGAAGATGTCATGTACAAAGAGATGATGCAACAACAAGGGTCAGGTATAATCTCTGCAACTCAGTCTTTATTAACTAACAAAGTGTCCAGTTTTGAGTGTGCAGGTACAAATAAAGAGGCTCAACAGTCATCTGAAGGTGGAGCTACGGATACTCAGGACAGTGTTGAATCAGAGGGTTCTGAGGAGGACAACAACCCAAGAAGCCATCAGATAGCTAGAGATCGACCAAGAAGAAACATCAATCTTCCTGCTAAGTATCAAGACTATGATATGGGGGAATCATCAATAGAAGAAGAGTTTGATGATGTGGCAGGATATGCATGTTTTGTTACTGAAGATGGAGGCAAACAGAACCTTCTTGTTACCAAGAGGCTCTAGCAGATGAAGACAGTGAATTGTGGATAGAAGCGTCAGATGAGGAAATGAGTTCACTAATAAAGAACAAGACCTGGATATTGGTGGATCGAGTAGAGACTCAGAAACCTATAGGATGCAAATGGGTGTTTAAGATAAAAGCAGGCATTGCTGGAGTAGAGAATACTAGATTCAAGGCAAGACTGGTTGCAAAGGGTTACTCCCAAAAGGAGGGTATTGATTACCAGGAGATTTTTTCTCCAGTGGTAAAGCATGCGACAATCAGATTTTTCTTGAGTATGGTGGTTCACTTTGATCTAGAGCTTTAACAGATGGATGTCAAGACTGCTTTTCTGCATGGTTTTCTTGATGAAGTGATCTACATGGATCAACCTGAAGGATATGTAGATGAAGAGCATCCGGAGAAGGTCTGCTTGCTTAAGAAGTCTCTGTATGGTCTTAAGCAGTAACCCAGGCAGTGGAACAACAGGTTTAGCGAGTTTATGCAGAGTAATGAGTTCAAGAGAAGCCAGTATGACTCATGTGTGTATTACAAGAGACTTTCAGATGGTGATTACGTGTATCTGCTTCTATATGTGGACGACATACTGATAGCGTCAAAGGATAAGAAGCAGGTCTGTGAGCTGAAAGTTCTGTTAAACTCAGAGTTTGAGATGAAGGATCTTGGAGATGCCAAGAAGATACTGGGAATGGAAATTGAAAGAGACAGAGTGAAAGGTACTCTCTCTATTTCTCAGCAGGGCTATCTCTTAAAGGTCTTAGATACTTTCAAAATGGATCAGTCTAAGTCTGTAGCAACTCCTATGGGAATTCACTTTAGGCTTAAGTCTGCAACTGAGGATGAAGTTAGATTGCAGAATGATGTTATGAGGAATGTACCATATCAGAGTGTGGTAGGGAGTCTTATGTACTCGATGATTGGAACTAGACCAGACTTAGCATATTCTGTGGGTCTGGTTTGTAGATTCATGAGCAAACCTCTTAAGGATCATTGGCAAGCGATTAAGTGGATACTGGGGTATATAAGAGGTTCACTGGAAAAGAAGTTGTGTTACAGAAAGGAAGGGGATTTTGTTTTGAAGGGTTATTGTGATTCAGATTATGCTGGGGATTTTGATAAGAGAAGATCAGTCACTGGCATGGCTTTTACAGTTGGTGGTAATATCATTAGTTGGAGATCTGGGTTACAGAAAGTGGTGGCTTTGTCTACTACTGAGGCTGAATATATGGCGTTGACAGAAGCAGCCAAAGAAGCTGTTTGGTTGAGAGGGATGATGAACGAGCTTGGTTTTGAGCAAGGGCCGGTTGATATTTTCTGTGATTCACAGAGTGCTATAGCTCTGGCTAAGAATGCTGTTCATCACGAGAGAACGAAGCACATAGCCGTCAAGTTTCATTTCATTCGTGATTTGATTACCGATGGTTATGTCCGAGTGCTGAAGATTACAACAGCTCATAATCCAGCTGACATTTTTACTAAGGTACTTCCAGTAGGCAAGTTTCAGGATGCGCTGGAGTTACTTAGAGTCAACAAGAAGTGAGTGGAGCTTTAGCTCCGAAGATATGAAGCCGAGTGGGTTTACTCGGGAGACACGAAGCTAAGTGGGTTTACTTAGGAAGATGAGAAATGAAGATGGGTGAGTTTGCTCATGATCCGGAGATGGAATCCAAGTTCAAGCTAGATTGAGGCATTTTTTGGTCAAGGTGGAAAATTGAAGAATAATGACCAACATATGCAAATATACTAAGTCTCAGGAAGACTCTACTTCTCTCAGACGGTTTCAGGTTAGTGACTAAAAGCTGACCGTACACGTGGCGTGACGAGATGAATTGGGCGTTAGGAGCTGAGCTGATATAAGCTTCTTCTCGATTCTTCTTGTTAAGATACAGAGAGAGTGTTTGTTACAGAGAGAGAGAGAGAAAATATCCTAGAGAGAGATTGTAAAGAGAGGTGTGAGAGTTCTTGTAACCGAGATGAACACCGTTTAATCTAGTGGATTCCGGAGGTATCTCCGGCGAGACGTAGGACTCCATATCGGAGTCCGAACTCGTAAAACTGCGTGTGCTGTTTCGTTTTCTTGTCTTTCGTATACGTTAACAAACGAGTGAGTGAGGTTCATCGGAGAGTTGAATCGGAGATCTATCGGAGTTAGTTAGTACAGTGTTACCGATCCAAATTGGAGTTTTATAAGTTCTATGTTTTGGGGACCAACCACAAAATATTACTCAATCCATTCATAATTGATTATATTTCTAAGATTTGTACATATATTAAGAAACTTGTTAAAATAACAATTTTAATTTTGAGTGTATTAACTAATTATTTTCGATTAAAATAATAGAATAATTAAATAAGGTACATAATAAAAAAAAATATAAAACTAAATATGCATAAAAATAAAAAATAATATTTTTATAAAAAAAAATTCCTAAAAAAAAAATCAATTTGGAATTAAAATAAATTACAATAAATTATTAAAATAGACAAAATTTCAAATATGCTGAAAGTTCACTATTGTATTCGCTTGCTGAAAATGTGGTACAATGGAACTTTTTCTTTTTAATAATAATTTTCTTTTATTTGTTTGGAAATTATTTGTACAACAATAAATTCAAGAGACTTGGAAAAAGAATCTCTATATGGTTTCAGTTTAAATTTTGTTCGATTCATCTTTTTTGTTACACATTATTTCATTCATCCATAGCTAAACTTTTTACAACACTATTTTCCAAAGTTGTACTGCATTGTCTTTTTTATTTTTTTTACATACTCTATACACGAATTAGGAACTGACACGAATCCATGAACGTAAATAGTAATGACGCATTATAAACCCATCAACAAAAACGCTTTGTACTTAATTGATCTAAAAAGGAAAATTAATATTATCACAAAGTGAAAGATATAAATTGAACGGCTATGAATGTGCCCAAAACTCGGTTCCGACCGACACGATAGGATTTCTCATGCAGAGTCTTGGTCCACCTAACTGAATAATTATTCTCACACTGAATAGAAATTTTTTTTTTATCTCAGCATTTTTCACGCTATTTGTTATAATCAACATCATAAATCTTTTTCTTGGGTTGACAAGATCCCATCTATACCTCGATCTTTACTACGTTAGATAACATGACTTATTAGAGTTAAACTTCAATAAAAATATATAGAAGTGAACCCTTAACCACTTAACTAAAAATACTTGTTCAATATCTTCTTATTTGGACAAGCATATTATCTACCTAAGAATATTTTTTATAGGGATATTCACTAGATAACCTTTGACTTAAAATTTTTTAAGTAAATAGCTTTAGATGAACAGTAGTTGTAAGTAGCAATGTAGAAAATGTCCATGGAGCCTTTCAGCTTCTCACACGTTATCAGAAACGGACGCACATGAGCTTTTGAGAAGGTACGTGCCCTATACAATTTTTTTTTTTTTTAAGTAGTTTTAATATATTTGTAAAATGGTACCTAGCTCACTCTCTTTAAGTAAAAGATATAAAAAATGCCCTAGTCCAAACGATTTATTAACTTAATAACTTATTTATCTTTCTCTAAAATTTAAAAAAGCTAGACAAAATAATAAAAAGTTTAGGTCCACAATTATAATATGTCTAAAAAGAAAATAGGTAATTTAATCACTAAACATATTTGACCTAAAAAAGTTAACTGTTATCTTTTTTAATTATTTTGCATCCTCCTTTCAGAACTATCACACATAAAGCCATGACCAATATAACGAATAGATGACCGATTGTGTAGTTGGGTTTGTTGAAAAAAAATTGTTTTCTAAAGTAACGAATGAAGAAGTGATGACAAGGTTTATAAACATAGAAGAATTAATGTAATATACATATATAAGATTTTTATTTTTGAAATTTTTATTTTATAATATTTTATAACAAGGGTTAAAAGTTGTTTTGAATCCACCCCTGCACGTTACTCATCTTTGTTTCATGCTATTTTATCATCTACGTTTTATTGTTTAAAAGGACACATTATTATTTCTGTTTACATGTTTATTTTTCAAGTGAAATATTATTATTTGCATATGATATGTTATTTTTCACATAATTCACAATATCGGTTACATTATTTCAATTTATCTCTTCTCATTTCACCATATTTGCTTTTCTTTTTCGTGAATGTTTGTTCCGTTCTACCAAAATGGCATGTTTGTTGTATTGCTACGTCAATTGTTTCTTTATACTACTAATTCATCTATATATATCGTGCTATTTAAATATGAGGCATGTTATTTTCTTTTAATCATCTGATCCACCTACTTCTCGCACATGTTGTAAGGGTGTTGAAGACATTTTCTCACTCCCAAAAAGGTTAGTTATCTAATTTTTTTTGGCCAAAGGTTAGTTTCCTAATCTACCTCCAAAATTAGGTCTCTGCGCAAAGAAGCCATTTTTTATATACGCTTAATTTTATTCGATGTGTGATGTGAAGCTTTCCAAGAAATATGGACTAAGGTCCAACCCATGAACCAAGTGGTGGTGGTCTAGTGGTTCCACTTGAGAAGGAGTTGCTCTGTTGGTCTAGGCTAGGAATCGATTCCCCTCAAGCCCGAAACTCTTTATTTATTTCCACTTGGCCACCAGAGCATTCACATGGCCTCTCCGGGCCCCAGAATTAGTCGGATCTCATGATCCGTTGACCCGAGAATCAGCTAGGGAGGAAACGTCCCCGCGACCTGACTCGGAGCTCATGGTATCAGTTGAACCGGATCACCCGAGTTATATATAAAAAAAAAAAAAGTCCAACCAATGTCAATTTATTCAAATTTAAGAATCTATTTTAAACTAGCACAAAGAAATTTTGATTTTTAAGCATAACTTCTAAAAATGAGGGCAATGAAACAAGGGTAAAAAAATAACGGTGCAAGTGTATCAGTCATAAGCTGAGTAGAAAGTATCAATGCATATTCAGATCTTGACTGCGATGACATATCATGATAACATAGGCGACTACATTTCTATGGGTCCTCCTCTTGTCATAAGGGAAAATTTCTCACTTGAATGTCTTTCAAGATATATAATACGTTTACTAGGTCTTCTACTAAAGAGGAATACAAGTCCATAGCTAAAATAACAACAAAATTAGTGGATTACTCTCTACTCGAGGAGCTTACCATTCACACCAACTCTTCACTGATTATTATTGTGATAACGTGGAAAATACATATTTGTGTGTTAATCTCATATGAAACATGTGGAAGTTGATTACTACACATTCACAAAAAAATTCAATCATGTGCACTCCACCGGCTAATCATTTATCGGATACGTTTACTAAACCTTTTTCTCTATCTTGCTCGATTTCTAGTTATATGTTCTACATTCTTTTGAAAGGGCGTGCAAATATATAAATCATCAGTCTGAGTATCGAGGTATTGAGTATTCATCAAGCTCAAAATTCGATCTTATTATTTCACTATCCCGTAAATTAAGAAACTTATTATTCTATCTATTTAATTACTTGTACATCATAGCTTTTTGAACACACTGACTAACACCATTCGTGGCTTCACACCCTTTTTCGTCATATGGGTTCGATGCACTATTCCGAAAGATTCGATATATTTTTTTACTTACCGTACAAATCACCACGAGATATTTTCTCATGATATTTTTTCGTTCACACAGTAATAGTACTGAAAACTCACTTCCTGTAAATCCTACATCTTTCAATTGTTTCAATCAAGTATGCTTAACTCCAGATAAGTTCAATATTATACTAACATATGTAGCCAAATCAATTCTTATAAACTCTCCCATGCACCGCCATTTTCCCAGAAATTATGGTGTTAAAATTACTCCCATTCACATAGCTTATTTTCCTTGTTATGTACAAGACCATTACCTTCGGCAGTGTTAGCCCACATGATTCCACATTCGTCTGGGTTCGGCTCTTATACCACTTGCAATGCTCTGATTACTTTCTCTTGGCCAGTGGGTTTCACTCTAGTCCTATAGCCGGTGTGCTCCTCTAAGAGACTTGTTTATTGATCTATAAATCACTAGGAAATATTTTCCTATGTTTTGTTTGGATATCAACCAACATCTCAAATTGGAAAACTAGAAAATAATTACCTATTCTATAAGTTAAGTCCAACTCTAATTACCTTATTATAATTAAAAACTTTGGAAAAGAATCCAAAAAAATATTCATGCGGACTTGACCACTTGATCTAATGCGAATAATATCACACTAATAAAAAAAACTTATTTTGAGCTTACAAAAACCCAACAATTGAAATTAGATTCAGAAAAGTGGATCTATGAAGTGGTGTAGGCTGCATGTCGATGTGGGAGGAGCCCTTAGGTTGACCTTGTGATTAGAGGGCATTGTGTCTGGCTGCTAAGGTTTCATTGCCGGGGAGACTAAGATTTCTTGTTCTTCGTTTGAAGGGATAATTGCTGAGATATCAAAAAACATCCCACATCGAAAGATTAGAAAATAAATGTTTAATACATAAGCCAACTCCAACTCTAATTAATATGAGATCTTTTGAGAAAATACCCAAAAAACATTGTGCGGACTTGGCCACCTGGTTCAAAGTAGACAATATCATACTAATAAGAGAGTTAACTTAAACTTACAGAAACCCAATAATTAGTATCAGAGCCAGTTACAAAAAAAATGAACCTAGGAACTCGTATGAACTGCATATTCGTTGTGGTTGAAACCCTCAATATGACTTTATTATTAAGGGGTGCATATTATTACTGGAAGGGAGGAGAAAGTCGTAGTCTTTGGATTGAGGTAAATATTATTGGGATATGAACCATGTCATATGTCTTTTCCCAAAAATATGAGTTATTCTAAATAATTCTCTCTACAACATGTCATTCTAATTATTTCACATAAAATAATGGATTATTATGAATAACTCTAACTTTTTTTATTTTGTTTTTACAAGTAGATGAGTGGTTTAATGGCTTTTGGGTTTGGTCCTCTATTGGCTCCACTTCCACTAGTTTAACCCGTTTGGAAAGAAATTAATAAATGTTCTAGTCTTTGATACACATAAAACTTGGAAAAATTCTAACAAAAATTGGATAAATATTTTTTTTGTTCCCCAAATTTTAAAAAGTTAATATGTATACATTATGTCCCCAGAACATAAAATTATATATATATATATATATATATATATATATGACCTCCAAACCATAAATATTTAAGACATCATTAATCTTTAAGGCTGGTGTTAACAAAAACGTACGAGTTTGGACATGAAATTCCATGGTAAACCAAAAAAATTGAGTAATCTAGGAATAAATTCTGGATTTTATATTCTTTGGGGGAATAAATTTTAGAGGAATAAGTTTTAGAGATATTACAATGTCAAAAGGTTTTTTACTATGGATGAGATACCTAACTCGAACAATATCTAATTTCCAGGAGCTGTGGACGTTTTGTTTTAGTGTCCAATGTACCATTATTATCTTTCAAACACAAGTACTGAGTCTACTGACAACAAAGATAAAAAAAAATAAAAGGCGATTCACCACATAATGTAAAAAACATAAGAGAAAATATGTTTTACAAACTAGATTAGACTATTCTGAATAGTAAATGAAGAAATGTTGAAAAGAAAAGGCGGGGCCGGGAAAAGAAAGTTTATTTATTTTGGTTGGAAAACAACTTTATATAGTTTTCTTGGAGATAACAAGAAAAGTGTGACGTGTCGAAAAATAATGTGGTAATCAATGATAATATCATAATACCAAAAAAAAAAAAAAAAGGAGAGAATTTTGATGTGTGGAAAAGAAGTTGACGTTTCCTCGTTCTTCAACCATCTCTTTGGTTCTGCTGACCCACTTCTATTATCTTTTCCTATACCTTTAGTTTTACAAATAGATTCATTGTATATTTATATTAACAATAATACTATATAATTTGTAACAAATGTTGACCCAAGAAATACTAATAATTTATTCATGTAGGGATCATATGTCTGTGTTGCCAAATAATAAACGTGCATACATCAAATGATAAGATAACACCATCTATTAATATTATTATAATCTTCTTTTCGTCAACAATCATCTGTTATAATCTTATTTCACTTATACACAAATGGTAATGAAACTGATACAAATTACAAGTACTGTATGATATTCCAAATTGTACTTAGATTGTCTTGGTATATTTACTACTTTCTCAGTATATTGTGGAGCTTAAACAAGATTATGTGGTGTGAACTCACTATCGATGGCTTATGGCAATTCCATAAAAATATTTCATTATTATACCAAGCAAACAAAAATATATTTAATTATTCGGATTTATGATCCTATAAGCCTAAGTTTCTTATACTGAGGGGAATTGAGATGTTGATTGGATGCACATTTTCATATTTTTAAAAAAATGATTCCTATTTTCCTTCTTCAATTAATAAGAAAATTCATCAAAATTAATGTTTTTTTAAAAATGCATATATTTGTTGCCAAAAAAAAATGCATATATTGTATGTGATATAAATCTAACTAGAAAACAATAAAACGTCATTATACCTATTAAAATCATGTTTCAAATATTACATGGCGAATTTTTGAAACTCTGTTCAGTTAAAATGTTTTTGATCAATCAAGCTTAGCACAACAGACAAATTCAACTACAGATTGGGAAAAAACATTTTCTTTAGTAGTGTCTCTTTTTAAAAAAAAATTCTTGAATATCAATTTTTTTCCTCTCTTCATTATAATTTTGGATACCAAAAAGAAGTTTCTACACAAAAGGAAAATGATATATATCTTCATCAAAATATATGTAAGTGATTTTTTACGATTGAAACTTTAAATCTATGTTATCATTTGGGAAATATAGGTGAGGAAATTAATAGATACGTAATATTATATCATACATCATGTATGATGGATAAAATCGTCATCGTTGTAAGAGAAAAAAATATATAATTGGTGATTAGTCAATAACCATTGAATTTCGAAAACACATCACAAGAAAAATAATCGTGAGTGTCACTGTTTAGTTGTCCAATCATATAAAAGAGAAGAAAGTATATTTTTTTCTGAAAAGTCTAAACACAGTTTATATATAAAGAAGACTTATTGGGCAGAAATGTGTGTACTATAAATCGTCTTGGACTTTCTAGTTGACAGATCATTGAAGCAGACGACAATGGGAACTCACACCTATAATTTGCAGCTCATCATTTCTAATAATTAAAAAAAAAAAACGGTAAATTAAATTTCATATTTAATCTCATTAATTATCTCTGCCTTACCTTTTCTTTCTTATATATGCTCTTGGAAATATTTTTAGATCGATTTACATCATAACTTTGAGATTGTTATTGAATTATATTGCAGGTTTTTGTGGAGGCTATATATACTTTCTTATTTTTTTTTATAGAATATTTGCTTTTTTTAATTTCTCCTAATATATAGATTTGAGGTGACATTATAATGGCTGCTTTCTTCTATGGAGAACACTCTCCTGATCTTTTTATGATGAACCTGAATCCATTCTCCGGTCAGACAACGACCACTAGTGTTCATAGCAATCACTTCGGGTCGCAACAACATCGACTACACCGAGTGAGCAAATTAGATGAAGTAGATCATATAGAACAAGGAGATTCTCCCATCTCCACGTTTTCAAATGGAGGAGTCTTCAGGGATTTGGCTCCGGCCTACTTGAGAGCTGCTCAAGAATTGCTCAATGAGATTGTCAATGTTGGAAACGGTAGCCGCAGCGCCAAACAAGAGCGACATATGAGTAAAGAGGCCGCGATTTATGGAGTTGGGGACATCTATAGTGGCCATAAGCTTGGGGTATCTGCTTGTCGGGAAGAGTTGCAAATGAAGAAAGCAAAGCTCATATCCATGGTTGAAAAGGTAACTCATTTATATTCAACCTTTTAGAAATAGGCATGTCATAAAAAATATAAGAAACTTGTATTTACAAAACAACCATAGTGATTTGTGACAGTAGAATGGTAACAAACTTGTTTTTTAGAGGTTCAATATATAATAACTTTATATTAAATAAGAGGCAAAATTATATATATTAGTAGTTTTATTTTTATTTTTGGTTAATCGAGGAGTTCAGAGCAGAAAACTATACATCTTTTCGTAGGGCCAAAGCTCCTAATTTTCTAGCGGGATTCGAATTAAAAGACCTAGATAACACATCCTTTGGATTGATTAATTTAACGTTACTAGACTACTACACACTACACTTGGTATATGTTGAGTATATGTTGATAAGTAAAATTTTCAAAGATTGGTAATAGATTAGGGAAATGATTATCGGACATAATGTCACACATCGGAAACTGGGTAAGGATCTTAAATAATATATAAAGGATATGAGTCTTTCCACTCATTATCAATTAATTTTGAGTTGGAAGCTTATAATATAATAATAATGAGTTAGGTAAATTTAACAGATTGAACAGAAATACAGAGAATACAACGACCAAATGCAAACTACAATCTCATCGTTTGAACAAGCAGCGGGTTTAGGGTCAGCAAACGCATACACACAAATGGCGTTACAAACGATATCAAAGCAGTTTCGTGCTGTAAAAGACAACATATGTTTGCAAATCAAACATATAAACAAGTTGTTGGGAGAAAAAGAATGTAACGAGCACTTGGGAAAGATGTCACATTACCATTCAAATGCTTGGAGACCGCAAAGAGGTTTGCCTGAGAAGGCAGTTTCCATTCTCCGCGCTTGGCTCTTTGAACATTTTCTTCATCCGTAAGCATTTTGGTTTCGCTTATAGTCAATAAATCAGATGAATAGTTGGAAAACTAAATATTTGAATGATGGGATCTTGAAAATATTGAAACTGATCAAGGTTAATGAAGGATCAATAATTGTTTGCATGCTACTCAATTAGTTTTGTCTTGTTTTGGGTTGTGTAGATATCCGAGAGATTTGGATAAGGAAATGCTTGCCAAACAGACTGGCCTTACTAAGAGTCAGGTAAGTTCTATATTTCATATGTATGCGCTCTAATAAAATTGAAAATATTTCAGAAATACCCAAATTAATTCTTTAATTAGAACAGTTTAGTCTCTCTACAGATTTTGTCGTAATTGAGAAAAGCATGAACGTTTAATACTAAACATATATTGAATCAGTGATGTTATTGTTTACTAAATGATTTAGGTTACTAAAAAATCTGGACAGAATTTTGTTTTCTCACTTTATAAATACAATTTTGATAACATCATTTAACAGAGACTCAAGCATAAATAAAGCTAAAGGTTAAAAAAAAAAATAGACAATCTAGCAAATTTTATTCTGATAAAAAAACATTATCTCTAGAAAGATCTTTACTTTATTATTGTTGTGATCAATCTTTTCTTTTCTAATCTTTTAAAAAAACAAAAATTATAATAAAATCAGGTGAACCAAATATATTTTGGTAAAATTATTCGATTGTTGATGTTTACATTTTTTTAAAACACAATGATGTTTATATCTTTTTATTATATGTTTTAAATGAAAATAATGATGATTATATATATAATTTTTTTTATGAAATCCTTTGTGAAACAAATCAAATATATATATATCAGTGATCGTATGTAAAATGGATGTAGGTGTCAAACTGGTTCATAAATGCTCGAGTTCGGGTGTGGAAGCCAATGGTGGAGGAGTTATACTTGGAAGAGATGGATATTATTGAAGAAAGTAAAAATGGAAGTAACAAAGGTTCATCCTCTAAGAAACCTTACAATAATACAACTTTAGATGAACCTTCAAACTCGATCTTACCCGCTTTTCAACAAGGATTCATTCAAAATGAAATCTCTAGGCAAAACTCATCCTCAAGTTGCAGCGTAGCGAGGTTCACAAAGCAACAAGTGAATCAAGCTAACTTTATCCATTTCAATGGAGGATTCGAAAACTATCATGCAATGGTTGGAAACGGTGTCTCCCTTTCTCTTAGCTTGCCTCACTCTTGTGACCAAAGCCTTAACAACATTCAGTTTGGGTCGACAAGTCATGGAACTGAGAACTCGGGCATATATCCCTCTTCAACGTATCAGATCATGGATTAGAACTTAGTAAAGATGATATATATTGTCTGCTTGTTATCTACGTTTTGTGTGTGTATATAGCCTTGGCCCTTGGATAGTTACATATGGATGTGTCATGAGTGTAAGAAAGAAAGAGAGGAAATGATTGAAGTATATGGTTTGATAAAAATGTAGATAACAATACTTAGCTTAATTAAGAAACTAGATATATTATGGTCTGATTTGGTTTTCTGTAGTCAGGTTTTAGTTACCAAAATGTTGATCAAAACAATGATCAAGATGCCATAAATGTTTGGCATATATATATATATATATATTTTAAAGTTCTTTTCAGTTTTCATCGAGTTGATAATCTTTTTTTTTTTTTTTGAATATGATTTATAGTAAAATATTTATATTATTCAATTTTAGACGGGTTTTAGATGGATTTAAAGTTATAAAATCGCCTACTACAAAGAATATACTTGTGCATCACATATATTCAACGGATTTTTAGCAAAATTCAAATGACAATACTTGTGACTGATTATAGAAAAATTCTAGACGGATTTAAAGGACAATATTTGTGACAAAATTTAGACAAAATTTGACGGATTATAGACAGATGTTAGACGGATTATATAGTTTTAAAATCGACAATATTTGTGATGGTATTTAGACAAATAGATGTTTTGTTAGTTTTTATGCAAATTTTAAATTTTGATTGGTTAAATGAATTTTAAATAAAACATTAAATGATAGTTTTGTAAATAAAAATAGGTTTCTTAATGTGTGCTTTTAACCAAAACATCTATTAATTTGGAACAGGGAGAGTATGAAAGATGAGCACAGTTCGATGAAGAGTGTGCCAAGTGACAAACATGCTTCTTAAAAGGAAACCCTTACATATTATAGTGTTAATTATCCTTTTCAGTGTAGTGATGTCCTAGAAGCAACATGCATGTGAAATTTCAATGGAATGTTCGATAAACTTCACTATAATATTGTTTTGTAAAATATCTATAACATTGTAAGAGAATTAAGTTGACCAAAAACTTATTATTACTATTTTTTACATCATTTGGATCGACAAAATCTGAAATATATAGCAATTTCTCTAACCTTGATTACGCAACTCTTGCATGCGATACAAAACACATAACAAAAAGCATGATTTCATCTTGTCTCCACGACATTAATTGAACACGTGTATTTCCAAGAAATAATAGAACTCAAGTGATAACAATTTTCATAAAAAAAGGTCCAAACTAACCTGGCAGGACAATTCTTTTGGTTACTCGTGATGAATCCTTAACTCAACATGTTCATCGTTATCCTAAAGTTCTTTATATTAGTATAGTTCATATTATAAATCAGTCTTATAATGTAATCCAAGAAATTAAGAATTTTGGAATGTGTAACTTATCTTAAGATGATGACAAGATCAAAATGATAGAATAGAAAATTTTCGGTATCATAAACACACAAATCGTGGTTACAAATTACAAACTGATAAATAAGAATGGAGAAATTACACAAACCTCTCTATAATACACAAATACCCCAAAAACTAATACATCTCTAAAATCCCCCACCCACTTTCTTCTACTCACTCTTGTTATGTCCCTCAAACAAATACGACATATATAATCAATAATACTAAAAAAAACAAAAAGAAACTGAAGAAAAATAAATTATATAAATAAAATGACAAAAACCCTTTTACTCAATAAAGCTTCTTCTCTTCACTACTCACCACCTTTAAGTTCTTTATCCTTTCATCATCTGACTCTGAACTCAACCTGTGCCCCTCATCGAATTCTCAGTGTGATCCATCATCTTGTTGGGAAATAGCAACCGATGATTGTGGACTAAGAACGGTTTGGTTGGATCTGTACACAACTTGAGGATTACCAAAGAGGCGGCTGTCGGGAGAAGTATGTAACCTCGCACGCGTGTCTCTTTCTGTGGGGGTTTTACATCCAAGCAAGAGAGCCGCGGTCATTTGGATTTTGTGGTCGTCCTCTAGTTGGTGTTGGTGGTCTATTTGCGTTTAACTCCTGCAAAATAAATGCTCAGTTACAACAAATTTCTCAAGCGGCAAAAGAAGGATTCGAGATTTGTTTCGAGATAAAAAATAAAACCTGCATCCATGTGTCCTCTATATGTCTTTCTGGTGAAGTTTCAGGTGATGTAATTGCTGGAGGCAACGGATGGATAAGCTTAGGAACCACCACAAGATCTCTCCCCAACACCAAGATTGCCCCGGCATTGTTTGCAGTACCTGAGAAGAAACAAAATATGTATCATTTTATACGGTCAGGTTTTTCTACCGGTTTAGTAGTGAGTTCTCAGTTTCATAGACATACCACAATAGTTTGTAGCTGAAAAGAGCGTTATCAAATGCCCCTGCGCGAAACGCTCAAATCCGTCCATCACGCATTCATGCGCACGTACGATCAATTGAAGATCATTGTTGTTGCAAAACTCCATGACACGGTCAGGCTGCAAATGCCAACTTCTTGGTAAGTAACAGAACCGGCAAAAATACTTATGGAAGTGAATTAGAATTATATTCTTCAGTATTATTGTCTAACAAGCTCATGAATCTTAAGGGTCTAGCAAAACCAGCATGGATCAACAACCGAATGTAATTGAGTATGAGGTGAGGAGGGGAAGGGAAAGAAAGTAGTAATCAACGAAAAATGTACGAAACAGAAGAAAAAGACCACTCACCCCGAACGTAACCAATCCAGGGCCTCTAGCATTGGGTCTTAAACCTTCGACACTGTCATTTTCAGTTGGATCGGACCTAACAGATTGCAAAATGACATACTGGTGAGATAAGGATCAAGGAAAAACAGAGAATGATATAGGCATTAGACATGAACTTACCATAGTAAATCCATAAGCACAATTGAGCCCGCTTCCATAGTAATTGGCCTTTGAATATTTTCTATCTGCTCCACATGATTTATTGACCGACCAATTCCTCCATGCATACAGATAATTTTCTTCTCAATCAGTGCAGCTAGAGGTAGCCAATTGAATAAACGATTTATTCGGTGCCACACCCAGATCCCATCACGTTCACCCTGCAAAGTAGTCACAACATGAGACCCCTAAAAGTGGAAACAAGAGATTCACAAAGATGAGACACTACCATTCGCTCAATACACTCTATCCGGAAACCAAAAAGGGCATTAATATCGGCGGCTTCATGGTTTCCACGAATTAGGTGTACATTATGTTGGTATTCAACCTGCAGTGTCAACAACAGAACATCATACCATTTTCTCTTAGGCGATTATAATAATATAACAGAGACAGCACTTATATGGTGCACTTGTAACTACCTTTAACGCAAGCAGAAGTGTAATTGTTTCTAGGCTGTGTTGACCCCGATCAACATAGTCCCCTAAGAAAAGATAATCGATGTATCTGAAAACCAGTAATACACAATCAGCATTATTGTGTCAGACTAGCAAAAAAATAGAGAAAGTAGGATATATCTATATTGCTGCACACTTACGATATGTCTCCAGCTGTTGACGGTGAACCATATTCATCAAAAAGGCGCATGAGATCCCCAAACTGACCATGCAAATCACCAAATATCTTAATCGGAGCTTTAAGCTGTAACACAGTAGGTTCGCTTGAGAAGATACGTTCTGCACTGTCGCAAAGATCAGCAATTTCATTGCAATCCAAGAAAAATTGGCGTCGAACTGGAGGCTTCCACCCACGTGGCTTCAAAAGATGAGCTACAACCTAATAGAACAGAGTTGTGACTTCATTAGAAGGTATTAAATAGTCCCTTTGGCACCTAATACCATTGAACAATACACAGGATCCAGTAGTACTACATGCATAAGTTCCTAATCCTATGTAACCAAGGGCCAAGGGATAATACACATCTACAGTTTCGAGCTAAGCTTCTTATTCCTATCAGACCAACCAAATGACTAGTGCCACAGCAAGATAATTTCTCTATATAGTTCAAGCAAGCAATCTTTTGCAGCAAATCCACATTCGTGAACATAACACTTTCTTGAAGCAATTCATTTCGAGAACAAAGCTCTCTACCTTTTTCGGAACACTATTGATCGACATCTGACGATCTAGTAATTTCCTTGCTGCTGTTGCACTTTCGGGTGTCCCATAACTAACACGGCGTCCCTCATTTTCAAATTGATCAATGGATAACTGTCTAACCATTCCACCTAAGGCTCCACCTGTTTCTGCAGCAACCACCACCTTCCAAAGTTCCAGAAATAATTGCAAAATAAAAATCAGCAATCAGAGATATAAATGAAAAGGAAATATGTTGTAAACATCAAATTTTACTTAATATAGTTAGTTTGACTCACAGCTCTATGATGAAGTCGAACCCCTGCAGGAATAACACTGTTCGGTACCGCAGAATCGGGCTTAATTAATGAGGATGAAGGTTTTCCACTGGGTGTAGCCTCAGCACCACGATCCCTATCTGGGAGTTCAACTTCACCATTGACCTGACGTGCCTTTGCAGCAGCTAATGTTGCACTGATAGCCTCGGCTTCCGCAGCCGATGCTTCAACAAGATACTCCACACCCTTGCTTGTTCTCCTACAATGTTGTTTGTAATTATCACAATGAAATGCATAGGTCCACTAACAATACGAAAGACCACATATTTAGACACTAACCGAGTTCCTGGAACCATTGCATTTTCAGTGCTTATATCAGTATACATATCACCATTTACAGGGGGTGCAACAGGGCTTCCCAGCACCACCGCGTCAGGAGCTGATTCCGGTAGCTCCCCTGTCCTTTCATCAGAAAATCCATATCTTCCAGGTGAACGGCCAGGTTGCGAGTTTGTTGCTGCTGCAGCAGCAGCGGCATGAGAAGCAGCAGATGTTGTTTCCGCAGCAGCGAGATCTTCAGCAACCAATAGGTCATCAAGTAACACTCCTAAAGCATCAACAGAATACCGTTAAGTTCAGCAGCTATAATTTGAAAAAAGCACGGGTCTGCAAAGAAAAGAGAAAAGGACCAAAGGCACTGATATTTGGTAAAGAGAGAAGCTCTATAATGTTTCGACTAATTTATGTTGATAATATCCCAGACTACAACAAAAGATCGAAGTACCTATTTACACAAGTGAAATCCTACATTATTATACACTGGTGACTCGATTGTATATTATGCCAAATTTACGGAATCATTCGGTTCTCAGATGCTATAAAGATGGTTCATTCTCATAGACAAACATGTAATGATATATCGTCAATAACAGCTGTCACGCTTTTTTTTGTTACCTCCACGCAAACCACCATAGATAAATATCAAATCACCCACTGCAGCAGCAGCATGCCTGCAACGCCTAGTCAGCTCCACAGAAGCATCACCACCAGCTGCGTCAGCACTATACCTACCAGTTCTAGGACTAGTAACAACCGATTTTGTATCACACCAAACACCTGCTGCAGTATCCAACACTGAACAAAGCGAAAAAACATGAACCAGTCAGATAAGCGTAGATGAACGCAGGTACTATTTATGATGAATAAAACTTTGCAGCTCCCTCTAGAATAGTTATAGATGAGTGAACAAATTTTTATAATTTCTGTTCGACAGTCTTAGATGAATCTTAAATATTAAATCAACTATAGGCTTCTACAGTCTATTGGGAAGAATGATGCAGCTTAAGGAAAGACGTCTATAGCTATGCTTTTAGAAAGAAACAATATGCTTCAGTCACAATTCATCGATTAAAAGGACCTAATTGCTAGCTCTTCATCTCTTTCGCTTTCTTTCAATGTCGAGACGAGGAGCGTAGCTGATCTTCTTTTCTCTCTATAAGAATAGCATATTCATCGTTCTAAATATTGCATGTATAAGCAAAAAATGCAAGTATTCACTCATTTCCTTTTGCTAACCTGCAACACTGGATGAGTCTTCTACCATGCGTCCACCACCAAGTGCCCCACCAGAGACATGGAGTCTTGCATTTACAAAGACCTAAAATATTCCACCAAATGTCGGTTTTCCTGATGGAACTAGCTAAGAGAAGAAAAGAAAAGAAAAGTATCTCATACTGCTGCATGCTGATATCTGGCAGAAGGTGAGACACCAGGAGCTATGGCCCATTCCCAACGTCCATCTCTGTGCTTGGCAAGTCCATATGCACTTGCTAGGGGCTATCATGCAGAGGTACACAAAGACATTTTTAACATGGCATTCAAATATTAAAGACCAAAACAGTTAAAGAAGTTCTTAAACTCTAATTTTCACTATATGCAAACATGAAAGATGATTTTCTACTTGACCTCTACTTGATTATTGCAAAGAGAAGCTATTTCTCGATCACCTCAGAGAAATAGAATAAGTTTGTTCACTGCAGATTTAGTATAATGGTCGCTGAGAGGAATACCACATTTGGATTCCCTCCAGGTGAAAAACTTAAGACCTCAATCCACAGCAAATGTCAATTTTCAAACAGGGGATAAACATTTTAGCAAAGAAACTATTTGGCTTACCACACTATTCGCATCTCTTCCACCACAGAGAAGAAGAAGGCCATCAGACCGAGCACTTGCAGTTGCATACCTAGTTATAACATACAAACCCAGGAGATCAAAATCATATAAGAGCAAAACACATAATCAGATAGAAGAAATGAAGCCAAGGAAGCAAATTTACATGCATGGAGGTGGACCTTCCCCTTCTGGTTCCAGCTTACGCCATTCATAAGGTTTGGCAGCAGTGTCCAAAGCCCACACATCAGCTAATGGACGCTTTCCTGGTAATTTAAGGAAATTCAGAGAAAAAGAGCTATTTAAGGAGAATATAAACAGTGACGTAGCGAGTAAAACTGCTTACCATCATTTCCACCAATTGCCATGAGATACCTCTGTCCTACCAGTGCCATGACATGTCCATAACGCGGCCCTGGTCCAGGACCCTGAACAACAACCCTGCATAAAGAGTATACTCCAAATCAAGCAACAGTCCAGCATAATGAATTTCAGACCGAGCTAGCAACAAGGAGCTGATTTATATTCGAACCTGTGCCATCGTGGCCGTTGTTGAGTAAGATCAAGAACATGAAGATCCTCAGCAGATAAACCAGCAGGACCTATTCCACCCTGCGCCACAGAAAAATCGGTAGCAGGTTCATTGCTGACCAAAAATGATAACCTTGAATTGCAAAACTAAGATCCATTACAAGACACAATAACGTAGCATCTCCCCTACCTGAATAACTACCATGGTCCCAACAGCAGTAGCAACATGTGCAGCTCTTGGGCTAGGTGGTTCTCCATAAGGTGTAAGCCTGTAGCATTAAATCATCATATTAATCGCATTTCACACTACATTTTTTTAACGAAACAGACAACACAATTCATATTTTATACTCACCTCGACCACTTATTAGAAAGTACATCATAACAATGTACATCAGCAGTAGCACCAGCTAACCCTGCATAGGAAAACATTACTCTAATCATCAAACACAGTCTCTAAGAAAACAAATCCCGAAGCATAGAAATACACAGAAAACGTAATCTAACATTAACTATTGGTTCTATCAAACACAAGGCAAATCTAAAACCAATAAAAAAAAAAAAACAAGACTTGAAACATACATAGAACACACCAAGAATTGATTAGTTCTCAAATGACAAGAGTGAACTGGACTGGTTCATAGAGAAATCGTAATCTAATATCAAGAACTGGTTCTACTAAACACAGGGCAAGTCTAAAACCAATGAAAAAAAAAAAAAACAATACTTAAGCATACACAGAATACACAGAGAAATCGTAATCTAACATCAAGAACATATTCTACAAAACACAGGGCAAGTCTAAAACAGATGAAAAAAAAACAATACTTGAAGCATACATAGAATACACAGAGAAATCGTAATCTAACATCAAGAACTTGTTCTACCAAACAAAGGGCAAGTCTAAAACCAATGAAAAAAAACAACAACACTTGAAGCATACATATAAACACACAGAGAAATTGTAATCTAACATCAAGAACATATTCTACAAAACACAGGGCAAGTCTATAAAACAGATGAAAAAAAACAATACTTGAAGCATACATGAAGAATCAATTAGTTCTCAAAATGACAAAAGTAAAGAAAGTTTCCACCTTCACAAGCTTATAACTTAATTAGAAACAAACAAATCAAAGAAGGAAAAAAAAAACGTACTAATGCCAGCACTTCCAGCTGAAGTAGGCGTTCCAGTGCCTCCAGAATTACCCTCAAGAGCAGTAGCACCACCAAACAAGATAAGCCTTGGCCCAATATAACAAGGAGAACCTTCTTCACCAACGGCAGGAACCGCCGTCAAAGTATGTCCACATCTAGGTCCAGGACCATCTTCTTTCTTCTCTATTATTGCATTCACAACCGAATACGTTGGCGCACATCTCGGTCCAACCACCGCCTGAGATTGTTGTTGTTGTTGCTGCTGCGACGATTGAGGAAGAGGTGGAGGAGTCAAAGGTGATGTAGATTCGGATTCGGATCCGGTTTCTTCAGGTGTTTCTTCGTTTGATTCTTTCTCCATTGCTGATTCAGATTGATTCTGAGCCGTCGTTGTTGTTGTAGGATCTTGATCATTCTCTGGTACCATAGACGAATCCAAATCCATTTTTTGAAGAAAAAAAAAAAAAAAACCTAATTAAGAAAGATCCAAAAAAGCTAAAAATTCGCGCTCATCTTCTTAATTAGCAAGCCCCAAGTTAGCGATAAACTGAAACCCTAGCTCCGGTGAGATCCTCTAATCGGAGAGAATTTGAAAATTTGTTGTTCCCAGTTTTTTTATTTAATTTTATTTTTTTCTGTAAATTTAACTTCTGGAGAGGAATGAGGAGAAAGAAAGGACAGAGAAGACGAAAACTCAACACACCGAACAAACAACAAAACTTGCCCTTTTTCTCTTTTTTTTGAGATTATTAATTAAATCATTTGGATTTAATCATTTTTATCCTTTACTTACTTTAAAAAACAAATTATTTAAGGAAACAAAAACACTTCTATTTTCAGTTTTTTTTTTTTTTTATGGAAACACTTATATTTTAATGTTTTAACGAATTAGTTTCGTCCAATACAAACAATACGCATGAAATCAAAACAAAAGTAAGTATCATTTTTATGTGTAAATCTCTTAGTTTTTAGTTTATATTTTTAGTAATCTATGAAATATGATATTTATATTGTTTGATTTTTTTTCTGCATTATCAGTCTATCATATTACTTTATAAATGTATTTAGTAATCCATAAAATATGATATTATATATACCTACGAATTTATGGTGACAAAAATTTTACATTGTTTTTCTTTTCTTTTCTTTTTTTTTTAACTTGAGGAATTTATTGGATTCCTCCAAAGTCCATAGCTATGAAATAGAGCTGAAAATGCAAATATCAGCAATAGTGAGAAAAACCTTGCATGTGCATTTGATTTAGTGCAAGAGTGTTGCCGAAGATGAATGGGCAAATTGTTGAGATATTATTAGGTGTTTATGCCTTTTCCTTGGTGAATTATAAAAGGTCAGTGACTTATTGTCTTGAAACTGAAGAAAAAAAAAAAAAAGCCCCAATGAAAACTGGATATTGAAAATTGGATTTTAGTTATCAACTGAGCTTGCCAAAAAAAAAAGAAAAAGAAAAAAGTTATCAAGTAGCTTAGAGCTGATTTGCATACCGGTGGAAAAATATATGATTTGTTATCCGATTTAATCCGAAAACTATGATATTCGCAAAATACGGATAAAATCACAAATATTAAAAATTTTAAAGACATAAATTCGTTTAATTATGTATTAAAAATATATAATTATTATAAGAATTTTTTAGGTAGTAACCCAAATTTACAAAAGAATTAGGTAAATAACTCTTGTCAGTTTTATTGTTGGAAACTAACCATGGGTCTACCTGTCGGAGAGAGTGATTTGACAAAATTACCCTTACAAATGATAAAGAAAAATACGTATATTGTGTGATTAAAATAAGTAGCACGTATTATTTTAAAAGTAATATGATATATATATATATATATATATAGATTAGTAGTATAAATAAATATTGAACGTGACTTTACAAAATAACATGTCATATGAAAATATGAGTGTTTCATTTGAAAATTACATTTAAACAAAAACAATTATGTGTGGTATAGAGAAATCAGATAGCTCACATAATTAAAAGAAATAGCATGCTTAATGTTAAAATAACGCAATATATATAAGATAGATTAGTGGTATAATTAAAAGTTTAACGTGACAATACAAAATAACATGAAATTTAGAATAAAACAGAACAAACATTCTCGAAAAAGCATATCTCATGAAATAGAAAAAAGATATACCGAAATAACTTAATTCACATCGTTAATTATGTAAAAATAACATGTCATATTAAAAACTAGTGTTTCACTTAAAAATTACGTTTAAACCGAAAGAATAATGTGTTGTTTTAAACAATACGACCGAGATAACAAGGTTTTTGGAAAAAATAGCAAGAAATAGATATGAGTGATGTGTAATAAAGCAAAAAGCTCTAGTATAATTTCTCAATCGCTTCCGACATGCACTGTTAGTCAAAGGCTAATTATTTAATTATTTTTTTTGGTTTTGGGTCATTTAATGCAATTTCCTATTATTATTATATCTATACAAAAGTTGATGTATTCTTTTTTTTTTTTTGGTCATCTGATATTATATTTTGGAATTGATAAAAACGTAACTGAATTACAGATACCAAAAACTTCAAAAACATAGCACACAAGTTTCAACTGTCTTAGCTCGGATTTTCGAGAGCCAAAATAACAACATAAACACGCTAAAATGAGATCATGCTAACTACAACAATCAAACTTCAAACACTGATCTAAACCTAAGAACGAAAACACTAAGACATCACGGGAACCGTCAATATGTAAGATAAAGAGTTTTTAAGGAAATATTGCCATTTTGGGTATTGACTCAATACTACCAATCGGCTTCGTGCCCAGCTCTAGCTTTGCATACGGGTGAGTGATCTATATTATGTCAAATGAAAAATATAACTACAGAACTTTTCATCAATATATTGACCTGAAAATTTCTCAATACTGTATATTTTATATTTGCACAAACACAACATCTAACAACAGCTATTAAAACTTTTACCATTTTTTTACATAAGTAAAAAACATATCTTCCAGTATTTGGTTGATTAATGCATCAAGACCGATCATTTTTTCTTCTGTGGCTTCTTATTCTGTTTATGTGACTCCACTGGTTTCTTCTTTGAAGATCCAATCCCATTTGCGAGATCAAACGCACTCAAATCATCAAGAACTTGATCAAGACCGAGACCAACATCAGGAGCTTCTTCTCTTGTTTCGGCTCTCAAAGTATCATCCGCTGTCTCGTTTTCATCTGGAGGCATTGCAAAATGTGGAAGCTTACCATCAATGTAATCTTTCAGAATCTGCCTAGCTGCTCTTGTCTCATCAGGTAATCCACTAGCGGCAACGTAGCCACGAGAGAGGCAGTAAGTTCTTAGAAGCTCTGAAGCAAGAGGTGGGCGAGACTGAGGCTCGTAGGTTTTGGGTTTAGGTAAAGAGATGTTGTACACATCTTCAATGGCTTGTCGAGGAACATGGTCAGCCACAACTTTAACAGCTTCACGGTGCTCAGTCATCCGGTCTATCGGAAGTACTCCACAAGCAATCATTTCATATCTCGAGCTTGAGAATGAAGGGAAGACTAAACCAGGGCAATCACAAAGCATTAGCTCTTCAGAGATGATCAATGTCTGGAAATGCTTTGTTTTTCCGGGAGTAGATGTGACACCTGTTCGCTTTTGACCTACCAATGCGTTGATTGTTGAACTCTTTCCCACATTTGGGTACCCGACAAAGCCAACCACAACTTGTTCGCGGTGTGATTCAGCAGAAGTTGCAGAAACTCCTCTAGATTTCCTCATTTTTACTATCTCTTGAGCCTCGAGTTTTAATCGAGCCAACAGCTCGTCCCTTCCATATACTTTAACAGCTGGGTCATCTGTCTTCTGAGAGGTATTAGGTGATTTCCATTGTTCTTTCAGGGCTTTTCCTTCTAGGGTAGCCGTAGCAGCTTTGGCTGACCAGAAGACAAACAGAATATTGTTGCGGGAAAAATATTCTGCCCACTTCTCCCTGTGTGTACGTACAACCAAAATGGTTAGCGAAAAACAAAAGGTTGGTGGCAAAGAAGCAAGGCACAAGTTTACCTAACATAGGAAGGTAAAAGATCCGCCTTGTTTACCAGAAGCATTGTTTTTTTATGCTCATCAATTTCTTGTGCATATGCCTGTGTCAGAAAAAAATCTTCATGTAAATGTTTGATACGGATCAGGAAACTTCTACTATGAGAAAGCTAAAGGTTGGCAGAGATAGAGTTACCTCAAGATCAGGGCAACGGTAAAAGAGAGGATCTCTAGCATCAACAACCATAACAATCTGAAAGAGAAGTGAAAATAGCCAATGATATTTTGCAATTAGCTAAACCCATGCAAAATGAGTTCTAAGAGACAAAAAGAGATATCCTGGAAAAGTGACATACCAAATCACTTCGTTCAAGCACTCGCCAAAGTTGTCTCCAGATGTCAAGGTTCTTCTCAAATGGAGTCAACACAAGCTTTTCATTTTCCTCGAGGCTGAGTGAATACAGCAAAAAAAAAGTAGGCATGCATAAGCATATAGCACTAAGTCCCAACGAAAATTTCACATAATGAAATCAAACCATACATCTAAAACAGCAACAAAATAATAACTTGATTGAGCTATATAACCTGCTTCAAAACGTGATAATGGATGCTTTTATATCAACAAAAAGCAGCTCATATGAGACTTACTTAAATGTTTTGGTACCCTATCTCAAACTCTATCTAGCTTTTCTTTAAAACACAAAAACATCTTGAACACACAAAGAACTTAATATGCATTGCCAAAGTACTCTAGCTTTATCAAGTGCTAGTTTGAGATAAATACATCAGCTCGTAACATCAGAGCCAATTATGTCATGATCATAATAACAAACAAAAATTGAGACTTAAACAATTATAATGGTATATGTGATAACCAAAAGCTTGCAGTTTTTGTGGCAGCATTTGGCAAGTACTGGAGCAAACATAGTCACTAGCTGGTATTGATTCAAGTATTACTTCGCCTCAACTTTTTTCTCCACTTAACCATACAATTTTTAAGAAAAGTATTGTACTAGACATTAGACAAATTAGAACATGAACAGACTTTGTAGACGCTTAGAGAATCGGTCTGCTTCTATCTCCCTTCCTTCCATTTGAATAAAGGAAGGATCCCAAAGAATCGCAAAAATCTTGGGCAAATCCAAAGAAATAAATGTTCGAACACTTGCCTATAAGTAATCCCCAATTCTACTAACAACAACAATCCTTATTGTCAAAAACTAGAAAGAAGAATGTGGTAAAACAGAACCAACCTCGCAAGTTTCCGGCGCCAAGTGAGAAAAGCTTGTTTTTCATTAACATCAAGTTGTTCCACATTCATTTTAGGTGTCCAATGAGGTCTGAGTAGTAAAGAGAATAAGAACATTAAGTGAAAGAGACTTTTATATAATATAACTCATGAACAAACTAAAGAAGAAGCAAAAGAGATTGATAAAAAAACGAAAAACCTTCGAGGCACTTGAAGACTACTAGCATGTAAAGCCTCCTCTCTCTTCCGTTGCTCTCTCCATTCTTTAGTTGTTATACCACTTGAACTCGAACCTGTGTCCCTATTTACATACAAAATTTACCAAACGAAGAAGCTAAACAACATTAGAGAGCCGACTAAATGCATAAAAAAACACAAGCGAATATCGAAGAACACAAAAAAATAATCACTCATGTATATGATCAATACACAGAACTGAAAAAGGCCTATATACACATCAATCATGGAAAGAATTGATCAATTTGCATAAAACATATTAACAAATTACCTAATAAATTAGGCAAATTCTTCAGATTAAGAGCATGAACACAAAATCATAATCACAAGAAATTGATCAATTTTGCATAAAACATATTACCAAATTATCTAATAAATTAGGCAAATTCTTCAGATTAAGAGCATGAACACAAAATCATAATCACAAGAAATTGATCAATTTTGCAACCAAATAAATTATGTGAAAACAATGAATCGGAGAAACTTAAATAATCGGAATAAAAAAATGATGTGAACACGAATGAATCGAGAGAAACTCAACAGATTGATTGGAACAGGCGTAGCGGAATCGTGATGAATGGCGAAAAGGCGTTCAGCTTCTTCGGCTTGTTCGATGATGGCATCGATGTCCCTGACCTCCGTCACGGATTCCAAAACCTTTTTGTTTTGGTTTTTGTAGTTTTCGCCTTTTTCCTTGGTTTCTTGGATCATATGGTTATGGTGCTTCACTAAAGCTCGACCTAGAGATGTCTTCTCGTTCTTCCCCATTTTTTTTTCCCTTCTTCTCGGCCCCGAGAGCTCAGTGAAACCTTTGAAATTTTCCGATTGATTCAGATTCAGATTCAGATTCAGATGCTTAGATTGAGAACGAGAGATTTTTTTTATCACGGCGGTGGTTGAATTCGAAAACTCGGAGATGTGAAGCGAAGCTAAGCCGCCGTTGGGAGAAAATGTAATAAAACAAGAGTTTTAGGTCTTTCGTTGGGAAAATAGAAAAATTACTCAAATGCAATAAACGTTACAAAATTAAGAGATTTAAAGTGTCTTCTTATTGTTAAAATGTATGCATGTGACTTAACATTGTTACAAAAAAAAAAAAAAAAAAAAAAAAAAAATGTATGCATGTGTATTCTAATAGATTATATATTTGATTATTAAGGGTGTATTAGAGGGAGTATTTGAAGAGATTTGAGTTAAAATGACAAATCTTGTGTTATTGAAATATGAATATTAAAATATTTTTAAAAATTCAGTGTTATTGAATTAATGATTTTAAAATGTACAATCAAATCTATTGTTATTAAAAACGTTATTAGAATATGATTTAAAAGTTTCAGGTGAGATTTGAGGTATTTTTTTTAGTTAAAATTACAAAAACCAAAATCTCATAGTATTAGATGGAATTTCAGAGAATTTAATATCAAAAATTCCTAATTGATCAAAATTTAACCAAATCATCTCAAAACTAATGGATTTGATTGGTGGAAAAACAAGAAATTTCAAGGTTCATAATTGGATTCGCGAAATCAAATCATGGGAGAAAAAGTTTGAAGAAGTAAAGTTCATTTGGATTTTCAGAGAACAGAACGAAGCTGCCGATTTGATGTCGAAAATGGAGTTAGATGATTCTATTTCTTTTCAGTTTAACAATTATGGTCCTGCTATGTTAACTCATGTATTACACAAAAACTATGTATGTTATGATTATGAGTAATGAAAGTTCTGCATATGTTAAAAACAAAAAACAAATGGAAGATGCCAAATTTTCATTTTCTGAATCTCATTTTTGTTTGAGAGAGTATTACAACAAATATCTATAGTATTTTTTTTTTAAATACCATTTTATTTAGTAATTTGACAACAAAAAAAATCTATATATATCTAAAATGCTCAGGATTAGGCAATATACAGCTTTTATTTGATGAATGACTTTTATTTCCTTGTCCAGTTTGTTCTTTGATAAAAGGATGACTCAGACTTAGAAATTACAATGCACAATAAACAGTAAACACCATTTACATCACAATACGCTTTGCTCAAATGTCCTTTCAGAAAACAAAAAATTCTAAAAAAAAAAAAAAAGAAGACGACGAAGACAGAAACATAGAATCATGTGTTTGTATTTAGATATAAACTCAATTATGTGACTTCTTCTTTGACAAGAACATGAAAAGCCGAGGGAAAGAAAGTTTCTTCTTCTTTTTCTTTTCATACTTAGTCTGTGGTGATAAATTGGTTTCAGAGTTATCTTCAGTTCCATATGACTCAGTTGGGCTTGAGGCATAAACAACAGCCTCAGGTGATGATTGCTCCAACTTAATTTGCTCCTTTGGTCTTTCAAAGCTATCTTTTTGGCTTTTCTCAATGTTGTTGACTCCATCACCAGCTTTTCTCTTCTGTTCATGCTCTGCTCTCCACTTCCTCAGCTCTTGTTCCACACCTAACTTCCCCTCTTTGGCCTTCTCAGCCTTCTCAGTTGCTTCTTTTAGTGCTTTCTTTCTTGCATCCATGTCTCTATTCACTTCTTCTAGTTTCTCCAAGCTTCTCATTTCTGTTTCTTTAGCTTCCTCGATCCGTGAAACCGCTGCTGCTACTCTAGCGTTCGCGAGTTCTTCTGCCCCGTGAGCACGTTTGCTGAGCTCATAGTACTCTTCTAGTGAAAGTGTAACGCTTCGTGGAGAATCAATGTCATTTGCCTTTATTGTTGATTCACTCTCTTCCAAAGCCTTGATTGCGGCTAAGGCCAACCTCTCTGAAGCTTTAGCTGCCTCGATTTCTTTTTGCGCTGCAAATAGCCTGCTCTCCATTGTACTTGCTCCAGCCTTTGCTTGTTCTGCTTCTTCTTTGGCTTTCCTTAGCTCTTCGCGAGCGATTTCAGCTAGTGACTTTGCTTCATCAGCCTCTTCTGCTGCTTGCTGAAGTTGCTTAGGTAGCTCCACCATTTTCTCTCTTGCTTCTTTCTCCTTGGACTGAACCGAAGCTATTTCCGACCTCATTCTGTCAATTTCAGCTTCTAGGGAAGCAACTGCTATGGAGGCCATTCCTTCTCTTTGTTTGATTGAGGCAAGAGCAGATTTTTCTTTCTCAAGTTCCACTTGCAAGGAAGATGATGCTACTTTCAAGCAATTCACTTCAGCGGCTGCTTTTTCAAGATTGACATTGACTTCTTCAAGTTCTTTCTTTGCTGAGGTAACAGCTACATGTAAATCTGGATGGCTCATGTTTTCTTTCGAAAGGTCGTTGTTTGTGGTTGAGTCATTTGCTTCCTGCTTTAGCTTGGATTCCATATAAGCTACCAATTCCGCCTTTAAATCAAGAAGCAGCGCTGAGGCAGTGTCGAGCTTCGACTTTAGCTCCTTTGAAGATAGTATCTCTTGGTTAAGTTTCTGGAGTTCCTCTTCCGCTTGCTTCAGTTCCTTCTCCCAGCGGTGAGTATCCTGGTCTCTCGCCATGGCTGCTCCAATCCTCTGTTCTTCCGCCTCCAAATGAGAAGCATGTGCTGATTCCAGCGACTCCTTTGTAGCTATCAGCTCTATGGTTAGTTCTTCAACCGTCTTCTCAACTTCTTTTGATGCCAACATAGCTTCTTCAACTTTCTTGACGGCCACATCTTTATCTTGCACCAAAGCATCGTATTCCTTGTGCAGAGTTTCTAGCTCCTCCTTGACAGAACGCAATTCCGTGATCGCTGATGTATGTCTCGCCTTAGCCACCTCAAGCTGCGCTTTAGCTGCAACACTAACATCTTCAGCTATTCCTTGTTCCATCTCCTCAACTCTCAACTTAGCAAGCTCCGAGTCCTGCTTAGCTTGTTGTTCTTCTGTTTGTGCCTTCTCCAAATTAAGCTTCAACTGTTCTATAAGTCTCTTTGTGCTTTCTAGCTCCTTGAGCACTTGCAGTTTTGCAGCCTCAGCAGTTTCCGACTGTGTTTTGTACTCAGGAATCTCCTCATGAATCTTTTTAAGCTCTTCTTCTATAAGCTTGCGTCGCTACATAACCAAACCGTACGAGAAAAAAATATCAACAAAGAAAGCCAACTAAAAATGGAAAAATAATACACATGTATCCCTTAGTAGTATACCTCTACTGTTTGCATTCGGTGCGATTTCCAATCTGTAATTCCTCCGAATTTCGATACAGCTTCTTTAACAGATTCAAATGGTGCTGCAGTATCGATTATTCCTTTATACGAGTCTATATTTTTAGGCGTTCCAGCGCTCATAGGTGATCCTGAGAATCTTGGAGACAAATGCGGTTTAGGAGATCCAACGTTTCTAGGAGATGATGATACAGTTCTAGGTGATCCACCATTTCTTGCTGTGCCCACCGCAGCAGCCTCGGTAATCTTTACACGAGGTAAACTAATATCACTAGTAACCTCACTTGGCTCCGGCGTTTCTTCAATGGTTCTTCTTGTACTAGGATTATCTTTTTGGGTTATTAACTCCGAGGCAGTTGCAGAATCAGAAGCAATAACTGATTTCTTCTCAGAGTTAGATGGCAGAAATGTGTCATCATCAACATATATTTTGGTATTGTCAGTTTGAGATTGTTGAGTATCTTTAATATTCTCAACCTTTGTTGCTGATTGGATCAACTCAGGATTAACTGTTGCAACATTATCAATTACAACATCTGATGAACTCACAGTAGTCTCAGTTGGTTCTGGAGTGGTTTTAACTTCACCTGTTTTTAACTCCTCCATTAATGTGTCACCTGAAATAACAACAACAAAAAAAAAGAAACAAAACAAAAAAACACCTGACAATATAAGTTCAAAGCATTTATTCACTAATAGAGAAAATTCTAAATACATATCACTAGAAGATGGAGCAGCAAATTCAGAATATTACATCACAAGAAAAAAAAAAAAAAAAAAAAAAAAAATTGAAACACCACAAGTATAAAACAAAAGCATGATTGAGAGTGAAGGATCATCACCAAGAATAATGAAAAAACATTGAAGAAGTTGTCAAGGACAAAGCTATGAATGAAGAAATCGAAATGATCAACAAAAATCAGAAAAAACCATAAAGATATACATTCACAAGACTGAAAAATCAATGAAGACAAAAAGGGAAATTGATAAAGAACAAAATCTGGGATTGCTGCATAAACAAAATTAAGAGGAAGAAATTAATCTAACACATGAGTTGTAAGCAGAATTAAAATCCTTTTTTTTTCAAAATCCCAAATTCAATTCACGGATTCAAAATTCTAAATGTAAAATTGGGTCCAAAAATTTTTTGATCTTACCAAAGAAGACCAAAAAAACAAGAAACTCAATTAAGCCCAGAAAAAAACTTTTATCGAAATGAATTCAAGAAAGTCTTACCAGCTGATATCAAGAAGTATCGATGATGATCGAAGATTAGTAGAAGAGGTAAAAAAAAACTGAATCTTGAAATAAAAAGTTTCAGACAAGAGTTGAAAATTTCATTGAGGAACAGAAGTTGGAAAGAGATAATCGCGGTCGCGGAGACAAATCATGAAAGCTTATCTTTCTCTCTTTTTTTCTCATCTTTTTAATCTATCTGTCATTCTCTCTGTCATAATTTTTCGGTTTGTTTGTTTCTCTATTTATTTATGGTTTATTTATTTAAGTGACTTTTTCTTAATAAAAGAGAGAATAGGTGGCTAAGTGGTTTCTTTATCTTCTTCACTAATAAGTCCGTTGGTCCACATATGGTGAAGTAGATAAACCAAACTTATGTAACAACAAAACCTGGTTTTGATTCGTTTTAAATGAACAAGTGATATCTACGGATTTTGCATTCATAACGCATTTATTTTGATTTTTTTGTTTTTTTTTTTGTTTTTTTTTGATTTTTTTGTTTTTTTTGTCACATCACTTAGAATTGTAAATACGTCGACTAAAACCCTTAGCCTTCCAAACTAACGATGAGGGTTCGATTTCCGCTATCCATTTCATTAATGATAGATCATTTTTACTATATATAATATATTAAATTACGGTATATGAAAACAACTGTATGGAATCTGAGGTATTCGAATCTTATATTTACATGATTATGCATTATAGGATCACATAGCATCATCATTCTTGTACTTTGCATAGTTTTTGAATCTATTTCAGATGTATTTGTGGCTTAAGGTTTCGGAAAGGAGATTCGAGCAAAAGAAAGATGTTTTGTGGAAAAATGTACTACAAAAAAGTGGATCTTAATAACACATTATAATAGTATTGTCTCCGTAACTGCTATTAAAGATGGTATGCTGGATTAAATTACCTTATGATAACCTAAATCCGTAAATCTGCTGAAGAAAGCCTAGGAAGCCAAGGATTTGGTGGAGAAAGCTCTTACACTGTTGAAGAAAGGAGTTGGTAAAGAAGAAGCATAGAAGATCATAGAGAAGTTAAAGGCTGTTGGAGCTAAAGTTGATATGACGTGACCATTTACTCTTGAATTTTTGTACTTATGATTGCTCCTAAGATGATGAATTATTGCTAGCTTCGGTTTGTTGGATTGATGCAGTGATCAGTCTTTTAGATTGCGAGTAATGTTATGAATGGTTGTTGAATTGTGGTGGTTATTAGTCTGAGAATTGAAAATGAACAATATTTTGATTCTGGATTTTCATAAAGTTGATTGCTTTCTTCTGTGGAATGTTAATTCTGAGCATGATGGTGAGTTTTATGAGAAGGTATTGTATCTTTAGGAAGAGCAGTTAGAATAGTTTTTGTAGTCTATTGGAACTAAACATATGACGCATTTGTCTAGAAACTACAACTGTTACTAGGCATTCTATCTAGCATCTGTATGGTTTCTTTGAACCATTTTGTGTTTAGTTCACATACTAAAGCTTTAGTCTTTAAATGCAGGTGTTATTAAAATGGAGCATGACAAGAAACAAATGAAGCTTTGCCAAGTATCCACAAGAGAGGTGTTACAACGACATTCGATCTGAATAGATGAAGTTCATTATTTAATATTGTCACTGAGGCTTACAACACAATTATCCGCCTTATATAACTAACTTTATTATGCGTTCATAACAGCTTTAGAATTCCTTACTCTATAAACCTGGAGATGCTTTAGGATCAGTGTTGAACCTCAAAAGGTTCAATACGATTTTCAATGTTGAACCATAGGTGATGTGGACATCGGAACCAGATCAATCTTGCAGCATGTCAAACCAACCACTACACACGTCAAATGGGTCCACACGGAGCATCATGGAGAACCCTTAGCCAAATGGAGTTCTAATCAAGCACCAGGCCTAGGATTGATTTTCTATCAGCCATTCAGTCCTAAGAAGACCAATGATTCAGGAGGAATCATGAAAACTCGAGCCAAGCCACCTGAAGACGAAGGATGCCTACCCGGAGACGAGAAACGAAGTCAAGCATGTACCAAAAGACAAACCACTCGAGCACAGGAGTTCTGCTTGAATATTCACTTGGAAACCACCTATTTTGAAGAGAATGATCTAGCCAAAACTCAACTTGATCGATCATATTTGGAGTTAGCACACGAACACCTCACCGAAGCCGTCACCAAGCCAAGGAAGCTGCCACTAGAAGAATCCACTCGTGATTTTTGCCTCAGAGTCATTATTCACCAGGAAACCATCCAAGATAAGAGTTTTTGCCAAAGAAAATCATGCCCCAACCGAGCTCAATTAGGAGATGTCCAAGAATCCTTACTTGAAGACAAGAATCCAAGGGAGAAGTTGACCTATGAGAAATCTACTCGAGCAAATGTTCTGGGATTTGAATTTCATCAGGAAATCATCTATTTTAAGATGATTTATCAAGTTAAATCAGCCCAGGTACGAGTTGGTTTAAGAGCTAACCAAGGAGGATCAAAACCGGGTGTAAATAAGGAAAGTCTTGCATCCAACTTACCATCAGCTGAAGCCACGAATTGGAGACCTTCTATGAGCATCAGAGGGTTCCCTTTTTTAACCCAGGAGATACTCTAGACCAAGAAGAAGCTTTACCACCAGAGGCTTGGTACACCTTACCATACAAGAACATGTGGAGTCATTACTTACCATATTTGGAGCTAAAGGAGATCAATCAGCAACGGCTCTTTCCCTTATCACTTTTGTGCATTCTGAAGCCTCCTCCAAAGAACCTGGACGTCCCCAGACATCACAACTTCGCACCCAAACTTTCAAGACTCAAGCTAACGGCTATTTCCTTATTTGGCCGATTTTGTCATCAAGCCTTCAAACGGCTCTTTTCTTTTAATTTCTGCGATTTTTTTCTTGTTTTAGACCTTAGGACCGTTGTACTCTGAGCCTATAAAAGCTCAGCTCATTACTCATTGTAAACCACCCTTAATCGAGATTTCAAAGTTCATAAGAAAAACTGTTTTTCTTCTCTTTCACAAAGTTGCGAATTCTTTGTGTGTTATTATTCATTAGTTCTTATTTGAGTGATTCAATTAAGTTCTTTTGAGTCTGCAATTCAAGTTATTTGAGTGATTCATCTAACTAGTCTTGTTCATCGATTGAGTGAGTCAATCTATCACCTCCATTTCTACCATCTATTCCACTTCCGCTTAGCATAGGCTTGGAATCCTCTTGATCATCAAGTGATCTCAGATTGGTGTGATTCCGATCTTATATCATCTGGTATCAGAGCATCAAAAGCTCCTATCCCCCAGGTTGTATCTCTTCAACCTTTATCTTCTTTTGTTTTCATTTCGATATTTTCTGTTTTGTCGTTTAACTTTTTTTTTTCATAAAATTTGAAAATCAAATCAAAATTTATTTCTTGCTTTGTTCTTGTTATTTGCTTCAGTATCTTTCATAAAAACAAAAAAAAAAATTTATTTGCTTCAGTTTGCTATTTGTTTTGAATTTATCAAAGAAAACCCATAAAAAATTTTTTGTTTGAATTTATTTTATTTATTTGTTTATTTTCATTTTTATTTGGATTAAAATTATAAAAACAAAATAAAAAGTTAATTTTCTGCTTTCTGAATTAATATTTTCGTCCCTTAATTTTATTTTCAATAGAAAAGTCAAAAAAAAAAAAAATTAGAAAATTTCCATATTTCTTTCCTTCTTTGATTTGTTGATTTGTCCGATTCGTCTTCTTTTTGCGAGAGAAACCAAAGGGGAGCACAACCATGGAGTATGAAGATGAAGAGGATGAGAGGAGTGAGTTTAACACCTCCGAAGTTTATTGGGGTGAAGAACAAGACCCCTCATGGACTGAAGAAGAAGGATACGACCACAACTCGTGGAAAGGAGGTACTGATTCTGAATTCAGTACATGGGAAGGTTATGAGTGTGATGAAGAACGGTGGACTGATGAGATAGAGCCTGAGAGTGTGTTGGATGAAGGAGAGGACCCTGAAGAGGCTGGCTCTCGAATCAGTCTAGAAGAAGAGGCTGATGCACTTGATGAAGAAAATTCAGAATCGAGTTATTGTGAAGCAATTGGTTGTCCCAAAAACCTAGAGGATCAATACATTTATGAAGGGGAATCAAGTTCTGCTGAAGATGAATCAAGTTGTCATGAAGACAGCTTCCAAATCAACACCGAAGATGAGTCACACACAGAAAACATGTTTCATGAAGAAGAAAACTATGAAGAAGCTGATTCAGAACGTGAAGAAGAGAGTAGACCATGGTGTGAGATACCTTACTATGATCTAGAGGAGAAACACCAAGGAGAGACTGATTCGCCATACTCTCACGAAGAGGTTTCTGAAGAGGACGAGGTTAAAAGTGAGGCCGGAAGAGATGATTTAAGTGAAGAATACACAAAGCAGGATGAAGACCTAGTTGAGGAGCCTCGGTACATTCAGTTTGCAGGCCATCACCAAGGACCAGAAGCCTATTTACGTTGGAAACAAGACATGGAGTATTGGCTTTCATCTAACAATATTTTGGAAGAAGAGAAGACCATTTATGCGGAGGATACCTTAACCGAGGATGCCTTTAAACATTGGGAGCGAGATGCATACACTCGTCTTGAGTTTGAAGAACCAGACTCTTCTTGGGAAGAGATGAAGCAACTCTTGTATAAAGAGTACGTGGAGGATACTAGTAACATGCGCCAACACAATATACGGGTCTACACTAACCCCAAGCCAAGAAGATGGATTCTAGTCCCACCACCGAGACCAAAAGTCAAGTCAGCAACTCGAGCAAAGGAGGAGAAACTGAAACCAAAACCCCAAGATGTAGCTCCAAAGCAAGGGCCGAGTTCAATGCTTGAACCACACGGGGAACCAAAGAAATGTAAGTCTCCTATGCTATCTAAATCAAAAGAAATAATCTGTTATAGATGCCATCAAGGAGGACACTTTGCTGCTAAATGCCCAACTAGGAAACTAGAAAAATCACTTATGTAAAAACCGGATATAAGCATTATTCAAACAGGTTTTGAAATTTCTTGTTCTAGTATAATGCTCTCGTCTATGCCAAAGGTTGATATTACAGGTTTGAACGTGGAGCATGAAGCTAGAGGAGTTGTAACAAGTTTAGAACTTGAAAATCAACATCCAGACACAACATCCCTAGTTCAGGTAAGTAACACTTCCGAGTTTATCAACTATTGGACAACTCTTATGCTCACTAGTAGCCTGAAATATATAGTTTTGAGTACCTATATAACAGATATAATGCACTTGATTTTTCCTTTAAGTGTCAATGAAGGGACATGTACCCTAGAAGTATGCAAAGGCCAAAGAGAAACCACATCCAAAGGGAGTTTAACTTCCAATCAAGTGGGGGAACCAGAAACGTATAATCACATGCCTCCAGAGCTCATGATGTGTTTTCTAGACCTTAACAAAGGAAAAGAAGTCATCAACAACATGCTGATCAAAGAAGAGCCACAAGATGCACCATGCACCAACAAACCGTCAACACGCCAAGGTAAGACTCTAAACTCCCAAAGTACGATGAAAGCTAACTTACTTTCTCTTGGTGCAGATTGTACAGTTTCGAGGTCGAAACTATTTCAAGGGGGAGGGTATGATGTGGACATCGGAACCAGATCAATCTTGCAGCATGTCAAACCAACCACTACACACGCCAAATGGGTCCACACGGAGCATCATGGAGAACCCTTAGCCAAATGGAGTTCTAATCAAGCACCAGGCCTAGGATTGATTTTATATCAGCCATTCAGTCCTAAGAAGACTAATGATTCAGGAGGAATCATGAAAACTCGAGCCAAGCCACCTGAAGACGAAGGATGCCTACCCGGAGACGAGAAACGAAGTCAAGCATGTACCAAAAGACAAACCACTCGAGCATAGGAGTTCTGCTTGAATATTCACTTGGAAACCACCTATTTTGAAGAGAATGATCTAGCCAAAACTCAACTTGATCGATCATATTTGGAGTTAGCACACGAACACCTCACCGAAGCCGTCACCAAGCCAAGGAAGCTGCCACTAGAAGAATCCACTCGTGATTTTTGCCTCAGAGTCATTATTCACCAGGAAACCATCCAAGATAAGAGTTTTTGCCAAAGAAAATCATGCCCCAACCGAGCTCAATTAGGAGATGTCCAAGAATCCTTACTTGAAGACAAGAATCCAAGGGAGAAGTTGACCTATGAGAAATCTACTCGAGCAAATGTTCTGGGATTTGAATTTCATCAGGAAATCATCTATTTTAAGATGATTTATCAAGTTAAATCAGCCCAGGTACGAGTTGGTTTAAGAGCTAACCAAGGAGGATCAAAACCGGGTGTAAATAAGGAAAGTCTTGCATCCAACTTACCATCAGCTGAAGCCACGAATTGAAGACCTTCTATGAGCATCAGAGGGTTCCCTTTTAACCCAGGATATACTCTAGACCAAGAAGAAGCTTTACCACCAGAGGCTTGGTACACCTTACCATACAAGAACATGTGGAGTCATTACTTACCATATTTGGAGCTAAAGGAGATCAATCAGCAAGGGCTCTTTCCCTTATCACTTTTGTGCATTCTGAAGCCTCCACCAACGAACCTGGACGTCCCCAGACATCACAACTTCGCACCCAAGCTTTCAAGACTCAAGCTAACGGCTATTTCCTTATTTGGCCGATTTTGTCATCAAGCCTTCAAACGGCTCTTTTCTTTAATTTCTGCGATTTGTTTCTTATTTTAGACCTTAGGACCGTTGTACTCTGAGCCTATAAAAGCTCAGCTCATTCCTCATTGTAAACCACCCTTGATCATTGAATTTAGTAAAGTATTTCGTTTTCTTTCAAAGACCGAGTTCTTGAGAGATTGTTCTTATCTTTAGATTTCTAAGTGTGTGATTCACTTTGAGTCTATAGAAACCCACGGTTTTAGGAGTGTTTTGAATGATTCAATACTCTTAGTCGTGCCACTGATTGAGTGAGTCAATCGCCTTCACCATCCATCTCTACCATCGTTTCCACCTTCCGCGAGAAAAGGCTTGGAATCTCTCGATCATCAAGTGATTATAAGACGGAGTGATTCCGATCCTGTATCACTTTGGTTATGTTATACATGCACCTTATGAAGGTTGCCTACGTACCCTTGAAAAGGGATCAAGTCATTCATAGGTCATATTAGAGAAAAGGTATAGGCGAATTTAAGTTACAATGACAAAAGAATTTTGGAGAACGATATTGCTTTGCTATTAGGTCTTCTGCAATGATTATTGGATGGATTGTGAAGAGGAGGGCAGCTCTTTATTTATAGTGATTTGAGGAGGTTGAGGGTTTCTTTTTTCTTCTTGAATTATAGTTTCCTTTTTCAGTTTGTTTTCCTTTCCCTAGTCGATTTCCTTTCCCTAGCTGATTAAATCTTCATGAGCCAATTTGATTGGACTTTAGAATAAATTGGTCTTGATTTGGGTTGAGTTAGTCCCCAAACCCGGTACCAACAGTTAGTTCCCCCCAGTTCATTCAAACAAGAAATTGGTCGAGTTTGGTGAATTTAGAAGTAGATGACCTGATTTAAATTAAGAACGACTTGTTTATTCCTTATGATGTGAGGCTTAAAGGCCAAGCTCAACTTAAAATTTTGCTGCGAGGAGGAGCTAGGCTCAAAGACTTGTCGTGAGACTGAGCTCAGCTTAAGGCTTGCTGTAAGGCTGAGCTATACTAAAGACTTGCTGCAAAGCTGAGCTCGGCTTAAAGGCTAGCTGCAAGGATGAGCTAGAGTAAAGACTTGTTGCGAGGCTGAGCTCGACTAAAGACTTGCTGCGAGGCTGAGCTCGAGCTCAGAGGCTAGCTGCAAGGATGAGCTAGACTAAATACTTGATCGGGTTATGGTAAGGGTGCTAAACCCGGTACCCAACAATCAGCAAATGCATATCCGCCTTGCAACTCTATAACAAGTTAAATCTTAAGTTCTTAGAGTCATTGGCTTGCATTTGGTTTAGCTGTTTCGTGTCACATTGAAATCCCTCTTTTATGGTATGTTGTTGTAGGTGGGACTAATTCACATTCTTATGCCTTTGGTCTAAACACTAGTGGTCCTTCGACTGGTCCACCTCTTGTAATTGCAAATAAAGCTCCTAGCAATCAGCCTAATGAGGTCTATCTTGTATTGGATGATGAAGCGATTTGCTATATGGCTAGTTTCCCTCCTATACATCTTGTTGGAATTTTGCTAATTGGAAAAATTACGAGAAATGAATCATTTGGTTTTCAGTCTGATTTATTTATGCATATTTTCCCAAAATTCTATGTGCTAAGAGGTACCACCGTTAATTCAATTTTATAAAAAAAATTTACTTAGAACATGAGAAGGACATAGGAAAAGAACTTAATTATTTTTAATCATTAATGTTTCAAAAGGTATCATTAGTAGCTAGCAAAGTAAAAAGTCACATTATCTGCTCGGTTTCCATTATATTCTTCTAGTACTGTTGCTGCACCTTGTGGGATGATTTCCAGATGAACTATGTAGAACCATGTAACCCATAACATATGTATGGAAATCCCCAAATCTTAGCTTTTTCAAAAATCAAAGTTTGTCTCCATCGAAGGTATTTGGTAAAAGATATTGTTAGGTTGTTTCGTCTTGTCTCTAACAATCTGCCTAATTATCTAAACTATTTAAGTTGTTATTATACTTTTGAGTCGTTACAAACAAAACGAAACAACAATATCTTTTACAAGATACTGTCGATCGAGACAAACCTTGGTAATCTGGAATGGTAAGACTCGGGAGTCTAATGAAAAAAACTTGCATCACCGTAGACGGAAATTGTTTATGGAGGATCAAATCTGTTAACAAATATATAGTTAAAAAGATTGTTTACTAAAAGTATAATTAAGGGATTAAAAAATGAATGAAATGGAGTTTTTTTTTTAATATTAAATTCTCAATAGGGGCTCTCTCTAAGTTTGACATATCAGCTCTCTTTCTCTTTTCTATTATACAACCACATGAGCAAATTCAAGACACCTCAACAGGTGTCAATATATGTGATTTATTATTATCCTATATAACAAATTAATTAATTTGAATTTAATTTTTTTAAAGTCTGTAAAACATAAACAATTCAAATTGAATTCTTAAAACCATAAAATATAAACATTACATAATATGACAATTTATCTTATCTTACATTTTCATCATCTTCATTTACACGTTTAAAATCATATTTTCAGTTTATAAAATCAATAAATTTATGATTTATTTTTATGTTCTATATAAGAAATAAAATCGATATTAATTTTTCTATTTTCTGAATAATTGTTTTGGTGTTTTCTACGGATAAACAATTCATCACAATATTTTATATATTAAAATAGAAATTTAGTTTAAATAATTATATGTCAAAATTTTATATATTAGTATAACATAAAATAAAAGTTATCTGAGAAAGGAAAAGAGACTCTATCTATCATTCTAACACATCAGCATAAACAAAATTAATATCATAATTAGAATATTTCATTTTTTCACTTTCGCTTTGAGTTTATCAGTGAATACACCATTCGATCACTCTAGTTTTACTTGCATCTTAAACTGAAGTAATGAACATGACTCCTAATTGATCGAAGTCATATTCGATCTCTATTCATACTTTCGAACCCGCAACTGAGAAGGGTGTAAGAGTTGTATGATTATGGATTTTTTTCATAAAATGACAGTTTCTTTTCTATTGTTATATGACTAATTTTTCGTTTGTTATTTAATTTAAAAAAAAAATATTGGTAAAACATTATTGAGTGCAAGTTCTTAAATTTCATGTGGCTTTTCATATTTGCTATAATTTTTAATGCAATGCACAAGTAAATGTGGGTTTCATTATTTAGTCTTTGAAAATTTTAAAAAATCTAAAATAGAAAAATTAGTTTATTCATGGAACAAGAATTGTTTTAAAGTATGTGTACCTTAGAATTCTAAAGTTATATTTTTACTAACTCCATAATTTAAATAATATTTACAAACCTATAAATTAAATATATAATTATATAAAATATATTATTGAAAAAATGATTAACTTGTAATCTATAAATTACGTATGTTTGTACACCATATATTGCTTAAGATAATTGTTGGAAAAAAAAACACCAGATAATTTTAAGTAAATAATTATAAATTGTTGTGAACAAAAGAGATTAGGGAATTGTTCTCTTGCTGTTGTTATTATTCATAAGTCATAAGACAATATATAGGGATACAACTCTAGGGTTTTAGCTTGTACATCAAGTATTCTAGAACATTCTAATGGGCCGATAATGGACATCCACATAATACTGAATTATTCATAACACTCCCCCTTGGATGACCATTATAATAAATTGATATCCAATGCGTTTGAGATGCTGCCTCGTTAAAAACCTTACTTGGAAAACCCAGTGGGAAAAACCAAAGTTAAGGGAAAAAGAGTGCAGCGCGCATTTACTCCCCCTGATGAAAACATCACTGATCTTTGAGACGATGCGATCCGGTCTTGGTGAACTAACTCCTTGAAAATAACAGTTTGAACTGTCTTGATAAATAAGCTTGCAAAATCTTCACTTGAACGAATCTTCAGTCCACGTACATTGCTAGTCTTCTGCAGTTCATTGGTCTCATAGATGACTCATCTTGATCATTCTCATTTCTTTCTGGTAAAGACTTTACATGAGTCATACACTTTCATCATTGAAATTACAACATGTCCCCCTTAGGTGTTTATCATTTGTGTGTTCATTCGTTGCCTCGTTAAAAACTTTTTCATGCAAAAACCCAAATGGGACAAAAAAACCATGATAAAGGAAAAGAGTGCAACCATACATATAATCATATTGCTCCCCCTGGAAGCATCATTTTCAAGATATATTAACTCATATAATATCTCGAGTTATTGGACTTCCGATTCATAGCATCCTTTTCACAAGATTATATCTCGTCAATTTGGACTTCAAGCCAAATTATCTTTTACATATAGTCTTCCAGACTTTTATCCTCTTCTTCTAACAGTTACTATTTTTACCTTCCTTCTTAGCATATGAAATCACATCTTTCAATCATGAAAGAGATTAATAAATTACTCAAGTAGCAATTTAAGTATTGTACATCCAGACCAAACATATACGAACATCTCTTATGTAAAATCCTCCAATGACTTCTGAGATAACATCTCTTTTCATCTGTGCAAAAATCGTGCAGGCTGAGAACCGTGCAAAATTCGAG
This sequence comes from Barbarea vulgaris, assembly GCA_963667165.1. Taxonomy (NCBI): domain Eukaryota; kingdom Viridiplantae; phylum Streptophyta; class Magnoliopsida; order Brassicales; family Brassicaceae; genus Barbarea; species Barbarea vulgaris. The sequence goes on from OY763892.1 coordinate 14,914,662, forward strand.
TATAATCAGATCCATTCAAAAATACAGAATTCGTACATATTTGGTTTATGCCAATACCAACATAATCTGATTCGTGCAAAACACGGTTCTTGCAAATTTCGGGCATCACCTGGTATAATATTTGCAAATGCCATGAATACTCATATGTATACATAACTCTTGCAAAATCCGATTTTGTAATTCCAGAAGAATGTTATCATCTCATCTTCTTTTTCAAATATTCCACTGAATATAAAATCTCTCCAGGAGTTCTAATAATTTCACATACTCCTTTATTGTTTCAATGCATATCCTTTACACAATTTATAATACACTCAATCACTATCTTAATCACTTTTAGTGAAAGATTTCATACATAGACAAGAGTCTGAATCTATTTATTAGAAACATTGTCTACTTTAAGTAGTTAAAGCTTTCACTGAGCTGCTTTTGACATCTTAAATCCTTCAGGCTGCTTCTACCAGTTTAAATATTCTGAGCTGCTTCATGCAGTTTCAATCTTGGGACTAATAAATTTTTTTTTTATTACTGCTATACTGTTAAGGAACCTAAAAGTCGTTGCATCCACCACATGTATCTCTCACAAATTCATAAATTGTGTTCCTTTTGTCCCATTTGTTCACAGACTACTGGTCCAAATACTTATCTTTTAATGATTGCCCAATCATTACTCTGTGTACGTACACTTTTCAATAAACTTATATACCGCGGTTTTCTGATCCTCGATTTTCATCTATATATCAACTGCTACCTTGCATGCACAAATATTACGACGTCGATTTGTTTTATGGTTCCATATTTTCAGACATGATTCAACTAGTTGAAATTTCTTCCTTATCAACCATGTACATGGATTTCGTTTCTTTGTCATGTCTAATGTCTCTTCTAGAGATCCTTACTACCTCGGTCCTGCCATTTCTATTATCTGCTCCTTTTATTTTCTGAGGAGTTTTATCTTGGAAACCAATAAGTCTATCACACTTCATGCGCTCTTTAGACTTATATGCAGTTGATAACATTCTATTATTTGGAGCACTGCTGGTATGTGATTTTATCACATTATTTCGGTCAGTAAGCGTCTGACAATTAATACGCTATACTTTAATCAATTATCTTTTGGGCTTCTATTCCATATTACGAGGATCAAGATAATTCAATTCTTTCTTTTCCAGTTATTTATTATCTCCCCCTTATGTTGGAAATACTGACTCACTTGAAATAGCAGTCTCCTCTTCAAGGGAGTTCATATCCAACATAATTTCTTAACCTCCATTGAGGTCCCATCTTAGATTGCTGTGGTGGAGCAACTTATATAACACTTTTAAAACTTTAAGATGGGTAATATCTGGTTCCTGACCAAAACCAATAATATTGGGGAGATCTCATAATAATTCAATGGCCTCATGTGATGCTTAATACTTATTCCAATGGAATTCACCAGCATTATCAATTAACTAAATACCTCGCAAACGTCGGATTGCTAGTGGGTGATCAGTCCACCAACTCTCTTTGTATACGGTGTACCAGAAAACGATAGTATCCAAATTTATTGGGCGGTGAAAAGCCAAAAGATTGCATCATCACTAAAACCGGAATGGCATGACCGGTTTACCAAACAGTGAGTTTTCTCGAACTTCTGGTTCACAGTAAACTTCTGGTTTATAGTAACATATATAACTAAATCTCAAATAAATAATAAACATATAGAATAACTCAAGCAATAAGAAAAATACACTAGTTTGTTACTATCATGCCATGAAACTAAGTTCTCAATCAATCAATCAATTTATTTTAATAAACGAGATTAAAAGAAAATATGTACAAATTTCGTGCAAAATCAGGTTATACATGAAAACAAATAAACATCAAATAACCAGTACAAATACAGTGCTAAATCATTATAGAAATAAATGTTATCCGTAAAATTCGTTTGAAATAATGTACGTAATGTTCTCCGTAAAATTCGTATGAAATTATGTACGTGCAAAATCTGTGCGAAATCATGTATTTCCAAAATCCTGAATAAAACGGTTATGTGCAAAATCCGTGATATAATCATAACAGTATAAAATCCAGGATATAATAATATCTTTCCAAAATTCGATTAAAATCACTTTGTGCGAAATTCAAGCAAAACAATATTTGATTAAATAATAGAAACAATGCAGATTTTATAACCGAAAATTTCGTGCAAATTTAGGTCAAACGAAATCTCTATCAATCATATAATCAATTCATCATAGTTTATAATAATTTTAAACTAACATGCCAGTTTATTGAGATGCATCATAAATACCATAAATCATGAATCATACATCTCATATTATGACAAAACAAGTGATGATATGTATAAATCATGAATACTTATCTCGATTGATAACGGAGGCGGATAGATTAGAGACGCCATTAATGATTAAAGGAGAAGTGAACGAGCATCAAGACATGATAAATAATAAACATGTATGTTTACATGTTTATGCAATTTCTATCAAATAAGATAATAAATTAATTCGTTAGTACACTTTAAAGTCATTATCACAGTTTTACTGGATTAACAAATAATTATTTTATGTGCATAACAAAATTGAAACAGATCTATGAAAACAAACAAATCAGGTAGTCTGTGGGAAAATCGTGTTCATGACATATCATGCATCTACTTGTTAAAAATCAATAACATAAATCCGTGCATAAATCGATTCACATAAAAACAGATCAAAATTAACAATAGATCATTCGTGCATAAATAGTACAAAAACGCATACAGATTAGATAACAGATCAATCGTGCAAAAACCGTACAAAAATGAATAAATAATTGATAACAGATAATTCGTGCAAAATTCGTACAAAAACGAATAAATAATTGATATAGATAATTCGTGCAAAATTCGTACAAAACCTAATATGAACAGAAAAAAACTTATCTTTGCTCAGACGGCTAGGGTTTCGTGCTGATAACGTGTTGTGAACAAAAGAGATTAGGGAATTGTTCTCTTGCTGTTGTTATTATTCATAAGTCATAAGACAATATATAGGGATACAACTCTAGGGTTTTAGCTTGTACATCAAGTATTCTAGAACATTCTAATGGGCCGATAATGGACATCCACATAATACTGAATTATTCATAACATAAATGGCTTTTAACAAAATTAATATAAATAATTCATAATAAAATTTGTGTATATGCAAAATTAGCCTAATATTAATAATACGAAATGGAAAAGAAAAAAAAAATCGAATATCCATTTTCGATCCTTTATTAGGAAAATAATAAAAGTCAATATTGTTTTTTCGGTTTAATGTCAAGATAATAATAATAGTCAATATGTCCGTGTCTGTCTGTCAGGCAACTAGATAATAAGATTTAAAAATAGATGAATGCAAAGTTGAGGAGTTTTTTCACTAAAATTTTATATATTTTCTGCTTTATTTTAATTTTAATAATCCTAGATGAAAAAAAAAAAAAAAAAAAGTAAGTAGGAATATCCACTCTTCGATCCTTGGAAAATAATAATAATCAATAGTCAACATGTCCGTGTCAGGCAACTAGATAATAAGCTAAATAATTTCCCAAAAGAAAAAAATATATCTAAAACCCATATGTTCTTCGTCTCGGGTTCAGAAAAAAAAAAAAAAAAAAAACTAACTGAAGATATGAGTTCAAGATCTGATCTCACAAGCAATCAAGTTTCCTTCATAATCTTGCTGCTAAGTCTTCTTCTTGTTGAGTTATGTAATGGAGGAATCACAAGTAAATATATCAGAGGAAACAATTTACCAGATGACATGCCATTAGACAGCGATGTCTTCAAAGTTCCTCCTGGTCCTAATACTCCTCAACAGGTTCATATAACGCAAGGGAACCATGAAGGTAATGGAGTCATCATTTCATGGGTAACTCCGGTTAAGCCCGGTTCAAATATTGTTCGATATTGGTGTGAGAATGATAAGTCAAAGAAGAAGCAAGCCGAAGCAACCATTAACACCTACCGGTTCTTTAATTACACTTCTGGTTATATTCACCATTGCATCATCGATGATTTGGAAGTAAGCCTTTTTATTTATTGTATTGTATTTATGGGTTTATTGGTTTAATAGATTTTAATCAGTTTGTAGATATAAGAAGAATCTATGTTTTATGTAACCATTGATTCTAAAATCATGTGTTATTTGCTTAGTGATTTCTATATACTAGTTGAAATCCATTGTCATTTAGTTAAGTGATTTTCTACTAGATTTTAATTTGGATTTTAGCGGATTTAGAAGTGTTTTTAAGTTTAAATTACAAAGGTTGAAATCATATTATTTAAAATCCACGTGTTTGATTTTAAAATCCACAAAATGTAGTTAATTATATAAAATCAGCGATAATTTCCAAACTTTACGTGAATTCTTAATCAATTAAAATTTACAAAATAAAACTGATCTTTAATTTTTCTTCATTTTATATGCAGTTTGATATGAAATACTACTATGAGATTGGGAGTGGGAAGTGGTCTAGGCGGTTCTGGTTCTTTACTCCGCCTAAACCAGGCCTTGACGTACCTTACACCTTTGGGTTAATTGGTATATTGGCTCTTGTCTTTCAAATTCATATTTATGTATTAGAAGTATAAAATATCTCATATCGGAAGTTGGAAGATTTACTGATTAATGTAGAAGTATGTGACAGTCCTCCGCTCTTGAGCTAATTCATATCTAAACGTTTAGATATTTGATTATGCGTCAACAGATTTTTTAATACGTTTCAGGGGATTTGGGACAAACTTATGACTCAAATAGAACGTTAAGCCATTATGAGATGAATCCGGGAAAAGGACAGACCGTTCTGTTTGTAGGAGACTTGTCTTACGCGGATCGATATCCAAACCACGACAATAATAGATGGGATACTTGGGGAAGGTTCGTTGAGAGAAATGTTGCTTACCAACCTTGGATATGGACTGCAGGCAACCACGAAATTGACTACGTTCCTGACATTGTAAGACTTAGAAGTTAGAATTCTTCTTTCTTCTTGTTTTTTTTTTGGTTTTGGGAAATGGAACTTTACTTCTTAGTTATTTAAACTTGAAGACTTTGTGTTATAGGGTGAAATAGAACCATTCAAGCCTTTTATGAATCGGTATCATACGCCATATAAGGCATCGGGAAGTATCTCTTCATTGTGGTATTCGGTTAAAAGAGCGTCAGCTTATATCATTGTTATGTCTTGTTACTCATCTTATGGTAAGGAATTGGAGAAAACATAAAAGAACTATTTATTCGGCTTGTTGCTTAACTTTTGCATCTGATTGATTAGGGATATATACTCCTCAATACAAATGGCTTGAAAAGGAGCTCCAAAACGTAAATCGAACTGAGACGCCATGGCTTATAGTCTTAGTACATAGCCCGTTTTATACTAGCTACGTGCATCATTACATGGAAGGCGAAACATTGAGAGTCATGTACGAACAATGGTTTGTCAAATACAAGGTTGATGTTGTGTTTGCTGGTCATGTTCATGCCTATGAAAGATCGGTAAAGTTACTTTACTCATCCCTTATATTGATATACCCTTCTCTTTTACCCCCAAGTGATCCTAAAGTAATGACGCAGGAACGTGTTTCTAACATTGCTTACAACATTGTCAATGGACTGTGTGAGCCATTAGTACCAGATGAGTTAGCTCCTGTATACATAACTATTGGAGATGGAGGAAACTCGGAAGGCTTGCTTACTGAGTAAGTTTTTCCATATTTGTTGTGCTTGTACAAAAACACTTTATTTGAATATTTTTTATATGACTTGAGTTTTGTTATATTTGTAGCATGGTGCAGCCACAACCAAGCTACTCCGCCTTTCGAGAACCTAGCTTTGGGCACGGGTTATTCGAGATTAAAAACAGAACTCATGCTTACTTCAGCTGGAATCGAAACCAAGATGGGTACTCTGTTTCAGCAGATTCGGTGTGGTTGCTTAATCGGTTTTGGCGAGCTCAAAAGAATACGGCTTGATGCATTATAAACAAAAATAGATCTATGGTAAGCGATGGATGGCCAATGTGCTCTGCTCCCTAATTGTATTTTTTTCTAAAATTTGAACAAAAGAAAAAAAAAAAAAAACAAAATAACTCAATAAGTGATTGTTTCTAAACAGAAAAAGAAAACATGTTTTTTTTTTTTTAATAAATGAAGTTATAGACTCTTTTGCTGGGTTAAATCTATCTGTAAAATTTCTTTCAAGAAAATCGAAACTCCTCCCGATAAGAGGAGTTTAACACGCCATTGATCCAAAAGTTACTTGGTAAAAGAAACATAGTTTGCTTCTTTTCTTCTCTACGTGTGACCACAGGGTTCGAAAGCTGGTTGGTCCAAGCTTTGATAACTTAACACCACTTAACAGTTAACTCAGAACATTTTAAAGATTAGTTAGCAATAAACCAAATCATTATGCCAAAAACAAAAAGTTGTTAAAGCAGAGGAAGTACAATTCTAAAAGAACAGCATAATGATCACAAGGATTGGCCAGAGATTTTTGTCTCGTGTAATGTACAAGGCCATCTCCATACCCTTTGCCACTAGGAGATCAATATATAACAATACTAGGTCTCTCTGTGGGTGTGGCTCATGGATATTTGGTTATTCATTTAAATGTATTTTCTGTATATTTAGTTAAATATATTATTTTAGTGAATTTCGGTTAAACGGTTCTGTCCGGTTTGAGTTCAAAATATTTGGTATTAAATTTTAGAGAAATTCCCTCAAATAGCACCAAAACAAGTTTTTGTTCCACAAATAGCTCACATTTTTATTTAGTACAAAAATAGCATTTTATGAAGTTCATAATTTATTTTTTTGGGTTTGGGTTGACTATATTAGAATTTAGGGTATAGTTTTTAGGGGTAGGGGGTACAATTTAGGGGTTAGGGCTTAGGGTTTAGGGTTTAGAAAACCCTAAACCCTAAATGCTAAACCTTAAAAATATGAGGCCTTTTAATAAAAATGCTATTTGTGTCTTAAATGAAAATATAAGCTAAAAATGTCACAAAAACTTCATTTTGTGTTATTTTTTAGAATTGCCCTAAATTTTATATACCTTTTGAGTTATTTTTAAATTTGGTTTCGGTTTTGGTATGATGAATTTCCCATTAGTTTGATAAAAACCATTCGATTCGGTTATCTAGCCCACCATTTATTTATTTAGCCATATGAGGAATTCTGTTCTCATAGACTTTTAAGCTATTAGTTTGAAAAAAAGCTACATAGAACTTAAGAATTTCTTGTATAGAATTCTTAAATAACACGAGTAAAAATTATTTTATTTTATATATAATCAGAAAATATATACAAAATATAGAATAATCAAACACTCTAATCCGAAGAGAGTCCTTTTCCACTAAAATTAAGTAATTAACCCTAAATTAATGTCTTTGTCACACAAAACGTAAGTCAAAACAAAATTGTTTTGTCTCCTTAACAAAACAGAATCGAGAAGAAAACGAAGCTTCTCTCCATACTATCCTGAGAAGGTACGTCTAAAGCTCGTCTCGGCTAGTTTTCCACCCTCCATATTTTCGTGAAGTTTTAAAATATAAAGTTAAGTGATTTGGATATGCTATGTTTGATCGATTGTATTTTTATTATTGATATCGATAGATTTGTGTAAGAATTTTCAGTTTTGTATTGTGTACTATTTTTTTATGTTTCTTGTTAACATGACTCTTGCAACTTAAACACTAGATTTGGAATATCAAAGAATTGTTCATGCTGCAACTGCTGAAAACGATCAAAGGAAATTTGGTGGTGCTGTGTTTGACAGCGCATTACATCAACAAAAACTGGAAATTGAACAACAAGATTATAGCATTTTGTGATACACCGTGTCCACATACAAGTATGCATTTAGCAATGTAGCTTCTTAAGATATGGAAGAAATGGGGAATTAAAAAAATGGTCTTCATCACGTCAGACAATGCTACTAACAATGATTCTATGCAAGACATTTTGAAATCTCATATTGTGTTGTGGAATTATTTGTTGTGTAGAATAGAGTTTGTTCATATGAGATGTTTAAGACATTCTTAATCTCATTGTACAAGACAGGCTGAAAAAGATCAGGGAGAGTAGTAAGTATGTCCAAGCCTCTGAATCTCGTGATAAATTAGTTTGAAAATGTGTGGAATCTGTTGGAATAAAGCTAAAGGTTGTGGGCAAACATACAAGCCATTAGCTTTATACCTACAGATCCACACATTTTCCAAATAATATCTAACGAGTTTCAGAGGCTTTAACATACTTGATACTCTTTTGATGTTATGTAATTAATCACTAATCACTTTCAGTCCGTCTTGAAAAAATGAGATTACGAACTAGTGTTGAGCATCTCACATGAAAAACCTCTCATCTACACAACAAATCACATGAAAACTCATTCGTGGAATCTTTGTTACTAGCATTGTCTAACGTGGAGAATACTTTTTTTTTTTCAGTTACCCGTTTCTTCCATATCTCAAAAAGCTTCATTGTTAAATGTATATACATGTATTTGGAAGTGGTAGATCACAAAATGGTATAATCTTGTTGTTCAATTTAAATTTTTGTTGATGTAATGTCAAACACATGTAGCCTTCATAAGTGATTGCCATCTACAAATCAGAAGAGAAACAAATCCTTCCACGGAGATGAGTTTATTCTCTCTTAAACTTCTTCATCTCGTTTTCATAGAATCTGTAAACATATCCATGGGCGGACCCACGTTGGTGGGTCCCTATGCAGGTGCACTACCTAAAATATAAATATTTGTATTTTTAACATTGAACAATATAATTAATATGACAAAAATGGTCTAGTTGCACTACCTTAAACCATGAGAACATGAGTTCAAATCTCTCCTATAGCTTTTTTGCACTAGGTGATTTTTTTTTCTGGATCCGCCCCTGAACATATCATGTGGTTGTGTTCTGACTGATAAAGAGTCAAATACTTCCACACTGTTCTAACTCTTTCATATTCAACATGAGCATATCTGAGATCATATTGAATAATACTCAGCTACCATTTGACAAAAAAAAAAAAAAAGTGGTCAAATTTCATAACTTGTTAGTTTGCTTCTATCTTGACCATCATTTTACCAACATCGTCATCTCTAAGTTTGAACTTGTTGGGTCGATTTTTATGTAAGCCAATTGGGCTTGATAAAAAAAATTATGGTGTGAATAACAAATGGGCCTAGTGGTCTCATTAAGCTCAAACTGGAGCTTCACCTGTTTGAAGATGGGTGAACAGAGAAAATGGAGAAACCAAGGAAGAAGTCGATCCTGTGAGACTCGGTCTCTTTGGTTGCACGATCTCAGAGAATCAGTTCGTCACATCTCCTAGTCACCCACTTATCCTGGATTCACGTGAGGAGTGATTCAATCGGCTGTTCATTGATTTCAAATGACAGCAATCAAGACTCCTCTATTTAAGCAAGAGATATTTCTCTTGTTGAAAGAAGCGGTGAACACACACAAAAAGCACAAGCTAGACTTAATCAATTACTTAATCCAAAAGTAAGTACTTGTTGAGAGTATCGTAGAGTTGGTTCGATTAGAATTGGTTTTCGAATGTTTGTGAAATCGATTGATAGTGGATTTTCTGGGACTCGTGAATCATAGATTCTCGTCACACTGCATGTGATTCAACGAGTTAAGGACATATATTTTTTTTCTCGCCTCCACTCGTTTTTTTCCTTGACGTTTATATTCTGATTTTCAATCTATGCTGTAGTGTAGCAATTTGAGCTCCTACAATGTCTACTCATTGAATCCTAACATATTGAAATTTAGATTCATAAACGTAAGAATATAAACGTTAAGGAAAGAAGCGAGTGAGGTGAGATCTTCCTTAACTCATTGAATCACCCGCAGTGTGAAAGAAATCTGTGATTCACGAGTCCCATGATACAATCCACCATCAATTGATTTCGCAAACACTCAAAAATCAATTCTAATCGAACTAACTCTACGATACTCTCAACAAGTACTTAATTTTGGATTAAGCAATTGATTGAGTCTAGTTTGTGCTTTTTTGTGTGTGTGTTCACCGCTTCTTTCAACAAGATAAAGGTCTCTTGCTTAAATAAAGGAGTCTCGATTGCTCTCATTTGAAACCAATGAACAACCGACTAAATCACTCCTCACACGAATCCAGGAGAAGTGGGTGACTAGGAGATGCGATGACCTGATTCTCTGAGATCGTGCAACCAAAGAGACTGAGTCTCACGGGATCAACTTCTCTCTTGGTTTCTCTGTTTTTTCTGTTCACCCATCTTCACGCCGGTGAAGCTCCAGTTTGAACTTAATGAGACCAGTAGGCCTGTTTGTTATTCATACCACAAATTTTTTTATTAAGCCCAACTGGCTTACAAAAAATTCAACCCAACAGAACTTCCATTTAAGAAGATGAGGTATGTAACTGTTACTCGTGTGATTTAAAAATTCTATACAAAAAGTTCTAAGAATTATGATTAGTAATCTACCATGCATGCATTAACATTTTATTTATAATTATCTTTAATAACTATTTTTCTTTCCAACTAATAACTTTAGTCTATTAGAATATATATAATTTCTAATATAAAAAGTAATTTTGCGCGCAACAGAATCGACCCGCACAACTGCACTATTTTCTATGAGTTAGTCTGCTAAACAATGAGCGGAAAATATGGAGCCCAAGCCTGTCCGTATAGCGGTTTGGGTTGGGTCAGGCCTGCAGATTTTATTCCATTCCGGCATCTCTAATCTTCAAGTGTACTGCGGTCACGGTGGTCTCGGACGTAGAACTGTATTAGGTTTTTTTTATATAGGTTTAGTATATCTTTTTCTACAGTTATCATCAAAATCTCCACTGTTATTGAGGTATTTTTTTTGGGAAAGTTGTTATTAAGTTATTATAGTTTTGGTTGTTGAATGTTGTGGTATGTACTGACAATTTTTTTTCAATAAAATAAAGAAATCTAGCTATAATTAATATGTTATTTTTTTTTAGCAATAAGTATATCAACATGTTGTAGCAATAAGTATATCAACATGTTGTAGCTACGTATATACGAAAAGGTTTCTGCCAGTCATGGAACAAAAACACCATTAGACGATCATGTAGAATTTGTCACGTTTAAGATTATGTAAAACAATTCAACCAAGCATAACACCTGAACCAAATATACATAACCACATTGTACCAAATGATTAAACCATAGGCTCTTCAAGTTGGAGGATACAATTCTGAATGCCCAGCTTGACATATAAACCTTCAAATGTTTATCAACCAATAGATTTATCAAATACACATCAGCTAACTGAGAATACATGTCAGCATGTTTGATCAAAATATTACTTGAAAGAATCTCGTCCCGAACAAAATAACAATCAATTTCGATATGTGTTTCATACGCTTGTGGGAGATAAGATTTTCTGCAATATATATCACACTGATACTAATAAAACCATAGGCTGATCATGTGTTCTCATAACCTTTTAAGCCAAAATATTGTCACTGACCGACGAGTCAGAGGACAAACTCAACAAACCTTAAAAATGAATTTCCTATAATTAACTAGAAAATCAAATTATTATATTAGAGAGACCGAAGCCTGTTTCACGAGTTGAAGAAATTTGTGGCCTCTTTCGCTTCAGCCAACCGGATCTGGAGAAGCTTCCTCAGATCTGCGGATTCACTCAACAGGTGTGTGCTCTCTCATCTCCTATTAGGTTGGTTGTCGCTCCTGTACCTAGCTGCTTAGCTCGCCGACGGCGTGATCTCTTCTCCGGCGACGTAACCAATCCTTCCCCACCACGATTATACCCTCTCAAAACTTTTTGGGTCTGGCTCATGAATTGCTTATTGGACTTTAATTAAAAAACCAGACTTCAAAAGCCCATTATTGGTACAACCTTTATCAGACCGGTTTATCCAAGTTCTGAACTTGCAGCGACTTATCCTGAAGCCTCCTCTCATCGGATTTCGATGGTGCACAACGAAACTCTAGCTTGGCACAGGTTTGGTTTCTTACACCTATTGTCTGAACGAAATTTAGTGATGCCTCGATACTTCGACTTGACAGGCAGAAGACACCAATCAAGTCTTATGTCGACATCCTTAATCTGGTTATGGGATAATAGGTTTCGAACCTTGGTCCAGAGTATAGTTCAGTTTTCTTGGTCTTATTTGATAAACCCATTGTATGCTCCTAACTCTTCCGATTCAAGAATTTGCTTGTCTATGATTTATTCATTGTCAGACATGCTAAAGTCAATATTTTCCTCCTTTGGGGAGAGATCATTGTCGCACTCGTTATCTTTCAAGGAGATACCGACTGTCCCGCTTTCCTCCTACTTGGAGAGAACTTTTTCACCGCCCTTCTCCGCTACGGAGATCGTTTTTAAACGCTCAAAGGTCTTGAAGACATTGCGACCTATTTGTGTCGTCCGATCGCCTCTAGTGGCAGAAGAATTGAATTTCGATTTCAAATCAATCATTTCTGAAACTTTTTAGCAAAAGTTTCCGGTTATTATCTACGATGATTACCGTTACTCTATCTTATATTTTCTTGTACTTTAGTTTATGTAACAAATGAGTCTCACTCTTTGGCAAAGAGTTCTATGCTTGTAACTTGATGATGGTTTCAATATAATGAGAAGTAATCGTTTGACAAAAAAAAAAATTTTATCAGAGAGAACTCATTAAATAAATAAATAAATCGCAAGAATTTACAAAAAGCAATCCATCTGATAAAATAAAATAAATAATGAACAAAACTAGTCATGATTGAGAAATAAGAGAGGAAGCGAGGTCTGCAAGATTATTCGGTTTTATACTCCTCCCAAGGCCGGAACTCGACCGCCTCCACCAATTCCACCGTCGCATGTGAAAGCTCCTCCGTGGCTTTTTCCGCGAAACCCTCAGCCTCCATTCTTCTAGCTTCATAGTCCAGCGACACTCTCCTAACGTCCTCTCTTAATTCTAGAAACCCATCAAGGTCTTCTTCTTTAATCATATATCTCTTACTTTGAATTTCATCAATAATTTCTTGCGTAACAAGGTAGGTTAGATTAGCCCTGTCAGCTGTTGTTTTTGCTACTTTGGCTGTTTCTTGGATAACAAGATAGGTGTCAAGAACTTCGAGAGCAACAGATTTCAAACCATCTCTCGAAACTTTGATATCCTCATAAACTCTTACGTCTTCCCAGATTGCATCAATACTGAGACGCAAGTCGTGTCTCAGAGTTACAAGTTCTGAGTAGACAAAAATTTTCATCAACTCCTTATATTTCCTCATCTTCTCTTCATCATCTCTTAACTCTTCACGTAACTCTAAGAGTTTCACTGACAAGTTTTTTCTATGATTTTCAAGACCTGAGATGACAACATTCTCCATAAACTCCATTTCTATATCCATCTTATTTTCATCTTCTCTCAACTCTTTCAATAACTCTCTCATCTTCTCCAATTCATCGGTCACATCTCTTACATCGTCAGTATCATCATCATCATCATCAATTCCTCTTAATTCTGAAAAAACAATACAAAAAAGTTATAATTGTATATTCATTAGCAATCCCCATATAAATAAATGGCGAGCTCATCTTGGATGGGTCTAGGTTCAACTTGATAGAATTATGGACGATGCATGATTTAAATCTGATTTTTGAGTTCAATAATTACCCATAATTAGGAATTAGGATTAGAATGGTTAATATGAGTTTAGATGAATTAAATACAAAACATTAGCTAGGGTTTCATGTACAATATAGTTTACCTGTGGATATCGGAATCTTATCTTCATGAGGTTTATATGTTTTAACAAGGTACTCCATGATGTAAACCAAGTGGTTTGCGAGGAAGATAAAAACAGTGAGACTCCAAAGGAAGATGTTCTCGGTCTCAAAGCTTTGAAAAGCCAACAGAAACATGAAGCGATCCAACAAAAACAGCCATAATCCACTAATACCCTAATCAAAAAGAGGAGAAATTAAGAGAGATTTTAACACTAAGTAAAGGTAGATAGAAGAAGATGTACAATAAACATTACTTACAGAGGGTCCAGCCGAAGAGAGTTTAGGGAATAAGAAGAAGAATATTAATGCGTGAATAGTGGTGAAGATTAGGTAAAGACCGATTTTATTTGAGAATAATTCGTAGGAGACGAGAAGTAAGAAGAGAAACAAACGTTCTATCCAAAACAACGCCCTCGCTATGTCTTCTACTTCTCGTTCCTCAATACTATTCATCTTTTTCGTTAATCCAACGTTGCCAATAATGATGTTGTTATTCATACTTCTATAAATTATATAATGTTGTTGTGGATATATATATATATATATATATATATATGCAAGTTCGTTTACGAAAATAAAAAGGATTCCCGAGAAAGTTGGGACTTTAGAATTTAATTTAATTTTTTTTTTTTTTTTTTTTTTTTTTTTTAAAAAAAAAAACGAAATTTGGGTAGTATAAAGCTAATACACCAAATACACGTGTCATATAACTATGCAGTGTGAAATTTGGAGGTTCAGCAAAGAAATTTACTTACGCACATGCACAATTCATATCAGAGTAAGAAAGAATACAAAAAAAAAAGAAATAATAGATTAGTAGTGAGTAAGGTTTTACTGCTGAAAGCATCGTTATATTCACTATTTTTGTTGTATCGTACTCAAAATATGGCACATATATTTGCTTATTTGATATTTTTTATTTTAAAAGTTTTGCATATTGACTTTGTAAAGACTTCAAATCAATGAAATAGTTTGCCATAAAAGAAAAACCATACAATAGGAAATAAACCTTAACTTTCTTTATTTAAAATTATGTGAGAAGAAAGTAAAATTTTGATATTTGGCAGGAATGGAAAAATGAGATAGTCAATACAGTAATTTTATATAATAATAACCTAACATAGCAAATAGGACAATTCCAAAGAATTTAGGTTTTTTCAAATATTAAAAATATTTCCTCGAGATTTCTTGAAATTTACAAGAAACATAGTATTTTGTAGTATACTTGAATAGGTAGAAATGATGCGAACTTTAAAATTATCGAGACAAACCAACAAGAAATCTTAAAAGTATTTTAGACATCGCAGTGGCTTTTTCCTTCAGTTTTTCTCTTGTGAGGAGGTTACCAGTTTTATTTTTGTAGGTGGCTGAAGCTGGGTCGACGAGGGTCCGCATGTAAGAATAGTTGGTCTTGGTTGGTTTGTCTTCATTTGGATTTCAAGGTCATCTCTTTGTCCCTTTTTCGTCTTTGTCTCATAGCGGCTTCTGATCTTTGGTCTAGTTTGTTTCTGCTTTCGTTCTTGTCGGTTTTGTCTACTAGTTTGACTACAATGCGTCTTGCTTGTTTGTTTACGGCTTAGTTGCGTATCCGGTCTTTTTGGTGCTAGCCGACGTTCACAGGTTCTATAGGAAGCTAAGGGGGTGCAAAGGCGGACCCACATGTAATAAAGTGGGTTCAAGTGAACCCGGTTAAAAATATAAACAAAAACTTTTTACATTAGTAATATTGTTTAAAGTGGCAAAATGGTATGTATTGCACCCACATTTAATAAGAGGTGGAGAGTTCAAATCCTGTCATGTGATATTTTGCACCCAGTTAATTTTTTTCCTGGATCCGCCCCTGAGGGGGTGTTTTTCTTGCTTGTTTGCTCAGTTTTAATGCTTAGATCTATTTTTCTACCTTGAAGTTGATTTACTAGAATTAAGTCTCATTTTGTCTTCCTATCAATTGGGCTTTGTCTCCTTTGTTTAGGTTTTGTGTATCCGGGGATATCAATATTTCTACCGGCTTTATACGGGAATGATATTTGCCATCACAGGAGACAAGTGCTTTCTCGAGTTGGGAGAAGTTTTGGATCTTGAGTGAATATGAAGAAGGAGAACGTTCTCCCAAGCTCTGCACAGTTGTAGAAGGCCTAGTAAAAAACATTGTTTTACCCAAAAACGACCTAAATTGTGTTGTAACCTTAACAAGAGATCTGGAAGATTATTGATACATTTAAAATCAAAATTTTCATTAACTGGACGTTATTAGAAAAAGAGGTGTCTAGGAAATTTCATTATTAAAGATAAAGTATTATAGGTATATCTATTGTTTTTTTTTTTTTTTTTGAAACTTAATATATCTATTGTTACAATGATTACTTGTCCTAAGAACACAAGTACTAGCTTATATTCGTCTTTGCGTCTCTCGTGGGCAAAAACCTTTTAATAATCCGTTTTTATTATACCATTGACGAGAGCAACACATACACATAATACTACATAATTTAGGTTTCCAATTCCACGAGAATATTTACTTGCATCATTGTATGACCCTTATCTATAAGGAAAACACGCTTTATCCAAAAAAAAAACAAAAAATATTAAAGAATACAAGTATGTATTATTCCTTTATTATATAAGTAAATATCAATACACATTCTTAATTCAATTAAGAATACATTTAGCTGAATATTTCATTTCCCATTAATCTTATGATATAAATATTGGTTATTCTTACAAGAACTCGACAAGTGTTAAAATTAGATTAGGACCCGTTCGATGGTTTTCAAAAATTAAATTTTTTTGCTGTTAATGATATATCAAAAAATTGTTTTAGGAAATAAGTAGAAAACATGTTTTGTTAGAAAAGAGTGTGATTTACATAAGTTTATTTTTCAATCTGAATAAACTAATCTAAATTTCTATATATCATTGTTAATTTGTTAATATATTAAAAATCTAGACGACATATAATAAGTTTTGGTTTCATCTTATCGTATGTTTTCTGACCACCGTGTGAGATATGAAAAAATGGATCCGGTAACCGACGGCTATGTTCTCACTCATATCTTAAGATACTTCCTTCCAGAAAGATTATTTTGTCCATCTGCTCTCCATGTTTTGGATATTATCTCAGTTTTCAACCAAATATAATTTTCTCTCCCGCACTTTCACTCGCCAAAGTCTTTTGTCATTTTTTTGCCTCTTGTCGTAACCAGATCTTTTTTTTATTGCAATCTCTGGTTCTATTTAAGAAGTTGTTTGGTTTTTGCGGTTTCTTTTTTTTGTCTTCGTATTCCTATCCACCATAATTTTCAATCTCTGTCAGAAGCCCCACTGCTTTCCTCCCGTCTCTCGATCCATATCTCTCATTTGGTTAAGATCTTATCTCGGTTCCCAACCGAATATCATTTTTCACTCACACCTACTCTCGCTGAAGTCCTTTGCCATTCCTTGTCTCCTACCGTTTTTCGACAACATTATATATCTAACTCAACCCTTCCGTACCATCTCTCGATATAGCAGATTTTTTTATTTTTCATCTTTGGATTCACATCCACAATCATCTTCAGTTTACAGCTAAAGCCCCACTGCCTTCGTCCCTCCTTCGGATCCAAATTTTTGTCTGAAAATTGGCTCCTATGAAATGAATTGTCGTCTATGAGTTTTTAGTCTATTAATTAATTAATTAAATGAAATTATTTAAATTTAATTTTTTAGTCTATGTGTTAATCCGATTAATTAAATTCTATTAAATTGGATAGATTCATGGGTTAATCTAATCAATTTACTCTAGGATTAGATTGATAACCCGTAATGGTGCTCAGGTGCAATATCTTTAAAATAATATCTGCTATTTAATTAAGTAATTATATTGTAAAATTTGATTGGTGTTATTGTGCAGTGTACGTCAAATCCAATATAGAGATTAGGTGATTGTATATTTAGGCCCTGTTCGGCTAGGTGTCGCGCGACTACTCTCGGCGACCAATAATTAAGCTTTAACAGAGATCAAATAAACAAGGAAAATAAAAAGAGATGTTGCTGCGACTATTTCCCATGGGTGTTTGCTGGTGTCGTCGGAGTCGTTAGATAAAACAGAGACAGTTGAAATTATTGCTGTTAGTGTTATCAATTGTCGCTGTGACTTCCTCCCCACATATTTGAGCATCAACCAACATAATTAAAGGGACTTTTTAGTCGCTTGCTGGTGTCGCAGCGACACCGTGCCGAACAGGGCCTTAGTTACAAAATATAGGTGTAAAATTTTATGGATATATAGACTAACGGTTATTGGTGTTAGTATCTACTATATGTTAATTCAATATAGAGGTCATTCCGGTATTGTTCATCGTTGTCATTCTCTCTTTTTTTGTGGTAGACATTGTAGGTTAGAATTTAGGTAGGTTTGAATATTGATTTTACTATGTGGTGTCCACAGAGTAAATATTTTTTTCATTTTGTTTTGGAAACTTAATTGTATATGTAGAATATTATTATTATTATGTGTATGTGATTTCCAAAAATAACTCGTGCATGTGCCCGGATACTATTTGTAAATTATAACTTTCTGTTTTTTTTTGTTTGTGTTAATTAAATTATAAATTTTGTTTGGGTATTAGAAAAGAGTAAAATTGTTAGTAAAATAATTGATTTAAGGTATATATGTGTTTTAGGTAGCTTTCAACTTCCTATATCGAAAACATCTTTCATGACTATGAAATCCTAAATATAAATTAACATGTGTGCTCGCGTCCATGGTAAAATTATTTTAAAACATCATAACTCTTGATAACCTGTAATAACACCCGGGGTAATATTTTCTTTATATTTATATTTATATTTATATTAGGGATTATATAATTATATGATTTTTATCAAAAAAAAAATTTATTCTAATTTAACAATATAGATCGCAAACTATTAGAATTAATTGAACTTAACTATATGGGAAATTTTTTAATTTATCTATTTACACATTGTGTGTGTTTTTATACAGTATGGTACAATTTTAAAAAATGCAAGAAAATTATTGTGAAAAGCATCAACCGATTATTTAGCTCTCCTATTCGCTGCTGCTGCAACATCATGTTTTACATGTTTTATCCTTTAGTTTCTGCAAATCATTCATGATATATGTATAGGTCAGAGAAAGAAGAGAAAGATTAAGGTTAGACTTTAAATTTAGCAAAACCATTATAAATAAATGGGTTTCTGGTTTGTCAATTTTTTGTTATTAAAACCATCCCGAACTTGAGCTTAACATTTTTGGAAAACAAATTTTTCTCTAGATTATTATCTCTGTCCAAGAGTACCATTCAAACTAGGTGATATTCGCTATATCAAATGCATTTGCAATCCCCACCCCAATAAAATAAGTATTAGTAATCATATGATTTTAATAGACCTGTCAGACAGGCATGCCCGCGTCCGCATGGACAAGCCCGCCGGTGACCGCCCGCTGCGGGTACGCCCGCTAGGACCGCAGACACGAATAGGACTGTCCATACCCGCCCCGCAAAAACTAGCGGGTGTGCGGGTAGGCCCGCGGACAACTGGTTAGATCTTCTTCTTCTTCTTTTGATGTCGATTGAATTATTTTGATTGATCTCCAATTGTTGACCAGTTGTGTTGTTTGATCGAAAATATCCCACAGAGAAGATGATGAAGATCAAAAATATTCGACGGAAAAGATGATGAGGATGATTTGTGGTCTTTCTCTTCTCAATTCTCTGCAATTCAATCTTGATATTCTCACGCCTCAGCTTCCTTCTAATGGTCATGTTCAATCTACTCAATCACTACTTGTAACCTGGAAGAATCAATATCAAACGTATTTGACTTATTCAAATTAAAAAGCTTCTTCTGATTTTTAGAAATTTGACTTATGTCTGCTTGTAGAATCTACAATGTTCTTGGTTGATCAATTTAGAAGTAGATTGAAGGAACCATGGTTTAGTACAATGGTAGAGTAATTGGTAAGATAAATTAATTTGATAAAAGCAAATTAATTGATCCTGATTTTTGAATGTGTTCCTCCGATAAGTATTTTGGTTTGTTGACAATGATGAATTGCAGGCTCATTAGTACAATGGTCTGCTAATGGTGAAATCTAATTACTAAGAACTACTTAATCAGATCAGGCTCTAACCTCTTATCTCTCGAATGTGATCAGTGAATGTGTTGTCATTTTTGAATGTGTGATTTGTTCTCAGATTAACCATAAACCAGTGAAACATGAAACTTAAACATTGAAACACAAAGTAGAGCTGTCAAGTATATATGTTTCAAACTCAAAGTAGAACTCAAACTCAACCTCAAAGTAAAGCTGACAGGAAATATTTTCATAACTCAAACAAAACATGAAAACGACATTGAAATTTGAAGCAATAAAAGTATGAAACCAAACATGAAATACTTAAACATTGAATTTTAACCAAGAAGAAACATGTAAGTTACTACTTGTTCTGTGTTTTATTTTGTGCCGATGATTTCAGAGATGATTATGTTTTCTTCTTTTTATTGTTTTCTTCTTATAGATTTATATCTCCCCATAAAACATGTTTGATGCTAAATCTCCATTATGATGGAACTTATAATGACTTGAGCTCAATTATAGTTTCTTAATTTTTATTTTTTTATTTTGGTCTTTGTTTTTTTGATTAAGGAGTATTACAACGAGCTTATAGGCTTATAGCCACTTGAAGATGCAATGGAATCGAAGTAAAACATAATAGCACCACCGAAAAAGATGAACTCATTTTGAAAGATCAGATTTTTGTTGGTGTTCAGCATTCATCTAACAAGGTGAACATATTTATCCTTGAATCACAATAATAGTCACATAGATCAATTCTCTAAAATAATTATCTAAAATAGTTGGAACATTCAAACCCTCTAAAAGAATCAGAAGCTCACATCTCTTTGCGGACCGCCCGCAAGCCCGCCAAACCGCCGCGGGTATGCCCGCTTACACCGTATTCCGCCTGGACAGTGTCCGCAACGCCCGCTATTCGATGACATACTTTTGACTGTCCATGCCCGCCCCGCCGTGGTACTAAATGGGCGAGGCCGCGGACGGCGGATCAAATTGACAGCATTTTCACACACAAAATGATAATTTTATTTCCATATACAAACACTATAGATAATTTGAGATTAAATCAGTTTATTAATTATTAAAGAGAAATTAACAAATCTAAAAATATTTAGAATTATGAAAGAGAAGAAGATAAATCAATTGATTTTGAATGGATATATTTTTTGTGATTAAAATAAATTAACATGTCATTAAAAGAGTAGCTGACGTGTCAAGGAGAACCTCCCTTCAACCATTATATATATGATGATTAGCAACAAAAGAAAACTTGTGTATCATCATGCTTAAGGGGTTAAACATTACTTAAGATCTTGCTCTATGTGCCTGAACCATTACAAAAAAAATTAAAGTATGTTATGCACCTGCAACAATTTAACAGGTTTGATAACACTATTTTTTTTATAGGTAGGGTCCATGTGTTTTGATATGGATGGGTTGTTTTGATCGGCTTGGATCTGACATATTGAAGAGAGAAGATTTCTAAATTGCCCTTTATTTTGTATTTTTATTTTTTATAATACACTTTAAAATAGTGGCACAAGCCGGTTCAGAAAAAAGGTTGTCTATCTTAATCAATTAATAGTATTGATTTATTTAATATTTAATCAACTAGATTAATGAATTAGATTAGATTATAGCCAATTAATTTTTTGGTTTAAAAAATTAGAAGCATGTGATAACTAAATTATTGGAGCTTAATTTTTTTTTTCACTCATTGGAGCTTAAATAATATAAAAATTTAACATTTAAATTTGAAATAAAAAATTTTAAATAAACTATATATTTTCCCTTCACACATTCACTCGCCAAAATGTTTTTGTCATTCTTTATCTTTTGGCATTTTTCGACAACATAACTTAGTCCTTCTCTCACCATATCTCGATTTATTTTTATTTTTATGTTGGATTCTATTTATAAAGATATTTGGTTTTTGCGTTTTTTTTGTTTCGTCTTAGGATTTCCATCCACCATAATCTTCAATCTCTCGAAGAAACTCCACTGCCTTCTTCTCATATATCCATATTTCTCCTCTGGTTAAGATTTTATCTCGCTTCTCAACTAAATATCTTTTCTCTCTCGCCGAAGTCCTTCGCCATTCCTTTTCACATGGTGATTTTCGACAACATCCTCTAGCTCAGTCTTTCTGTCTCCAGCTCTCGATTTTTTATTCCTATACCTCGAGCTCTACTTCTGAAGATATTTGGTTTTTGCAGCTTCCTTTCTTTTTTCATCTTCAGATTCCCATTTACAATCATCTTGAATATCAGCATAAGCCCCACAACCTTCCGCCCTCCTTCAGATCCAGATTTGTGTATGAAAACAGGCTCCAAAAGTAACTCTTTCTGATTGGATTTCTGCCTCTTGTTTTGACTTCTTCCTTTGGGAAACATCATTTATAGACACTTTCTCCTTAGCCGGAAAAAGAAGACATTTTCTCCTCTATATAATATTTCTTTCAATTTCTCTATCCAATAGAAATGTTGTTTTTTGGATTAGTAAACCGAGAATATTATAAAATTTCCTAACCAATTTGTTACCTTTTGTTAATTATAAGTAACTCTTGTCGACGAATCAGAAAAAACTGTTTAGCAATTGATCATAGATCTCGTTTCAATACTCCTAACATTTCGTATATGAGATAAGTTCTTGACACTTTTGCTGCCACTAATTTGCCTATTTGGTTCACTAAGTTGACGTTTATGATCTTTCCCGTGTCAATGCATAACTTATATTCTATTATAAGTTGCAAGTATGCAACAATCATTATTTTTGAATTTCCATTTCTGTGTGTTTTACCACAATATATTGTCTCAAATTCTCATTTGTTCATTCTTATTTATTATTCATATAATGATAATTTTATTCGTTTAAGATTTTTGCACACATATTAAGAAAACAGTCAAGTTTTGTATTCTATCCCTTATTAATAAATCATATAAAAATTTCATTGGTCAAAACATTAAATTAATAAAGACTATAAATTCAGTAAAAAAACTGCATTGAAAATAAAAATAAACCACAAGTAATCCAAAACAAAAATTTAAGTTTAAACGACACTTATTTTAAAACTTTAAATTTGAAAAGAAAAAAAAAATCAAATTTTATTGAAATAATAAGATTTAACATGTACTAGAAAAATGAAAGTAAAAATATCTATGTTAGTATTTAATTTTGTTTTGTTGGTTTTCCTTTTTTATTAAGGAAAAAATAACAACTTTTTTACAAGTGTCAGAATATAATCGGTCAACCGACATGTATCATGATCATGTCAATTATAATTTTGACTTGTATCGATCTCACGACCAAGCTTTATATAATAAGATTTTTGATTGTTTGAAAATTAACATTTTTTCTTATTATCTTAATCTTTACTAATGTCTATTTATTTTTGGTTTTGCAAGCATATTAATTATATTATTGACATTATCTATATATGTAAAAATTTTATTGCAGCATTTGTATTCCTTGCAATATAGATTTTGTTTATTTGCAAGAGATAAATCTTAAAATTTATTTCCATTTTATAAAATCCAAAAATTAAATTATAAAAAGGAAAAAAAAACGAATTTGTATTATTTTTAAAGAAAAATATATTTTTTGAAATTCATGTATATTGTTTTTTGGGTCCTTGTTTGCCAATAAAATTTTGAATGAGTCTAAATCAAGAATTGTTTTAATAAATAAATCAATTTATTAAGGATAATTCTTTTTTTTTTTTGACAAATACGAAGGATAACTTGTAATCAACTTTCATTTTAAGATCTTCTCAGGTTAATATACAATTGAAAATAGTGAGAATTATATTTTAAGATAACAGTTGGAGAACACAAAAGTTATAAATGAATAATCAAATTAGTGAACTCAGTCAAATCCATAATAAAACGATATGAAAGATCTTACTAAAAGTGGTTTTGCCACTATACTAATTAATCATACTATTTCACTTATCTTTTCTCTACCTTTGGTGCAATTTCACCGAGTATTATTTTAATTATTTATAGTTTTCATCGACTTGAATCCTTTTTTTTTTTTTTTTTTTTTTTTGAATCCTTTATACGGCTCCATTTCTGACACAACGAGACAGAGTTACATTTAAAACGAAAAGAAAACAAAAAGATATATAAAAAAAAAAGATGCTATGTTCTTCTATTCACATACCCACATGAACAATTGAAGTTACATAAAAATCAATAAAATCAATTACTATTAATTTCTCACACCAAAAAAAAAAAAAAAAAAAAAAAAAAAAAACCCCAAATGACTCGTAAAGAATTATTCATAAGCTTCCTGATGACGTGTCCCTCTGAGAAGGGCTTCTCCAAAAGCCAGCCCCATAGAAACGTTCCAACATTTCATTATCAAGCGTAACGACGTCGTTTAACTCACCACTCGCTTGAGTTTCCTCAAAAACGATCTCAGCCGTTGGATCTTCTTCATTCAATCTAGCGTGTACGGTACTTTGACTTCCTTCCGCCGCCGCTGACGCTAACAAACCATGCCGTTTCCTCATAAAACGTCGCCGTTTGCTTCGTCTCCAAGCTTTCTTACAAACCGCCGCCGGAACTTTATACACAGCTAAAACCACCAGATTCACCACCGCGCATGGACAACAACACCACACCGCCGCACACTCCGCCGCCGCTCCTCCAGCTACCTCTCCCACCTTTCTCCTCTCCGCGTATTTACTCATCGTCGTCGTCGTCGGTGGTGAATTTCTCATCGTTGATTCTTCCGACGAAGCTAACAACGGCGATTTCAATATCACGTGACGTGTCATAAAGAAATCACGTGACGACGAGTCTTGGGAGAGAATCTTCAGATTAACAAAATATATATAACCTTCTCAGAGAAATTTAATTTCTCCGAGAAAATAGAATCTTGTGAAAATTGACCTTATCATTAAAGTTTAGGTCATTCATCATTGATTCTGGGTTATGTTGTTAATCAAACCATGAAGATCCTAAGAAGAAGAAGAAGATTAAAAAAATCTGAATGGTGAGAACTAGAAATAGAGGGAAAGAGTTAAAAATAAAAAAAAATAGCTGTGCAAATTTTCTCGGACTGGTTGTAAATTTTTCTCGAGGAAAAAAAAAAATTCGAAACGTTTGGTTATAGAGAATAATAACTGAATTAGAGATAAAAATGGAAGTTTAAGAGAAACCGAAAAGATCGGAGAGGATATATAACTAAAGATTTTGTTTTGTTTTTTTGTTTCCTAAATTTAACAAAAAAAATAATGAAAAATAATTGTTAATTTTACTTTTTTGGCTGCGATTTTGAGATTGAGAAAGAGATTTGTTTGGTTTGGTCCACACGTGACGTAAGTGTTTTGTTGGTACAAAGTCGTTTTTGGAGTTCTCTTCGTTGTTTTGTGTTCAAACTCAATGAGAACCACAAATTGTTTGCTTTATCAAAGCACCTGAACTTCTTATTTCTCATCTTCTAGCTGTTTGATCAATTTGTTTGGAAGTGCCAGCTGGATATGAGCTAATATTTATATAAAATTGAAATTAAATGAATAAAAATAAAATTAGGGGTTCAATATAATAGAGGAGACAACCAGGCTTATCGTATTAACAAAGTCATACAGAAGGAGCTTTTACGGACATCTCTAACCACTTATACGTTCAACTCACTATTAGGAATTTAAACGTTTAAAAATAGTAATAATATAAAACATTATATTGTAAAAGTGAAAATATATTATAGTTTATGCTTAGTCAATTTTAGAAATAATTTAGTAACTATATTAAATTTAGTAATTTTTGTAAAAGTAATAATGTCTGCTTGGAAGAAAATTGTTTGTTTTATCAAAGAAAAGAAAAAAAAAATGTTTGTCAAGTGTCAACGTTGTAAAATATTAGTCACAACACCAATCACCTTATTGGACTTTTAAACTTGACATGAGCCTTCTCGTCTTGGGCATTTTACTATCTTTTCAAACAAATTTGAAATTTCAGATATTTCAATCTAACCGAATAAAATCGAGTCACTATAAAGTCGAAGGAAGAAATGATACGACCTTTACTTGCTTTCTACATTCTTTGTCTGTTTTATTTTGCTTACTTATTCGATACCTTACATTCTTTATTCGATTGAGAAAAGCTATTGTTACCAATCATATTACCATAAAAGTATTGAAAATCAGAGCATAGCTCATCTGAAACTATGCTTGAGAGACAAGTATCTAGAACATTGTTGTTGGTAATACCGCTAAACACATGTTCTGATCATAACCAAGAAGCTCTTGTTGCATCAACTGATTCAACTCGTAGTGATTCGCATTGCTGAGAAATCTTGTGTGTATGATGAGAGTGAAGGCAAGGATGTTGAAAGTTGCTGTTGTTGAAGTTACCCATACATATGTTCTGATCACGGCCATGAAGCTCTTGATGCATCAACCCATATATATTCTTGTAGTAACGATGTGTAATTAGTGAACTAAGTGGAGGCAGATTGTTTGAAATTTGATGCAGAGAATGGGATTTGAGAGAATGTAGCATCTCCATGGTTATACATAAATAGCGAGAACTAGCTAGGGTTAAAGGATTTGGTCTGATGTTGATGATCTTGATGGTTGAGAGGGGCCTGAAGATCCAAGTTTATATTTTTTCTGTTTCTGTGACTCAACAAATTGAAGCCTTTCTTGCAAAGTAGAGTAAGCCAGTTCTAAGGAACGAATCATTCTGGAGATTTGGTGTGGAGAGTAGTGATCAGGGATTGGATATTTTATCTTCTTCTTATTCAAGTGCTTGGCCTCTTTGTT
This sequence comes from Barbarea vulgaris, assembly GCA_963667165.1. Taxonomy (NCBI): domain Eukaryota; kingdom Viridiplantae; phylum Streptophyta; class Magnoliopsida; order Brassicales; family Brassicaceae; genus Barbarea; species Barbarea vulgaris. Next base: position 14,941,316 of record OY763892.1, read on the forward strand.
CTTTTTCTTGTTTAGAAACCCATAAAGATCGACTCTTTTCTTGCATCTCACGCCTTCGTGTAATTGACTATACCTAAAAAGTAAAAGCCATGTCTTTCACTTTCTCTCTTTCCTCAGGCCATGTCCAGACTGTTGATGATGGAATCCACGAGCTCTTCAGCGAATACCTGGCTCTAAAAGGCGAGAAAGCAGTTGGATTGTCGGATTTTGACATGTACATAATGGAGAGGACATGGAAGAATCTGAAAACAGAGCTGGATCAGTACCTTGATGACACATTGCTACCTCGGGTTCAGGAGTTTGATGTTCTTGACTGGTTGAAACAGAACAAGCTCAAGTATCCGACATTGTGAAGATGGCCAGAGACATTCTCTCTATCCAGGTCTCAGCTGTAGCCTTTGAGTATGTCTTTGATATGGAACCGACAGAGATGGATGAGTATAAGACTTCACTGAGGAGTGAGGCCTGAGACTGTGGAGGCTCTGATTTGTGCAAAGGAATGGCTTATTGAGAGTGATGCTTCTTCTTCTTCTTGTGCAGCTGTGCAAATGTCAAATGCTATTTTCAAAACTGAAGCGTAGGTGGAAGAATTTTGCTTAATTACCTTTAGAAAATTTTTGGAAAAATATCATGTTTATGTTTTTTATTTGAAAAATACATTTTCATTTATGTTTTTACCCTCTAATGTTGTTTGACTAAAATATCCTTATAACATTGAAATAATAATTTTTTAAGAAAAATCAGTTAAAACAAAAATTAGAGATAAAAGAAATATACGGTATGTAGAAATTTTTTTGAGACAGATTTTATTTCAAACTCTTTTTTATGTAAATATTTTAAAAATTTATGAAAAATCGGCTGAAAAGGAGAAAAATAAAATCTCTGAAAAAATCTATGAATGATAGCTTTTGAAAACTCAATGCTTATAAACTGAATAAGTATTTAAAGTCAAATACAATTTCTCAAAAATTAACCCTATTAGGGTCTCCTTTTTTTTTTTTTTTTGTCACTCAAATGCTTCCTTAAATTAAACTTGAGTTTTACAATCAATAGAGGGAATTAACCATCCTCTAATCTTAGAAAAATACATAACAAAGACAAGCAATATGGAAAAAGATATGTTTTCCAAGGAGAGAGACAGCGAATCTGAAACCAAGTCCAAATGCGTCGGTAGGGTCATCGTGTTAAAACCCAAATAACATTGTCTAGTCATGCTAAATGACATTGACGTTAGAAAGCACCTTTTACCGCCGAGAGCCGTCACATAGACGAGTCCTAAAGCATCTATCAAAGATGCAAAAGCAGTCCCAAAGGTAGAGTGGATCCTCGCTAAAACAAACAAGGCGACTTAGTCTCTACTAGAGAGCCAAGAAGATGGAAACGTTCTCTCCGTAACAACGGATGATGGTGGAAGTGATCTCTCCCAATGGGACGAAGGTTGTAGTCTCTTCTCGAAAGAGTAATATAGCAATGATAGCACAATTAAACCGGTAGCACAACCGGTGAACAGCATAATATGTGATAGGTTCGGATGCATTAACCTAATGTTCCAAAGCCTTAAAGGAGAAGCCAAATAAGACTTACATCGGATTTTGAGGTAGTACTTTGTAGCATAATGACTGAGACACATGCCAAAACCGCTCCAAACTCTCTTAGAGATAGCTACAAAGGAAAAACTACAATCCGGTCTCTGATTAACAACCAAAGGGCACCCATAGATGAGAAGAAACTTCAATGAAGTCATAAGAGAACAACACAGCAGCGTCATAGTGAAAGATACATCAAGCTGGTGGCTGTCAATGTACCAAAGTCCACACGAGCCTGGAACAAAAAGTCCAAAGCGCCTATTTCTTCTATCTTCCAACCAATCACACAAGCTCACCCCAAGAACCAAATTCAGATAGCTATTACTCCAAGACCAATCTAAAGAGTTCGATACTAAACTAATATGATGTCCTCTACCAATTAGTCTAGAGTATCGAGAGATCAAAAAACCTGGCTCGGAGAATAGGAAAAATAAGCCAGAAGATGAGTTTACCAAATCAGGCGAAGCTCCCTGAAGCATACTCTGGACTAAAGCTAGACATCTCATGTCCCAGAACCAACTTGGGGTGGTCGACACAGGTCTTGATTGTTGTCTTCTTCCATTCAAAACGAGACAACGAACCATCTCATAAGTTGGAGCGAGCAGAAGGTGGGAGCTTACAGACGAAAACCAAGCTTGATTCCGGTGAGAGGAGGCTTCAGGGGAAAGGTGGATATGAGAGATCTCTCCTAGATCTAGATGACTGAAACGGAAAGAACCACGGATTATCTCCTCAATTGAGGCAGACTCCGAAAGAGAGATGGTGGGAGAGGCGCTACGGGCAAAGTCAGCTTCGATATAAAATACGGCGAGCTCCCAACCGGTGGAGAGGCGGAGGAAGTTTGTGTTGATTACAGATCTTCGGGAAAACCCTGAGACAAGATCAGACCCGGCGGCATCACGCCTGTGCTTGAGAGCAGATGAATCCATGTGAGGGAACGCCAGTGCCGAGGCCGGGAGAGAAAGTTGAAAGAGACTGAAGCTTATAGCAGATTTTGATCGGTAGCAGCTAAGAGGAATCACCCCCAAATAGAGAAACCAGAGACAAAAACAGAAGGAAGCAAAGACGAGAAGAAGAGATATCGATGCCGGCGAGTCACAGCCCCGCCGGCGCCGAAAAACGGTGAAAGAAGACGCTCCTCGATTCTCGTGCCTGGGAGAGATGCGGCTAGGGTTTTCCACTTCTCTTCTTTTTGGCAGAAAATAATGAATCCTATTAAATTCAATATCTTCTTCGTAATTAATTTTTACTTATTAGCTTCTCCTTCTAAATTCGATTTCCCCATCTATTATATATTTCCTTGGTGTAATTTCTTCTCATGTCCTCCACCTCTTTCTTGGATTCTATTTGTTGATATTGAATTGTCGACCTTTGATAACACATTACAAAAAATAATGATATTTACTTGCTTTATTTATTGTGTGTAAATATATGAAAAATTTCACAATATTATATAAATTTATTTTTATTTTATTTTATTTTTGGTTAATTTCTAGAGAATTATTCATGACTAGATTTTAGTACATAAAATCAAAACATCTTTATTTAGAAAAATCTTTTTTTTTATTTATAGATAAACATGTTTTTAGTTAGTTATTTAAAAAATTTCGTTTTTATTTAATAAAAATACCAATGACTTGTAAATCAAATGAGGGTAAAATTATCATATTATATATTTAAAAAGTTAGTTTTCGAAAAAAATAAAAGGGTTATTTTTTAAATTATGAAACATAAATAGGGTATTTTTCAAAAAAAAAAACCCTTATCTTTAATTTTTGTTGTTTTATAGAACTTTATATGTCTTATGTGGTTAATTTTAAATCCAATGTGTGATTTGTAATTAGAAATTTGTATTGGAGTTCTCCATATTCTTGTTATGTAGGATTCTTAATTTTGCATTGCTTTATGACTTCATATTATTATTTTTTCTTTGACTTCATATTGTTTTGATGAAGTTATCAAAATCACTTGGTGTAAGTCATTTTTGCTCGTAATCGTCGGGGGTACTTTAGTCATTTAAAAGCTCAACGGCTATAATGCCTATAAATGAGAAATGGAAGAAAGACGTGATTTTAAATATAAGTTTCAGAAACCAAAATATTTTTCTTTCTTAACAGCTGAAAAATAATTTTTTACGATAAAATATTATTTTATAATATGAAAATAGCTAAAATATATTAAAATTATATGTAATAAATTATTAATTTCATAATTATATGTGTTTATTTGTAATTTAATATTATATTCTGCCATTATGCAAAATTTATCCAATTGCACAAAATTTTAATCATGCAATTTTTCATTATACAGCTTTTCATTCTGCAATGTTTTATTCTACAATTATGCTATTAAACAATTATGCATTGGTACCAATTAGAGGCAAGATAAAGAGTTATAAGTTAATATATTATTACCCTAAAATACTAGAAATTAACAAGAGAATTTAATAACATAACCTAAGTTTTATATCTTTAAAGTAAAAGTATACTATAGTTTATGATAAGTCAATTTTAAAAATAATTTACTAACCATATTAATTTGTAAACTTTCAAAGTATTGATATTTATTTTGGAAGAAATTGTTTGTCAATGTTGTACACACCACGCTAATTACATTATTGAACTTTTATTTTTGAAATGGGCCTTATAGTTTTGGGCTTTTTATTGTCTTTTCAAACAAATTTAAAATTTTGCTCTCGACTCGGATCTTCTTCTTCTTCTTCTCTCGCTCCGTGAACAGTGAGTTTTAAAATTCAAATTTTCTTTCCACAGTTTTTTTTCTTAATGATTTGGTCAAACAATATTCAGATTCTTCTGGCTTTCTGTCAGGTTTTTGTGTGATTTTGTCTATGTAATTTTGCAATTGTCGCGACTGTTCTGTAGAATTTTGAATCGTTCATTTTTTTTGTTCTTGATCTGGGTTTGTTTTAGATTTTACTAATCATATATTTGTTGTTCGTTTCTTTAGTCATAGCATAAACATAAGGAGAAATTGATTGAATGTTTCTAATTTTCATTTAGCGGTGTTGTTTGGGGATAAACCCTAAATCTTCGTTACTCTTGCTTCGATGGACGCATCCTCCGGATTTCTGGGAATAAACCCTAAATCTCTGTTACTCTTGCTTCTATGGACGCGTCCTCCGGATTTTTGTGAATAAACCCAAAATCTCCGTTACTCTTGCTTATATGGACGCATCCTCCGATAACTTGATGAAAAAGGTAAGATAACTTTTGTTCGTCTGTATCTTCATCGTCAGCTATTAGTCAAGTCAGGTTGATGAAATTTTGGGACCTCTCTTCTTCTTTAAGGTCGTCCCCTCTCATCTCTCTATCTCTGTTTTGCATCTCTTTTTTACACTCTATTTTGCTCTTTATAACAATAAATGGTATAGAGACCTTACAGAGATATACTTGAAGACTACATTTTACTATTCGGATGTCTTGGATTCTTCTTTTTCTTTGTTTCAGGTTTTATCAAAGGCTCAAACTCCAACACATTTCTTGGTTTCATGTGTGTGTACTTGCTTCCTTCCTTGTTTACATGTGTGTGTTCTTGCTTCCTTTCGTGGTTCCATGTGTGTGTTTCTTGCTTCCTTCCTTGTTTCCATGTGTATGTGCTTGCATCCTTCCCTGGTTTCATGCTTGTGTGCTTGCTTCCTTTCTTGGTTCCATGTGTATGTTCTTGCTTCCTTTCGTGGTTTAATGTGTGTGTGCTTGCTTCATTCCTTGTTTCTATGCGTGTGTGCTTCCTTCCTTCAATATATGTGTGCTTGCTTACTTGCGTGCGCTTTCTTATTTTCTCCCTTGATCCTTTACTGAGTTGATTGCTTTCTTACTTGCGTCCTTGATTGGTTGTTTACTTGCTTTTTTACTTGTGTGTGTGCTTGCTTCATTCCTTGTTTCCATGCGTCTGTGTGCTTGCTTGCTTCATTCCTTGGTTCCATGCGTTTGTGTTTTCTTTCTTATTTTCTCCCTTGCTTCCTTGATTCATTGTTTACTTTCTTGATTACTTGCTTTTTCCCTTACATGTTAATTTGGTTACTTAACTTTCTTACGTCTATCACCGAATCAAGGTATGTTGAATCCTACACGATCTTTTCAGAGGCTTTTACAATACTTGAACAGGTAAGTGGTCTATCTATATATGCATCTTGAACTGTCAAAATACTTTAACATCAAAGGTATATCTGATTTCAGGTGACTGGTCCAATGCACAGGGAAGTTGCAAACTTCTTGTTGTTGGTTTTTTTTTCTGGAAAAATATCTATTTGTTTTTTATTTAGGCCATTATCTATGGACTTTTGTTTTAGTTGCCTGAAGATTTTTGTCTTCCTTTGTTTTTCAGATACCTGGCCATGGTTTTGTACCATAATGCAGCAACACAAGGAACTAATAATAAATGAACGATGCATAGGTTTGGACCATCACTGCTCACAGGTATCATTTTCTTTTTATTTAGGTACTGTAACTGGATTAAGTTGGATGCTAATGAAATTTCGGCATTTAAATTTAAACAAGCTAGCCTAGCTACTACTAAATTAAATTAAAGTGAATGCAGTCACTACTTACTTGGTGAAAAATGGACACAGCTCTAAGTTATCTTCAAGAGGGTTTGAAGAAAAATGAGAGACTTCTTGGCCCTGAACACATTCAAACTACAGTATGCTACCATGCTCTTGCCATTGCGTTCAACTGTATGGGCGCATTGAAGCTCTCACACCAGGTATTAAGAAAACTGTATGGGCGCATTCAAGCTCTCACACCAGGTACAATTACAGGACCTCGAGGTGAACGTTGTTTTATGGAACGATATGCTCTTAAGGATCTTGCATCAAGAGTTGTTGTCTCCTATGGAAATCATTACATGTTTTCAAGGTGCTCTGAAGATAGTAGTACGTGTGATTTCATAAAGAAGCTATAGTTGGGTACGGTTGTCATGGTAATTAATATTATTCGTATCAGTTACTCGAAAAGTACTCAGAACCGATTACAATGTATCTTTCGATTAATCTAACAGTTTTATGTGAAAACAGTTGGAAGCAGAAACTCCACTCGATGATGTGCATCAAAACTGAATGGACTGTCTTATCCGAAATGACCAATTTATAAGGTTTTACCATTTAAACTTGTCTTGAACAATATACAGTCGAACTAAACCAGTAAAAAAGTTGTTGATCCTTCATTTTCTTGAAATTGTAAACAGTGCCAGGGAGCGAGGATTATTGGAGAAAAAGTTGGCTAAACCTCTGCATACCACTTGTAAAGGTAACAAAGTAGGAATTTTTGGGTTTCGATAGATTTGGCTGAAACACACGATTAGTAGAAGCTTTATATAGTCAGTTGAGTTTAAAATCATTGGTAATTGTAATGTAGGTTTGTTTATTCTACTTTGCACTACCGTTAGATAGTCTCTGATAAATATAGAAGAAAGATCACGAAATGATATGGTTCACAAGACATTCACATATGGTTCGGGATCATATGAGTTTAAATAACGCATTTGAGTTTCAGTGACACTACTATATATTTGATTCTATAGTGTTTGTAGAAATCAAGCTCTTAACCACGCAGGAAGGCAAAGAAGAGAATGAAGTACGAGCAACAAGGCTTCTCGGTGATATTTAACTTCATTAACCCTTACATTAACTTTGGTAATCTTAAAATGAAGAATCAAACCTAATGCTACTTTACTTTAGCTGTCATTTGATTCCATTCACAGGTGAACAAGAAAGAAGACAATGACAAATCAGAAACTGTGGGAATCATTGCAAGGCAATCGTTTCTGTTTTTTTTTCTTTTTTCTTTTTTCTTTTAACAATTCTCTTTGTCCATTTTTATGTTTTGAGTTTACTCTCAGTCGCTTGATTTTTAAGAGTTACACATGGTTGTACCTGTAGGCACCACTACATCATTTCTTGTATGGCCGATTGGGAAGGCATTAAGAAGGTGAATTCTATTTTTTCTAATCTCAATGCCAGTTTAAGTAAATTGACTTAAAAGGTTCATTCCTCTTGTGTCTTGTTTTGGTCTCATTCCTCTTGGTTGTATATTTCTGCAGTGCAGTTGGATGGGTCTTCCATGTATCATTAAACCGATGTTCCATTTCATAAAAGCAGGAAGGACAGACACCCAATGCAGCCAACACGCAAAAGGCTATTGATCTCCTGAAGTTATCTTACTTGTGGCCTAATAGAGTTGAAATATATATAATGTCAAAATATTTAAAGTCGTTTTCCTGATTGGTTTATAGGCACATCCAGACCTGATACATGCGTTCCAAAACGCAGCAGCTACTGGGAGGTCTAAAGCACTGAACGCGGCTGTCCTTGGGAGACTCAACCTAGAGGCAGAGGTTTTGAGAAAAATAAGTTTCAAGTGTTTCAAGATCACGAGTTTGCATCTAATTTTACATTTTTTCCGTTTCTCGCATAGGAATATCAATGGGAGAAGAAGGAAGAAAGGATGTCCACAAGACAATTGAGATTCAGTGACATTGCTAACTTAATAAAACAAGTCTTTAACTACTTATTCGATTCTACAGTACAATGCTTCAAGATAGCTAAACTTTTTTCTTTCATATTTATTTCTTTCACAAGAAATCGTATAAAATTTTGACTTTACCACGCATGAAGACAAAGAAGGTATGTAATCACTTCAAATCGATTTGCAATATAAGTTAGGGTATGTGTTAACCAATTTCTCAAACTGTTTCAGGACTCTGGAGAGGAAGGTTTTGACATGCTACAAGGACAGAGATAAGTCATCTAGCCACATACATATCCTATCTATATCGTTTATAATGTTTCTAATGCTTTGTTATTAGAACATCATGCTACATGCTTGGGAACAAGAGCCAGCAAAGAAGAGGAGCAAAACAAATGGACAGAACCGCATGTCAAATCCAGATGGGTTAGGCATTCACCGCCATGTTTCAGGGGCAAAGAAACACACACGAGTTGCTTATGAGATGGTTTGTCTACTTTTATATTCCATTTAGTTTAATTTATGTTACTATTATTAACAAAAACTTGCTTTTCTTAGGCACTTGAGGATGATGGAGTACCACCACCAGCAACTGAGGTGGTGAGGAAGACCCACACCCGGAAAGATGGCACTTTCATTGACAAACGAGCAGAGGCCTTTGTGCTAAGTGCTCAGGCTTTGGCTTCACAGCGATCAGCACGGAACGCTCCCATGAGCAGCTTATATTGAAGTAACCATTTTGCCTCTCATATATTTCTTGTTTTTGTTAAGTTTTCTTCTTGTTTTTGTTAAGTTTTCCTAGATAGAGCTTACATGTATTTGATTATATAATTAAATCGCTAAGATGTTATTGTGTTTTGTTTCATTATGTCTATTAGTTTGACTTATAGGCTTTTGTGTTATGTTGCATGATGTTTTCATGTCGAATCTTGTGTTCTGGCTATAGGTTATTTTTGTTCTTTTTCATAGATGGCGCAATGTATTTCTCATAAGGAGGCTAACCTATAGATTCTTGTGTTCTGTTTTATGATGTTGTCATGATGTGTAGCTAATGTTCTCAAGATGTTCTTGTGTTCATGCTCTTGTGTTTTGTTTATTGTGTTTTATGTCATGATGTTTTTGTGACTTTGAATTTCTTTTTTTTTTATTCACAGACAGCAACTAACATGAAAGGGCATGTCTATGGTCTTGGATCAATTCAGTATCTAAATGGTGATCCTAACGAATCTGCAGCTGCTTCTCTACAGAAACACTTGGATATTGCAGCTCAGCAGCCCAGCCAAGCAGCAGCCCAGCCAGACCTCTCCAATCAACCTAGCTGACATGACCCCTCAATCTGTAGAAGGATTTGAGTTTGAAGAGCATCATTAGTAATTTGAAAGTAAGTCTTTTGATTAGAGTATGATATGTTACTCTTGACTCTTTTGTATTAGAGTTGGATGTTTTTTTTTTAAAAATTTGAGTATCGGATGATACTAAATTACTAAACGGATGTATTTTGGCTCTTAAAACTGTTTTGTATTTATAACTTTGTAATGGTTTAAGGTATTGAATGTAAAATATAATTCTGTTTTTGGTTTATAATTATTTCAGCTAATTAATTTAATAGTGTAATTAATCATTTTAGAAGTTTTTTAATTGTTATCTTTCATGTAGTTGACATTTTGTGGCCTGTTTGTAGCTCTGAGTTGTGTCTAGTATTTGCAAAATAGCAACGATGATACTGTGTCTATTCATGGTTAATAGATACAATGACATTGTAGCTATTCGTAGCAAAATAGTTACAAAATTAATAGTGACTAATTTGTGGCTAAGATAGACACAAATTTATTTGTCATAATTTGGGGATTTAGCTACGATTTAATTTGTGGTTTTTCGTGTCTAATAGCGATGATATTTATTTGTGGCTAAGTTGTGGCTTTTTATTTACAAATTATAATGTGGCAATTTTGTGGCTCAAAGTCACAAAATGTGTTGTGGCTTTTTGGATACAAATTAGAATGTGACAATTTCGTGGCTAATCGTCACAAAATAAGTCGTGGCTATTTCGTTGCTAAAATGACACATATAGCCACGACACACAGTTAGCTACGAAACATTTTTGTGTCTTTCCGTCTCTATATGGGATATAGCCACAAAATTTAGGGCATAGATACAAAAAAATTTGTGACTATAAACAGATTTACAAGGAATGGGCAATAGCTCAACCTGGAAGAAGTAAGCACGATAGAGCAGAGCAAATTTACAGATCTGAGCATAGTCAAGAGGCGATTATTTACAGATCAGATGGAGCCTGACGAGAGGATATCAAATCAGATGGAACCAACATAGAATGGGATTCTTCTGCAACTTCATAGAATCATGTGACAAATTTTTCAACATGGCTTCAATCTCTAAGCTTTGGATCGGTAACAAAGTAAACCATTGATTGTTGAGTGTTTCAGCAAACAAAACAAACAAATCAGTGCTCACAAGAACATAAGCTCGACAAAGCGAACAATTCAAGATCCGCAAAATTTTTAAAAAATGTTATTGTAAGCGGAGTTTCACAAAACAAAAAAAAAGGATTGTTGTAGATGGGCAATCTTTTAAAAGCTTTGTAGTTATTTGCATATCACCCTTAAAAAGGCTTAAACTTTACAAATCTCATAAGAGAAACCTTTGATCTTACCAAAACAACAAACAGAACCACAATATTCTAAAGTTAAAATTGCAAAATATAACTGTTAAACGAGTTTTGCTGTTAATTTTTTTTTTTGTTATGATAGGTACATGAAGGGAAAAATGGTCAATTTCAATATAACTATTCGCACAGTGTTTTTTCATACATCAATTAAGATTCCGTATGTTTTTCAACTTCAATTTACACAATTTACAAAAAAAACTAAAAAAACAAAAAAATTTTTTATATGTGTGCCGAAATCAGCATTGATCGAAATAATGTTAGTCAAACCAGTGTGTTAGATGTCATGTAGCATATTCCTGATGAGCCAAATTCTACGTGTTTAGTTTTTTGCTGAATAAGTTGATATACGTACTTTGAAAAACGTCGACAGATCAACTTCTGTTTTTTTCCTACTCTGCAACTACATCAGCAAGTAAATTTATTTTTTTAGTTTTAAATATTTGACTTTTAGATTCTTTTCAATTTATTTTTTTATAAGATAAAATAATTTAAGTTTTAGAAAAAAAAAATACAAGATCTAAGAAATTGCATATTCCTTAGATTAAATATGAAACTCAAAGTAAAATATATTGACAAAATAATTAACACATATATAGATACAAATCAGACCACCATGTTTAAATGAAACAAAGAATGAAATTTTATAAAATATTTAAGGGTGATTTAGCTAAAAATGTATAGAAAAGTTTATAATTAATAAATCAGTATGCAATTATTTTTAATTAATTCTCTCTCGTGCTCTATTATCCGAAATGATAATTATACCCTATTACTAGTTAGTTATCGAAAATGTTAACTTCAATGTTAGCAGATCGAACAACTTTAACATCTACTTAGTTATTAATAAAATCAGAAATAAACATCAAACACATACCATGCTAACGCGAGTGAGATGAGCTAACAAATAGAAAATGTTAACATTTGTGAGAAAATAGTAAATATGTTAATATTCTAACTTTAACAGCTACATATGTATCCTGATAATCAAAAACAAAAGATCGAACACATACATGTGCTAACAAATGAGAATTGATATATTAAAAATATTAACTTCAATGGATAAGATTAAAATAGATGTTAAAAATTTGATTTTAACCGCTATTTAGATATTGTGATAACTATAATGGTACCAGTTTGCTAACATTAATGCTACCAGTTAGCAACTAAAAATGGGATGAAAAAAAAAAATGGGATGCAAACCTACTCGATAACCCAACACAAAGATCCAGTTAGCAACCTACGGACATACAACACGCTAAACTATTTAGATGACCATCAATATCTTAGCTACACAAAAATAATACATGTTAGCACGCTAAATAGTTACATAACTGTTACATCTTAGCACGCTAAATAACGTGATAACTTATATATTAACTGACACAAATGTTAGCAACTTACAAACATACAACACACTAAAATACAAAATAAGGATATTATCATCAATAAAAATCTACAGTACCAATTTCAAATGGTGCAGGTGAGAGAACTAATTTTCTCAATTTCGGTTGCTATAGAGTGCAATTTCCCAATATTTAATCAGATAAATATATTTTCAATTGAATTAATGTTGGATTAATCCTTCACAATATAAAATATAATATTAGATAAATATTTGATTCACACCCAACATATCAAAAAATTTTTTACCATCAATACTTATAAGAACAAATTACTTTCAAATTTGGTAAAACAAAACACATCCACATATTAAAAAAGTAAAAACATCAATCTAATTCTAAATTGTACATTAATTTCTCACCAATTAAAAAATTATAAAACAATAAAAAGTAACAAAGATAATAAAATGAGTCTTTCAACATTTGAGGGATTTTGAAGAGTTTTGTAGAAACTGATTTGACACATGTTTTAATATGATTGATATTAACTTTTATTTACTATTTAAATTTTAAATAAAAAATTAAATTATATAAAAAATATTAAAAATAATATATTTGGGAAATTATAAAAGGTTTTCCACTGTAAATACCTCCTTTATTCGGGCCACATCATTATCATCAGTATCGAAATATCTCACAAAATATATATATATATATTTTTAAAAAATTTCGCCAGCATTTCCATTTTCCAAAAATATTGAATTAAAAAAAAAAAACAAATGATCATTTATTATTTCTATTGCTGGTTGGCCAAGGAAAAAGATCTAGATCGGGAGTGTTGAATTTAACGGCCAAGATTAAGTCAAAGCTTGAAGAAGTAAGGGAACGTTAAAAACAACCTCCAAACGAGAGAGTAAAGCAGTACCTACTTGGCTACTTCTAAGTCTTTCCTCTTCATTCCACTCTGTTAGTCAGCTTAGCCTCTTCATTTTCAATACCTCAGTTTATGTGTTTGTGTTGTTAAATTGTTATGTTGGCTAATAATTTGTTCTAATTAAGCTTTCAATGTAATTTATTATATGTTTTTGTGTATTATATTATAAAATTTATGGATGAGTGTTTCCCCTGATTGTTAATTGTGTTCTTACTTAGCTCTACTTTCTCTGATTTTTTTTTTTTTTTTTTTTTGGCGAATTTTCATTTGGTTTAGCTTACATTGTTGGTTATTCTGATTATGTTAACCATATATTGACGAAAAGAAGAGCCAACTAACTTTTTGAGTTTGTTCTTTGTTTCAAGTGATAAAAATGGCATCAACTATCATTGGTCAAATGGTTTCCCCAAATGGTCACAAATCTTATAAGAAACTTATGTCAAGCTCATTTGGAAGATCCAGTTCTGCAATTGTATGTGCAGCCAAGGAATTGCATTTCAACAAAGATACTCACTTCAATACCATAAGGAAACTTCAAGTGAGTATCTGTTTTTTCTTTCTTAAAATGGAATAATCAATTCCCAAACTTTACCACAGGTTTAAAATTTTCTCTGTTTGTTTGTTTTTTTTTTTTTTTCAAATTCTGTTGTTGTACTAGGCTGGTGTTAACAAGCTCGCAGACTTAACCCTTTATCAAAAAAAAAAAAAAACAAAAAACAAGCTCGCAGACCCTAGCTTTGAATCTTTACCTGTTTTGTTCATATCCCTGATGAAAAAATACTAGAAACTGGGGATTTGAATCGGTAGAAATTAAATTGATTCATCTGTGGATAAATAAAGTCATTTAAAGTGCCACAAGTTAAAGAGTGATATTCATTCTCAGATTATGGTCTACATATTCTTATCCACGACTGTGTCCATATTCTTATCCATCTAAGATATTGTTGTGGTGTATGTTTTTGTTTTTCACTACATAATTTTACATCCAAGATTGGTTATGAAAAATGTAACTACTTATATTATTGAATAAAAATCCACACGTAGAGCGAGAATTCACCTAGTAACGGATGGAGTCTTCAAGGTATGACTGCTCTTGTAACGGGTGGAGCCAGCGGAATCGGGTTCGTCTTTCGTCTTTACTAATAATCATATTTTTAACCCTTTTTATTGCTCTTTTATATAAGACCTCGCTAATTTGTTTTGTTTTGTTTTGTGTGGAATGATTTAGGTATGCCATAGTAGAGGAGCTAGCTAATTTTGGAGCTAGAATCCATGTATGCGACATATCTGAAACACTGCTCAATCAAAGTTTAAGTGAATTAGAAAAGAAAGGATTTCAAGTGAGTGGTTCAATATGTGATGTATCCTCTCGCCCCGAGAGAGAAACACTTATGCAAACCATCTCAAATTTGTTCGACGGCAAGTTGAACATTCTTGTAAGTTAATCTTAATGAAAAAAGAAACTAAGCATATAGGATTTTTGTTACTCATTATTGTTGAACATATATAGGTGAACAATGTTGGCGTAGTTCGCCCAAAGCCAACAATAGAATATGTGGCAGACGATTTCTCCTTCCATGTTTCAACAAACTTGGAATCTGCTTATCATCTTAGCCAGCTTTCACATCCTCTCCTAAAGGCTTCTGAATTTGGAAGCATCATCTTTATTTCCTCTGTTGGAGGGATTGTATCAATGGAGTGTGGATCCATCTATAGTTTAACGAAAGGTAACAATATAGATTGACTATTAATTAATAGAGAGATTTTCAATTATACACACACACAAAAAAAAGAAAAAAAAACTAGATGCAACAATATAGTGAATATATACATATATATGTTTCATTTCATCATATAAATACGAACTTTAAAATCTGATTAGGAGATGTTTTCAGTTACGTGTATAACTTCAAATGATGTTTGGTAAAAGTGAATTAATTTGATGTTGATGAGTTAATTAAGTTACTATGTGGTTTTGTTCTATATTTCATCTTAAATCATGTATGAGATTTTAACATAGTAAACGCAAATACTTTCTGTTTTTAAATCATATTCTGTAACATATATAAAAGCTGGTATATTTTTACTCTTTCTCCAAAACCGTTAATTAACTGTCCTAACTCCTAATACACTCATTTCTATATAGGTCTAATTTTCTTTGGGATTCTTAATAGATGTCTCGTAGTTTATCTTTTTGTCGTTAGGAGCTTTGAATCAACTGGCAAAATCTTTGGCGTGTGAATGGGCAAGAGATGGCATAAGAACCAACGCTGTTGCTCCTAGTTATATCCACACTGCTATGGCTGTACCTGTAATTTATGACACTCTCTAGCTTTTTTTTTTTTTTTTTTTTTATAGTTTTTAGTTAATTAACATCATGCCTCTTCTTGTGTCTTAAAATCTTGTGAAAAATCAGTTTCTGGAAGACGCAGATCAAAAGAAGAGTGTGTTGAGTAGAATTCCACTTGGTCGCACGGGAGAGCCAAAAGAGGTTGCATCACTTGTGGCTTTTCTGAGTCTACCTGTAGCTTCATATATTACTGGTCAGACCATTTGTGTTGATGGAGGTCTCACTGTCAATGGTTTCTCCTATAAGCCACAGGCTTGAGTGAGACTTGTGTGTTGGTGAGCCAAGTCGAGCCATTGTCAATGGTTTCTCCATTTAACCACTTGGTTCAGGTTCTTCCAGTCATATCAAATCATCTTGGCTGCTTCACAATTGTTTCCTTTTCTACATGTAATCCCTTTTATCTTTTACATTGTAAAACTCCAAATGGTATATCCCTTTGAGGGAAAAACTAATAAGAAAAATAATGAGGTCTATTTCCTTTCGATGTTGGGTTTCGTTTTAGGTTTGGTGGTTTGATTTATTTGCTTTAGTTATGATTATCCATAAGTAGATTCCTACTTTCTTTTGCTTTGGTGTTTAGTAGTTAGCTTGTGTTTTGTTTCTACCTTTATTTATTTAAAGTATATATAATAATGGAGATATAGAGAGAGGTAAATAAATTATTATTTGGTTAATTGTTTAAGATATCATATAACTATAATTATAACTATATTTAGGATTGGTGTTGAACATGATGATATGTTATTATATTAATCATGTTAATATAACTTTATTTTAATTTCGGTAAGTAGTTTCACTTGAGTAATATACTAAAACTATATGTATTAATCAAAATATATGGTATTGTAACTTATAATTTATTTTGATACAAAATAGTATATCCCAATTAAAAGCCATTAACTAAATAAAATAAAAACTATTCTCATATTGATTTGCAGCTAGAAGCTGAATTACTGAGTCTGAAGTGGGCTGTAGAGGGGATGAGGAGTCTCCATTACCAGAGAGTGTTGTTTGAGTCGTCTTCTTCGACGGCCGTCACCGCTACCCTGCAACTATGGAAGGCTCTGATTTACAGAATTATTATCTCCGAGATTCGAGAAGTTTTACAACTATTAGAGATGTGGAAGGTTCACGAGATTATACCTGCAATAAATCAAGTTGCGAGTAAAATAGCATTAAGTGTTACAGCGGATCACAACTACCAATCGTATGTTGCAACTGGTGAGCCTTCTTGGTTAAGTGTTCTTATCAACTCGGAAGCACAAGCTACAACTACTGGGTGTTGATTGATCATTGGAGGAGCTAAGAGCATTACCATTGGGAGTCTCTAAATGAGAGACTCAAGAAGGGTAGTGAAACGATTCTGGGTGGAGAATCGTGTCCCAATCACTCACTGGGAAGTTAAGGTGACAAGTTTAGACTCCAGGCTTGAGCAGCAAGCTGATCTAGAGTTTGGGTGGAAGGATAGACGCCACGAGAGGATGCGGAAGGCCTCTTGATAAGTCTGTTCGAACAACCTAATCACTAGGATTGTTCTTGGGTTCTAATTCGAATCACTCGAAAAAGAGATAGAGAAAAAGATAATTTTTATTCAAAAAAAGGTTAAGAAAAGACATAAGAGTTCTCAGAGAATATAAAGAAGAGAGGAGACGAAGAGGAGAAGAGAGGAGGAGCGGAGCATTGAAGTCTCGGCGAGTTCCAAGACAGGCCTTGGAACTTACCAACGACTAAGGCACAAAACACAACCCCGCGCCCAAATAACATTCTCAAACATAAGTTTAAACATTTAAATAACTAAAATAGAAAAGATAGAAAGATAAGAGATAGTCGGTCCGCGCCAAATATTCTCGGGAAGGCCGGACTAGGTCGGACTAGCACCAAGCAAGGATGAACCTATGGACCACGAACCTCATTAAAAACCTTCCTTTGGAAAACCACTTGGGAAAAACCAAAGGCAAGAGAAAAAGAGTGTAGGTGAGCCATAGGGCTTGATACTAATCATCCCGGACATGAACCAAGACCAACGTGGCCGAGGTATCATCTACGTCCGAGTGACCCCTATGAACCAAAGCTTGTTGTAGCAATATTCCAACTGTGTGAATGAGCTCCTTAGTCTTAGAACGAGTCATTGTCCCAACTAGCACTTCCTTGGCCGAACAAGCACACTTCCTATCACCACATGGCTCATCCATAGCTTCCTTCTCGACCAGTTCGAACATGTCCTCGACCGGGTCCAACATTTCCTCGGCCATCGGCTGTTCTTCCGGGTCGCTATCCATTCTCGCATCAGGCTCCCCCAGTTGAAAAGGATTTGTCCTCAAATCCGGACTACCTGCCAAGAACAACGCCAAGTTAGTTTTCCAAAAGAGTAGAAAACGTATAAAACCAAACCAATATTTAAGAATGAGAGAAAGGTAAGGAGAAAGCTTAGGAAAAGGTTTGGCATAAGGGCGGTAGGTGAATGGAGAACATGGGTCTCGCCCTTGAGCTTCAGAGGAGCTGAACACTTTCCAAAGATATCCCTTGGTTCCAAGCTTTGTATCACGGAAGTAGTCTAGAACAAAGGCTCGGTGACATGTGGTTTCGTTAGTTGAGTTTCTGTTCTTCATTTCAAACGTCTGTTCCTTGAACTCCTTAGCTCCGTCCCTTGTTCCTGTCATATTACAAAATAAGTATAATCCCGATTAGAAGATAGGAAATCTACAACAGGACCGGGTTGTACTATCATCAAATTAAAGCCATTGGAAACTATTTTAAAGAGTTTAAGAAATCCTGTTAAGTCCGGAATGTCCGTGGACTGGACTTGGATGGTTGCACAGTTCTGGTTTTCTTCCTTGACTTGAAAAATGTATAGAGTCTTCTCGCCATCATAAGCAAAGTATTTGGCACTCAAGTCGGATGGATACTTCTCGAAGACTTCATTTTGTTCCTTTGGTGCTTCCTTGTCTCGGTCAGATGGTGGAGCTTTGTTTGGTCCTAGAGACACACTGTCGTGGTAGAACTGATCATTTGGTCTCGGTCCATCACCTGTAACCTGCAAAGTTATGAAATCACTCGGTGGCACCGGTGTAAGGTTAAACGAACAAGTAAAATTATCATCAAGTCCAAAATAATTCGGTTCAGCCCAAAGTTTGTTTCTTTCACTTATCCTAGCCATAGCAAAATGATTGGCTTTCTTGCTTGGTTCCTGTTTGCTTTGGAGTCGGACTTGATCAAGATAAACTTCGTGTGGAGACATCGGTACTAGAGTAGTCTTCCTTCCCTTGAACTCGAACGTATGCCGGTTGGTAAAGCCATCATGAACTACCCTTCTATCAGATTGCCACGGCCTTCCAAGCAGAATGTGTCCAGCTTCCATAGGTAGAACATCACACAAAATCTCATCTTCGTATTTGCCGATTACTATAGGAACCTCCACTTGATGTTTCACTTTCATTTCTCCATCTTTGCTAAGCCACTGAAGATCATACGGCTTTGGATGCTTCTTAGTCTCCAATCCCAGCTTCTTAACCATTGTTTCACTCGCCACATTAGTACAACTACCACCGTCGATGATAAGGCTGCACACTTTTCCTTTGACAAAGCATCGCGTGTGAAACAAGTTAGCTCTTTGCTCTTGCTCTTCGGACTTAGACTGTATGCTGAGCGTCCTTACTGATACTAGCAACTCTCCCTTAGCTGGTAACTCAACATTTTCACCTTCAAGCTGCTTGACTTCTGGTTGCTCATCCTCGGATTCATACTCGCCATTATCCTTCAGAACCATTATCCTTTTATTGGTACACTCACTCGCATAGTGTCCCATTCCTTGACATTTGTAGCACTTGATTCTGCTGGTTGTGGATTCAGTTTTTCCTTTATCTCCATAAGTTCTTGCTTCAGAGTTTGAAATAGCCGGCTGCTTGCTTTCGCTTAGTATCTTCGGCTTTTCTTCCCTCGGGTAGCCTCTTGTGTAACTAGTGTTTCCAACTCCAAACTGTGTCCGTATAGGACCTCTCCTCTTAAGCTGCTGTTCTATCAGTATTGCTTGGTGTAGCATTTCCTGTAGATCAACATGAGGCTGCATCTCCAACCTATCTTGAATGTCACGCTGCAAACCTCCTAGAAACCTCGACATGGTAGCTTCTCGGTCTTCTTGAACATCAGCTTGGATCAGCAAGGTTTCCATTTCCTGGTAGTAATCCTCAACACTCCTACTACCTTGCACAAGCCTCCTCAACTGATTATGCAACTCCCGGTAATAGTAACTAGGCACAAAACGTTTTCGCATAATGGTCTTCATCTCATTCCAAGTAGAAACCGGATACTCTTGGTTTCTTCTTCTAGACGTAACCAACTGATCCCACCAACTCAAAGCATAGTCAGTGAACTCAGTAGCTGCAACTTTAACTCGGTTCACCTCAGTATAATGTTGACAATCAAACACCATCTCAATCTTCTTTTCCCACTCCAAGTAAGCGCTCGGATCATTTTTCCCTTGAAAAGAAGGTATGCGGAGCTTGAGTCCTCCAAAGCCATCATGAGGTTGGTTCTTCTCATTTCTCATGTGCCTGTGCCTCCTATGACTGCCACGAGAAGAGCCACTGTAATAATCCTCTGCTTCGAAATCACCAGGTTCCCTTGGAAGCGGTCTTGCATTGAATTCCCGGGGTTCTCTTAGAACTTCTTCTTGTTGTCTTGCTGGATGAACGTTTTCCTCTCCATTTCTTGCTGTATTAGCTCCTTGAGATCCTCTAGCATCACAAATCATTTCTGGAATAATTTGCTCTTGCAGAACATTAAATCTCTCATCCATTAATCGAGCCATCTTTGCCGTGAGAGCATCGATCAAGAGTTGATTGTTGTTGCGGCTGGTTCCACTATGATCAGACATCCTTTTCCTGAAACAACACACAAGAATACACCAGTAAAGAGTCCTTTTGAATATCGAATTGACCCTAAATCATAAGAACACGAAAATGACTCTTGGTATCTTATTTTCTCAGAAGAACACTAAACGCGACTGTTTTCAGAAAATGATCTCGAAAAATTATCAAAACATATCCAAAAATTCCCAAACCAATTTTAACAAATACTAGACTCAAAATCGGTTCCGATCCAATTGATTTCACGATTTTATCACAAGCCAATATTTAAATAAATTCGGACAAGATAGGGCGAAAACCACTTAACTTCTCAATGTTGCTCTGATACCACTTGATACGATTCTGGGTGGAGAATCGTGTCCCAATCACTCACTGGGAAGTTAAGGTGACAAGTTTAGACTCCAGGCTTGAGCAGCAAGCTGATCTAGAGTTTGGGTGGAAGGATAGACGCCACGAGAGGATGCGGAAGGCCTCTTGATAAGTCTGTTCGAACAACCTAATCACTAGGATTGTTCTTGGGTTCTAATTCGAATCACTCGAAAAAGAGATAGAGAAAAAGATAATTTTTATTCAAAAAAAGGTTAAGAAAAGACATAAGAGTTCTCAGAGAATATAAAGAAGAGAGGAGACGAAGAGGAGAAGAGAGGAGGAGCGGAGCATTGAAGTCTCGGCGAGTTCCAAGACAGGCCTTGGAACTTACCAACGACTAAGGCACAAAACACAACCCCGCGCCCAAATAACATTCTCAAACATAAGTTTAAACATTTAAATAACTAAAATAGAAAAGATAGAAAGATAAGAGATAGTCGGTCCGCGCCAAATATTCTCGGGAAGGCCGGACTAGGTCGGACTAGCACCAAGCAAGGATGAACCTATGGACCACGAACCTCATTAAAAACCTTCCTTTGGAAAACCACTTGGGAAAAACCAAAGGCAAGGGAAAAAGAGTGTAGGTGAGCCATAGGGCTTGATACTAATCATCCCGGACATGAACCAAGACCAACGTGGCCGAGGTATCATCTACGTCCGAGTGACCCCTATGAACCAAAGCTTGTTGTAGCAATATTCCAACTGTGTGAATGAGCTCCTTAGTCTTAGAACGAGTCATTGTCCCAACTAGCACTTCCTTGGCCGAACAAGCACACTTCCTATCACCACATGGCTCATCCATAGCTTCCTTCTCGACCAGTTCGAACATGTCCTCGACCGGGTCCAACATTTCCTCGGCCATCGGCTGTTCTTCCGGGTCGCTATCCATTCTCGCATCAGGCTCCCCCAGTTGAAAAGGATTTGTCCTCAAATCCGGACTACCTGCCAAGAACAACGCCAAGTTAGTTTTCCAAAAGAGTAGAAAACGTATAAAACCAAACCAATATTTAAGAATGAGAGAAAGGTAAGGAGAAAGCTTAGGAAAAGGTTTGGCATAAGGGCGGTAGGTGAATGGAGAACATGGGTCTCGCCCTTGAGCTTCAGAGGAGCTGAACACTTTCCAAAGATATCCCTTGGTTCCAAGCTTTGTATCACGGAAGTAGTCTAGAACAAAGGCTCGGTGACATGTGGTTTCGTTAGTTGAGTTTCTGTTCTTCATTTCAAACGTCTGTTCCTTGAACTCCTTAGCTCCGTCCCTTGTTCCTGTCATATTACAAAAATAAGTATAATCCCGATTAGAAGATAGGAAATCTACAACAGGACCGGGTTGTACTATCATCAACTTAAAGCCATTGGAAACTATTTTAAAGAGTTTAAGAAATCCTGTTAAGTCCGGAATGTCCGTGGACTGGACTTGGATGGTTGCACAGTTCTGGTTTTCTTCCTTGACTTGAAAAATGTATAGAGTCTTCTCGCCATCATAAGCAAAGTATTTGGCACTCAAGTCGGATGGATACTTCTCGAAGACTTCATTTTGTTCCTTTGGTGCTTCCTTGTCTCGGTCAGATGGTGGAGCTTTGTTTGGTCCTAGAGACACACTGTCGTGGTAGAACTGATCATTTGGTCTCGGTCCATCACCTGTAACCTGCAAAGTTATGAAATCACTCGGTGGCACCGGTGTAAGGTTAAACGAACAAGTAAAATTATCATCAAGTCCAAAATAATTCGGTTCAGCCCAAAGTTTGTTTCTTTCACTTATCCTAGCCATAGCAAAATGATTGGCTTTCTTGCTTGGTTCCTGTTTGCTTTGGAGTCGGACTTGATCAAGATAAACTTCGTGTGGAGACATCGGTACTAGAGTAGTCTTCCTTCCCTTGAACTCGAACGTATGCCGGTTGGTAAAGCCATCATGAACTACCCTTCTATCAGATTGCCACGGCCTTCCAAGCAGAATGTGTCCAGCTTCCATAGGTAGAACATCACACAAAATCTCATCTTCGTATTTGCCGATTACTATAGGAACCTCCACTTGATGTTTCACTTTCATTTCTCCATCTTTGCTAAGCCACTGAAGATCATACGGCTTTGGATGCTTCTTAGTCTCCAATCCCAGCTTCTTAACCATTGTTTCACTCGCCACATTAGTACAACTACCACCGTCGATGATAAGGCTGCACACTTTTCCTTTGACAAAGCATCGCGTGTGAAACAAGTTAGCTCTTTGCTCTTGCTCTTCGGACTTAGACTGTATGCTGAGCGTCCTTACTGATACTAGCAACTCTCCCTTAGCTGGTAACTCAACATTTTCACCTTCAAGCTGCTTGACTTCTGGTTGCTCATCCTCGGATTCATACTCGCCATTATCCTTCAGAACCATTATCCTTTTATTGGTACACTCACTCGCATAGTGTCCCATTCCTTGACATTTGTAGCACTTGATTCTGCTGGTTGTGGATTCAGTTTTTCCTTTATCTCCATAAGTTCTTGCTTCAGAGTTTGAAATAGCCGGCTGCTTGCTTTCGCTTAGTATCTTCGGCTTTTCTTCCCTCGGGTAGCCTCTTGTGTAACTAGTGTTTCCAACTCCAAACTGTGTCCGTATAGGACCTCTCCTCTTAAGCTGCTGTTCTATCAGTATTGCTTGGTGTAGCATTTCCTGTAGATCAACATGAGGCTGCATCTCCAACCTATCTTGAATGTCACGCTGCAAACCTCCTAGAAACCTCGACATGGTAGCTTCTCGGTCTTCTTGAACATCAGCTTGGATCAGCAAGGTTTCCATTTCCTGGTAGTAATCCTCAACACTCCTACTACCTTGCACAAGCCTCCTCAACTGATTATGCAACTCCCGGTAATAGTAACTAGGCACAAAACGTTTTCGCATAATGGTCTTCATCTCATTCCAAGTAGAAACCGGATACTCTTGGTTTCTTCTTCTAGACGTAACCAACTGATCCCACCAACTCAAAGCATAGTCAGTGAACTCAGTAGCTGCAACTTTAACTCGGTTCACCTCAGTATAATGTTGACAATCAAACACCATCTCAATCTTCTTTTCCCACTCCAAGTAAGCGCTCGGATCATTTTTCCCTTGAAAAGAAGGTATGCGGAGCTTGAGTCCTCCAAAGCCATCATGAGGTTGGTTCTTCTCATTTCTCATGTGCCTGTGCCTCCTATGACTGCCACGAGAAGAGCCACTGTAATAATCCTCTGCTTCGAAATCACCAGGTTCCCTTGGAAGCGGTCTTGCATTGAATTCCCGGGGTTCTCTTAGAACTTCTTCTTGTTGTCTTGCTGGATGAACGTTTTCCTCTCCATTTCTTGCTGTATTAGCTCCTTGAGATCCTCTAGCATCACAAATCATTTCTGGAATAATTTGCTCTTGCAGAACATTAAATCTCTCATCCATTAATCGAGCCATCTTTGCCGTGAGAGCATCGATCAAGAGTTGATTGTTGTTGCGGCTGGTTCCACTATGATCAGACATCCTTTTCCTGAAACAACACACAAGAATACACCAGTAAAGAGTCCTTTTGAATATCGAATTGACCCTAAATCATAAGAACACGAAAATGACTCTTGGTATCTTATTTTCTCAGAAGAACACTAAACGCGACTGTTTTCAGAAAATGATCTCGAAAAATTATCAAAACATATCCAAAAATTCCCAAACCAATTTTAACAAATACTAGACTCAAAATCGGTTCCGATCCAATTGATTTCACGATTTTATCACAAGCCAATATTTAAATAAATTCGGACAAGATAGGGCGAAAACCACTTAACTTCTCAATGTTGCTCTGATACCACTTGATACGATTCTGGGTGGAGAATCGTGTCCCAATCACTCACTGGGAAGTTAAGGTGACAAGTTTAGACTCCAGGCTTGAGCAGCAAGCTGATCTAGAGTTTGGGTGGAAGGATAGACGCCACGAGAGGATGCGGAAGGCCTCTTGATAAGTCTGTTCGAACAACCTAATCACTAGGATTGTTCTTGGGTTCTAATTCGAATCACTCGAAAAAGAGATAGAGAAAAAGATAATTTTTATTCAAAAAAAGGTTAAGAAAAGACATAAGAGTTCTCAGAGAATATAAAGAAGAGAGGAGACGAAGAGGAGAAGAGAGGAGGAGCGGAGCATTGAAGTCTCGGCGAGTTCCAAGACAGGCCTTGGAACTTACCAACGACTAAGGCACAAAACACAACCCCGCGCCCAAATAACATTCTCAAACATAAGTTTAAACATTTAAATAACTAAAATAGAAAAGATAGAAAGATAAGAGATAGTCGGTCCGCGCCAAATATTCTCGGGAAGGCCGGACTAGGTCGGACTAGCACCAAGCAAGGATGAACCTATGGACCACGAACCTCATTAAAAACCTTCCTTTGGAAAACCACTTGGGAAAAACCAAAGGCAAGGGAAAAAGAGTGTAGGTGAGCCATAGGGCTTGATACTAATCATCCCGGACATGAACCAAGACCAACGTGGCCGAGGTATCATCTACGTCCGAGTGACCCCTATGAACCAAAGCTTGTTGTAGCAATATTCCAACTGTGTGAATGAGCTCCTTAGTCTTAGAACGAGTCATTGTCCCAACTAGCACTTCCTTGGCCGAACAAGCACACTTCCTATCACCACATGGCTCATCCATAGCTTCCTTCTCGACCAGTTCGAACATGTCCTCGACCGGGTCCAACATTTCCTCGGCCATCGGCTGTTCTTCCGGGTCGCTATCCATTCTCGCATCAGGCTCCCCCAGTTGAAAAGGATTTGTCCTCAAATCCGGACTACCTGCCAAGAACAACGCCAAGTTAGTTTTCCAAAAGAGTAGAAAACGTATAAAACCAAACCAATATTTAAGAATGAGAGAAAGGTAAGGAGAAAGCTTAGGAAAAGGTTTGGCATAAGGGCGGTAGGTGAATGGAGAACATGGGTCTCGCCCTTGAGCTTCAGAGGAGCTGAACACTTTCCAAAGATATCCCTTGGTTCCAAGCTTTGTATCACGGAAGTAGTCTAGAACAAAGGCTCGGTGACATGTGGTTTCGTTAGTTGAGTTTCTGTTCTTCATTTCAAACGTCTGTTCCTTGAACTCCTTAGCTCCGTCCCTTGTTCCTGTCATATTACAAAAATAAGTATAATCCCGATTAGAAGATAGGAAATCTACAACAGGACCGGGTTGTACTATCATCAACTTAAAGCCATTGGAAACTATTTTAAAGAGTTTAAGAAATCCTGTTAAGTCCGGAATGTCCGTGGACTGGACTTGGATGGTTGCACAGTTCTGGTTTTCTTCCTTGACTTGAAAAATGTATAGAGTCTTCTCGCCATCATAAGCAAAGTATTTGGCACTCAAGTCGGATGGATACTTCTCGAAGACTTCATTTTGTTCCTTTGGTGCTTCCTTGTCTCGGTCAGATGGTGGAGCTTTGTTTGGTCCTAGAGACACACTGTCGTGGTAGAACTGATCATTTGGTCTCGGTCCATCACCTGTAACCTGCAAAGTTATGAAATCACTCGGTGGCACCGGTGTAAGGTTAAACGAACAAGTAAAATTATCATCAAGTCCAAAATAATTCGGTTCAGCCCAAAGTTTGTTTCTTTCACTTATCCTAGCCATAGCAAAATGATTGGCTTTCTTGCTTGGTTCCTGTTTGCTTTGGAGTCGGACTTGATCAAGATAAACTTCGTGTGGAGACATCGGTACTAGAGTAGTCTTCCTTCCCTTGAACTCGAACGTATGCCGGTTGGTAAAGCCATCATGAACTACCCTTCTATCAGATTGCCACGGCCATCCAAGCAGAATGTGTCCAGCTTCCATAGGTAGAACATCACACAAAATCTCATCTTCGTATTTGCCGATTACTATAGGAACCTCCACTTGATGTTTCACTTTCATTTCTCCATCTTTGCTAAGCCACTGAAGATCATACGGCTTTGGATGCTTCTTAGTCTCCAATCCCAGCTTCTTAACCATTGTTTCACTCGCCACATTAGTACAACTACCACCGTCGATGATAAGGCTGCACACTTTTCCTTTGACAAAGCATCGCGTGTGAAACAAGTTAGCTCTTTGCTCTTGCTCTTCGGACTTAGACTGTATGCTGAGCGTCCTTACTGATACTAGCAACTCTCCCTTAGCTGGTAACTCAACATTTTCACCTTCAAGCTGCTTGACTTCTGGTTGCTCATCCTCGGATTCATACTCGCCATTATCCTTCAGAACCATTATCCTTTTATTGGTACACTCACTCGCATAGTGTCCCATTCCTTGACATTTGTAGCACTTGATTCTGCTGGTTGTGGATTCAGTTTTTCCTTTATCTCCATAAGTTCTTGCTTCAGAGTTTGAAATAGCCGGCTGCTTGCTTTCGCTTAGTATCTTCGGCTTTTCTTCCCTCGGGTAGCCTCTTGTGTAACTAGTGTTTCCAACTCCAAACTGTGTCCGTATAGGACCTCTCCTCTT
The DNA here is from genome assembly GCA_963667165.1 of Barbarea vulgaris. NCBI lineage: Eukaryota > Viridiplantae > Streptophyta > Magnoliopsida > Brassicales > Brassicaceae > Barbarea > Barbarea vulgaris. The sequence goes on from OY763892.1 coordinate 14,968,387, forward strand.
AAGCTGCTGTTCTATCAGTATTGCTTGGTGTAGCATTTCCTGTAGATCAACATGAGGCTGCATCTCCAACCTATCTTGAATGTCACGCTGCAAACCTCCTAGAAACCTCGACATGGTAGCTTCTCGGTCTTCTTGAACATCAGCTTGGATCAGCAAGGTTTCCATTTCCTGGTAGTAATCCTCAACACTCCTACTACCTTTCACAAGCCTCCTCAACTGATTATGCAACTCCCGGTAATAGTAACTAGGCACAAAACGTTTTCGCATAATGGTCTTCATCTCATTCCAAGTAGAAACCGGATACTCTTGGTTTCTTCTTCTAGACGTAACCAACTGATCCCACCAACTCAAAGCATAGTCAGTGAACTCAGTAGCTGCAACTTTAACTCGGTTCACCTCAGTATAATGTTGACAATCAAACACCATCTCAATCTTCTTTTCCCACTCCAAGTAAGCGCTCGGATCATTTTTCCCTTGAAAAGAAGGTATGCGGAGCTTGAGTCCTCCAAAGCCATCATGAGGTTGGTTCTTCTCATTTCTCATGTGCATGTGCCTCCTATGACTGCCACGAGAAGAGCCACTGTAATAATCCTCTGCTTCGAAATCACCAGGTTCCCTTGGAAGCGGTCTTGCATTGAATTCCCGGGGTTCTCTTAGAACTTCTTCTTGTTGTCTTGCTGGATGAACGTTTTCCTCTCCATTTCTTGCTGTATTAGCTCCTTGAGATCCTCTAGCATCACAAATCATTTCTGGAATAATTTGCTCTTGCAGAACATTAAATCTCTCATCCATTAATCGAGTCATCTTTGCCGTGAGAGCATCGATCAAGAGTTGATTGTTGTTGCGGCTGGTTCCACTATGATCAGACATCCTTTTCCTGAAACAACACACAAGAATACACCAGTAAAGAGTCCTTTTGAATATCGAATTGACCCTAAATCATAAGAACACGAAAATGACTCTTGGTATCTTATTTTCTCAGAAGAACACTAAACGCGACTGTTTTCAGAAAATGATCTCGAAAAATTATCAAAACATATCCAAAAATTCCCAAACCAATTTTAACAAATACTAGACTCAAAATCGGTTCCGATCCAATTGATTTCACGATTTTATCACAAGCCAATATTTAAATAAATTCGGACAAGATAGGGCGAAAACCACTTAACTTCTCAATGTTGCTCTGATACCACTTGATACGATTCTGGGTGGAGAATCGTGTCCCAATCACTCACTGGGAAGTTAAGGTGACAAGTTTAGACTCCAGGCTTGAGCAGCAAGCTGATCTAGAGTTTGGGTGGAAGGATAGACGCCACGAGAGGATGCGGAAGGCCTCTTGATAAGTCTGTTCGAACAACCTAATCACTAGGATTGTTCTTGGGTTCTAATTCGAATCACTCGAAAAAGAGATAGAGAAAAAGATAATTTTTATTCAAAAAAAGGTTAAGAAAAGACATAAGAGTTCTCAGAGAATATAAAGAAGAGAGGAGACGAAGAGGAGAAGAGAGGAGGAGCGGAGCATTGAAGTCTCGGCGAGTTCCAAGACAGGCCTTGGAACTTACCAACGACTAAGGCACAAAACACAACCCCGCGCCCAAATAACATTCTCAAACATAAGTTTAAACATTTAAATAACTAAAATAGAAAAGATAGAAAGATAAGAGATAGTCGGTCCGCGCCAAATATTCTCGGGAAGGCCGGACTAGGTCGGACTAGTACCAAGCAAGGATGAACCTATGGACCACGAACCTCATTAAAAACCTTCCTTTGGAAAACCACTTGGGAAAAACCAAAGGCAAGGGAAAAAGAGTGTAGGTGAGCCATAGGGCTTGATACTAATCATCCCGGACATGAACCAAGACCAACGTGGCCGAGGTATCATCTACGTCCGAGTGACCCCTATGAACCAAAGCTTGTTGTAGCAATATTCCAACTGTGTGAATGAGCTCCTTAGTCTTAGAACGAGTCATTGTCCCAACTAGCACTTCCTTGGCCGAACAAGCACACTTCCTATCACCACATGGCTCATCCATAGCTTCCTTCTCGACCAGTTCGAACATGTCCTCGACCGGGTCCAACATTTCCTCGGCCATCGGCTGTTCTTCCGAGTCGCTATCCATTCTCGCATCAGGTAGTCTATTGGTGCTGGCATTTTCATGTTTTTTTTTCCTTTGTTGTGAACTTTGAGTTATCCATCTCTCTAACTATTCAGCGTTAAAAAAAAAAAATTAAAACAAATCAAACATCTAATGGGCTAAGAAAATGATACATATATGTCTGTGACTAATTAAACACCTTAAGAATATTCTATAAAGGATCTCATAAATTTGAAACAAATTGATCGAGAGAGTAAATTGATATTCCATATTCTGCGAAAACCAATAACCAAAAGAACATTTTACCCATATTAACTGAATATATATATATATATATATATATATATATATATATATATATATATATATATAAATCTGGATTACACTCACCAGAATTCGACACGTGTCAAAATTATAATTAACAAAATCATGACACGTGTCAACTATAACCTCAGATCTTGACACGTGTCAAAATTATTAATATAATATCAAAATTAAATAATTTAAGGAAATAATTAATTTGTTAATATATACAAATTTTATTTAGAAAAAATAAAATAGAAAATTAATCGTATCATGAAAAAGAAAATAAAAATATTGACAAAAACATGGAGCGATAATGACAAGATAATGGTTAAATACCGAACGATAATTTACTTTTTCTAATTATAAGAAATACAGATAATTATCTTCTTTCATTTATTAACATAATTTAAGAAAAAGAAAAAAAATTAAATACCTTTACTATTAGCAAAAGTAAATATTATAGACCGTTGTTTTTATATTTAACTTTTTCCTAATTAAAAGCTATAAAGATAAATATTTTTCTTATTTATTAACATAATTTAAGAAAAAAAAAGGCACAATATCTTTTAATATTAGGAAAAAGAAGTTTAATAGACGGTTGTTTTTCACTATAAAATAAAATTCACTCTCTTCCTTTCCATCACAACTTTTACCAACAAGAAAAAAACTCTATGGGAATAAGATATTTATTGATTTATGATAACTAACACCAAAAGTTATTTGATATTAGATAAATTAGATCGAAAACGTGGTTATCGTCATATTCATGTTATAGTGCGTCTTCTTTGAAAGTCGGAATTCATAAACTTTAAAATAGATAATAAGCTCATAAGAATAAATTTACTATTACTTGATAAAAAATGTAATTATTGAGTATTGTCCAACACATTGAAATCGCTTGGATGCGTAGTAATCTGTTGGAAAAATTTTGGTATAGCTTTCAATAATTTTTTCTAACTAAAACAGTTCTTAATAAAAAAAAGTTAATAACACATTGTCAAATCCTAAAATGCAAAAGACTATGAAATTTTACTTGAAAATAAACAAATTTGTACTCTCTAAACTTCTCAACAAACAAACTAAATATCTAATTATAATATAAATAGAAAAACTAATTCATCAAAATTAATTTAAAAACGTAGAAAAAAGAGTAGTTAAATAATAATAATAATAATTTAATACACACAGGAGAAGGAAAAATTAGATATATAAATCCATATTATATCATTTAGTTAGAAACCGAATAAAAAACATAAGAGATTGAAAACCAATCTTAATTTATATTTTGTAAAGATGATTTTATTTTCTCCACTTTTTGCTATTAGCTTTTATTTTACGGGTTATTAAAATATATATGTAGGTCCTTATCTATTATATATATATATATATAGATTATGTGTGATGGAAATGATTTATTATTTTTAAATTTTAATTAATAGTTTTATTGAAAATGATTCATTATATAAATTTAAATTAATATTATGACTCACACTGTAACGTTTAAATTGTTATGACTGAGGCTAAGTATTAATAATACACATAAGAACCAATTCCTTTAAAAACGAGGAGATCGAGATTATTCTAAGAGAATTCTAATAACCATTAAGCTAAAAAGCTTTAGAACATAAGCCTACAAAAAATTTCCAAACTGAAAACATTCATTATCCTTGTGCTTGATCAAGAAGATATGAATACTCTAGATCTTCAAATCATTTATGTAGAGAAGATAGTGGCTCGTTGAAGTAAACATGAAGACGTAATTTTTTGAGATACTTACCACGGTTGTCTTTGATCATTGACCAGAGGTTAATACTTTTCTCTTTATCAATTTGATCAAGTTCACAACAGAGGTTAACACAACAACTCATTAGTGTTCTCTTCAAGTGGTTTAGCTTTCTATATTCTCTCTTGTAGATCAGTTCCTTGAATTTCAAGTTAGGGAATCTGAAGAAATGAGGGAGAGGTAATTCTATAAATTAAAAGACGTTGTTATGGCCTAAGAATTAATGGTTTAGAGATGAGATGTATACCCATTAGTGACATAAGGCTCAACAATGCGACGCATATTCATTGTAGCCTTGTTGACTTCAACGAAAACGTCATTGAAAATCTGCATTACACATTAGTACTGCATCTTTAAGGAATTGTTGTAGCAATTCTATCGTGTTCCTTGTTCTGTTACAGCGCGGAAGAATATTTTATTATGTTAAAAAAAACTTTAAGTTTGAAATAATATTAATTACTTTATTTGATTTTAAATAAATCATGATTATGATAACAATATTATTCCCTCAGTTTCACAGTATAAGATGGTTTAGGTGAATGCAGAAAGTTTAAGAAATGAATTAACTGAAATTTGCCTACAATAATATTACTTTTCAAGTGAATTACTAGACTAATACTCTAAAAAAAAATTTACTATACTAATACTAATTTTTTTTGTTAAAAGACCAAATTACCCCACCCTAACAAAAATGCAATAATAATTTAAAATAAGAGGAACAAATTAAATTTTAAAACTAAAATAATTAAAAAAAAATTCAAATTTTTAAAACAAAACCCACGACCTAATTCAATCTCCACAAATCCATTTTTCATATACAAGGATTATCCGCTCCATTGAATAGTTCTTGAAGAAGATAATCACATAGATGATGAGATAGATGATAATCAAATAGAAAAAAATTGTGATGAAATATTAGTATAAAGAGTTACTTGGAGATGATGGTTGAAAACTGAAAAAATGTTTGTGGAAGAAGAAGAATGAGGCTGTAAAAACCCTAAATTTTTCGTGGTTCAAATTATGATTTTGGAAAAGATTTCCACAATTTTCGTCATTAGTTATGTAAAATATTTGAGAAAATATGCGATGTCATTTAAACAAATCTACGGTAGAAAATCTGCAATAACATCACTAAAACAAATTTACCACAATAAGTCTCCAGACACTAAAAATACTATTCTAGTAAGATATTTGTCTGCGGTAAAGGGGAATGGGTCTAATCGTTGACGTTTGCAAGAACAATAAATCTACTATAACGTGAAAAAATCTACGATAACTAAAACATTAATCTAGTAATTAAAATTTGGTACAAAAATCTACGGCCACTACGATGGCAAACAAAACTATGTTATAACTAAATTACAAAATCTACAATTTGAAAAAAAAAATCTGCAACACAAATCTAAGGGGAAAAATAAAATATGTCGTATAAATTATAACATTTTTGGAAAATGATAAAATCTACATTTTCTATTTTGAGTTTATAAAATAAATCAACGGAGGTAAAAATATCTACGATGGTTTTGAAAATCTACTACAACTACAAAAGACAAATCTACTGTACAAAACAAATCTACGAAACAAATCTACATCGAAAGATTAGCTCATAATGATGAAAAACCGATTTATGCTATCTAAGGACAAGGCTCTCATGAATAAAAGAACAGCTGCACTATAGCTGATGATTTACTTCCCAGGTTTTTCATGAGCATCATAGACAACTTCAGCCTCGTCATTTAAATTTAAAAGGATATCAGTTATATAACGATGTTGAAGGTATAAAGCCAAAACCCCACCATCAGTAGTAATACATTGAAGGTTTGTTGGACCTAAAGAAGCTAGACGTTCACATATACACTCAACAAACTCATAATCACTTTCATCTATAACCCCAACACGTGAGGCTGATCTGTAAAAGAATTATCTTGAGACATTCATCAGAATCTGAAGAAGAGCCCAACAATTCATCGAATGAGCAGTCTGTTTCAACGTCTGATGAAGGTCTCCAGAGAATTCTTATACAGGTCAGTCGCATGTGCTGGGGTTAATAGATGAAAGTGATTATGAGTTTGATGAGTGTATATGTGAAAGTTTGATGAGTGTATATATGAAAGTTTGGCTTCTTTAGGTTCAACAAACCTACAATGTATTGCTACTAATGGTGGGTTTTAGCTTTATACCTTCAACAGGTACTGATATCGTTATATAACTGATATCTTTTAAAATTTTAAATGATGAGGCTGAAGTTGTCTATGATGCTCATGGAAAACCTTGGAAGTAAATTATCAGCTACAATGCAGCTGCTCTTTTATTCATGAGGGGCTTGTCCTTAGATAACATAAATCGGCTCTTCATCATTATGAGCTAATCTTACAGATGGTTATCCTAATCTTGTTCTTCAATTAGTTGAGTCGAAGTTTCGTACAATTTCGCTTTCTCCCCCTCAGCCAAAAAGCCAGAGCCGAAGGTACAAAATCCCAAAAAAATACCTGATCATAGATTTATGGTGTTGTGTCAGTTGGATCTTTAGCAGCCAATGTTCCGACAAGGGAATCAAATTATGACACTACTGAATCTCTCAGCAGTCGACAGGCCTCTTCCTCGGCATCGTTTCACCATTGTTGCCCTCAGAGACTTGCAATAAAGAAAACGTGGAGGCTAGGGTTTTTATGCAGCCAAAAACAAGTTTTGACCCAATAGATATAATTAAGGATCCACATGTTTTATAAAAATGGATCGGATACTCTTTGGTTTGTCTTTAGTGGATCGTTTCTTTTATTTTTGTGAAAGATTAACAAAGGAATGAGAGGATTTGACACTGAAATTGATTTTGAACTTTTTTGACTAATTTATCCTTCTTAATCTATGAAAGCATTTTCGAAAGTTGATAATTGGATGACAATTGGTGTAAATATAAGCTCTATTCCGATTTTTTCATAAGTGTACTCCTCAAATGTTAAATACTAGGATCTGACCAGTGGTGTGCACCGCGGGGGTAATATTTTCTATTTATTGGAGAAGAAATTTTGATTAAAATGTACAATTAGGAATAAGTAAAGAGATTAAAATGTACATTATGATTTTCCTTTTAAGAAATTATTCAATACACATTTTACTGCTTTTTATCTTCCAAGTTCTCAAATCTAATTCCATGAATACAATTGATAGATTTTGTCAAGCATGAAAAATCTACTTACCTCAAGGCCGTATCTCTGCATTTTCTAGCTGCCTTGGTCTCTCCTACAACACCATATTTAATAGATCCCTGCAAAAAAAAAAAAAAAAAAAAAAAAAAAAAAGCTAAGAACATCTTCAAACAATCTCAAATCTCAAAGATCTCTTCACCCTAATCTCAACCAATTCAACGGAGTCCCAAGTGGCTCATTCTCTACTTCCTTTATCTGAAGCTCAAGCCAATTGGACAAAAAAAAAACATCATCAATACATTTTATTCAAAAGAAAAACATGGAATCTGATTTCCTCCAAAGAAAGAAGGTAACTAGCTAAGACCTTTGACAATATATTTTTACACTACTCGATTTCTGCATTCTTCTTCTGTAGTTCTTTAAGCTGGGAATATAAAGATATAGAGAGAAATGTAGCATGCCAAAGAAATGGTTAGAATACATATGTTCCATAGCTTCATCCGAATCTCAGATTATTGTCAAAATCTATAAAATAGATATATAGTTTCGATCTTTCCGTTGAAATCTTGATGTAAAAAAGGTTTTATAGGGATACTCACTCGGTTATACTAAATCTTGCAGATGTCTAGTGAGGTCTGAGAGAGTTCATGGGATTTATGTTTCAAACAGAAGAGCAATCTCCTGGCTCGAGCGGGGAGAATATGGTTCTTGTCATTGCCGCGTTCTTCATCGCCACCGATATCTTTCATCATGTCCCATGAGGACTTAGAGTGAGTCAACCCTCCAGTCATTGTTTCCGTAACTCCTTTCTTCTCTGTACTCAATGGATGTAATATCAAACTCTGTCCAAACACAGTCGCTTCAAGTAGCCCATAATCAGTACTCTGTTTATGATGTGCTCTACTCGAAACAGAGCATAATAAGAAGAGGAGAAGAAGATGATGACCGAACCATAGAGATTGGTTACTGAGTTTGAGAGAGTAACAGCTGTACAAACTCATTCCCCCGCTTCCTGACATATCTTCACCAAGCAATAGCTTTGCAAATCTTTCCCTCATCAAGTCATCATCTCCAGTTACGCACTTAAAAATAAACTGATTTAATCGAAATGACAAAAGAATAAAGTTACAATCTTTATAATTTACCTGCATCTTCTGCAGAATCGATGTTCGAAAGCTCAGAGAGTTTTTCGGGAGGCATGGATTTCTTGGCGTTCATGATTTCACCAGCATACATAGTACATCCAGCTTCAATAGATGTTACTGCAAGAATACAACAAAATAAAAACAATTAGAAAAAGTAGTATAAATAATTAAGAAAAATAAAATAATTTAAATCAAAGATCGCATCTACTAAAACAAAACAATTGTGTAAAAATCTATCTAACAAAGGAGAAAAGCATTAGGCTTCCATTAAGAAGATGAACCAATTAAAAAAAAAAAAAAACCCCCTAAATCAGGTTCAAGATCAGAGATGAATTTTTCATACTAATATTATTGAAGCTTCTCTTATAGGTCTTCTTCAAAATCTGAGAATGGTGTGTAAACCAAACTCCGATTTCATCCCTAATTCACTCTTCGTTTCCTTCTTCACCTTCATAGGATTTGAGATCGATCTCCAATTCGGTTCGTAAGATCTAACATCTCTAAAAAAAGACAATCGAAGAGCATAAACAACACCCAGTTTTTAGTTAAAACTGTGTTTGGGCAAATTACTTTGTCGAAGCACAAAATACAAAGAATCAAATCTTACCAAATAAGAAGCAAAACGGAAGTTATTTCTCCTCCGCCCACCCCTCTTTCCATGATTAGTCTTCTTCTTCATAACATCGTTCAACTTGCTTCTCTGCTTTTGTCGATTTGAAAGAATAAATTCGAGATGAATGTAGAGCTTTTGAAAAGTTTAGTGTTATTCAATCTTGATTTACAAAGACTCTATTAAAATCATATGTTATTGGTTCAATATTTATAAATAATATTGTTAAAAGTCATGCGTTATTGGATCAATAAAAACTTTAACTAAATTTTAGATTGGACTAAAGTTTATTAAAGTTTAGTGTTATTGGTTGACTGATTTTAAATTTTTTTGTTCATCTAAAACAACTTTTATAAATTTTCAAAATCTTACATGTTAGGATAATATTCTCAGAGACTTTCGGTGAGACTCTATCAAAATTTCTTAAATTCTACAAACCTAATAATCATTATAAGTATACATAATTCTCAATCCAATAACACCCATAGTAGAACTTAATGTTGGAACAAATGACATTTCTTAAAAGAGTGGATCTACCATAATTGTTGAAAAAAAAGAAATTGAAAACTTACTCTTGGATACCCATTTTGGGAATTTGCATCATATCGTTGCTTTGATCTCTATAAAAATCAGAAAACAAATTTTTATTAGAACAAACAAATTTATAATACATTTATTTGACAATACAATTCTTTAGAGTTGAAGAGGAAACCAATATTAAATCACCTCTGGTTTTTGTCGTCAGGCCACCCAAGCGGTTCTAATCTCAAAGTTGTTCTTCAATCCTCTTCAATCCTTTTGTCGTCAGGCCACCCAATCTCCAAAATTCTTAATCCTTGTATCCTTCGTCATCGACCCAAAATCAAAAACCTTTGGATCGTGATTTAAACTGACTCAACGAAACCAAACGCCCTTGAATAGGTATGTTCAATCGATCTGCGAAAAGAATCAGTAGAAGAAGACATCGATTCAGAATCAAGAAAGTGAGAGGCGGCTAGGGTTTCAAGACAAAGACCTTCATTTCTCGTCAATATATATTTTTTGAGAAAATATTTGAAAGGAAAAATTTTTTTTGACCCGGACAAAGGATCCGCGTCCCAGTTTTTTAAACACGCGGATCTTCTTTGGTTTCTACTCCATTCAATTAATTTTTTTAACCTATGATTACCTTAGGATTAGTGCAACCATACCAAAATATACTTAAGGTGACATAATTTTAATACAGTTTTACCCTTTCTGATTTCATTAATCATTTTAGAAACTAACTAACTCAGTGGCAATTGGTGTAAATAAATGGTTAATTTCTATTTATTTCTTAAATGTACTCCTTAAATGTTATAGTAGGATAGGATAGAGGAGCAATTTTGATATAAATGATGTTTTCATCCAATTTGATCATTTATACTTTTTCATAAATTTGGTGAAATATTTTTTTATATAATTTAGATACTCCATTATACCCTCAATTCTAAATTTATTGAATATGTTCCAAAACATCTAACTCCTAAAGAGTTTTTTTTTTTTAATATAAAACTAATATGTATATATAAATATATATACAAATAAACCTGAAATTTAAAAATATTAAAAACCATAACCAATCGGAAAAAAACCTTGCTGAACAAAAAAAAAATAAACTGAGGATATTGAAATTTTTTTTGAAAAAAACCTTAAGCGAGAAAAAGAAGAAGAAAGCGTTGAAATAAAATCGTGAAAAACAAAAATTATAAATCTTCAGAATAATAAAATTTATAGGGAAAATATTTTTTTAAAATATTAAGTTTATTCATACATACAAGCGAAAATTATATTGAAAAAATTGGCGGATGAAAAAAATAATAAAAAAAATAAATTGAGGGAACTGAAAAAAAATTTGTGAGAAAAAACTTAAGCGAAAAGGAAGAAAGCATTGAAATAATAATCGTGAAAAACAAAGATTATAAATCGACAAATAATATAAATTATAGGGAAAATATTTTCAAAATAAACATTTAATTTAATGTATATATACAAAAAAAATTATATATATAAAATTTGCTGAATGAAAAAAATTATAAAAAAATAAATTGAGGGTATTAAAAATTTGAAAAAGAAAACTTAAGGGAAGAGTAAACATATCTTTAATTTTTTGCATATAATTGAGAATTTCAAAAAATATTCAGTTTTCTTATTTCTAAAGTTCAGTTTCCATCTCTAACAGAATTTCAAAAAAAATTCAGAATGTGTATTCTAATCTTACTAGATTAACATTCTTAATGACGTAGAATATGAGCAACCCGTAGATTGCATATTCCAAACTTTACAATACATATTCTAATTGTTCTAGAACATGAACAAGTGCTAGAATATGTATTCTAAATTTCGTAAAAGTTGAATTATAAAATGTTTAAAATATGCATTATAAATTTCGTAGAACACGTACAAGTGCTTCAATACATAATCTAATGTTTTCGGAACATATAGAAGTGCTTGAATACGTAATCTAAACATTAGAAAATTTATTCTAAACTTTTCATAATATATTTCATCAAGCTAAAAACCTACTTAAAATTGCCTAATAGCAAAACGTTTTTTTCTTCAAATCTTGATATAGGATTGGAATCCACCAAACTTATGACCACACGATAATCAAGAGTTTACAAGTTTTGTTGCTGAAGTGGGTGTGAAGTCGAGATGGAAGGTGGTGACTTTGGTTGACTCTCTCAATCAAAAGGGTTGATTGACTCTCTCAATCAAAAGGGTTGATTGACTCTCTCAATCTGTGAACAAAATAGATTGTTTGAATCACACAAACAAGCTAAGTCGCATCCTCTAAAGATTTAAGTGAATCACACACTTAAGCCTAAAGAAAGAAACAATTCTTCAAGAAAACACACTTGAAAGAAAAGAACAAAATACTTTGATTAATTATGGATTGAAAGGTGTCTACAATGGAGGACGTGATTCAGCTTATATAGGCTGAAAACTAAGCTATTCTAACGTTCTAAAGTAATTAGCAAAGGAAACAAATAATTCAGCATAACTGAAAGATGAGCAAAAACGAAATGTAGCCGTTGGAGCCAAATGTAGAGTGTCTAGGAACATTCTGGTTGATGTAATAGAGCTTCAAGTCGTGGCCAAACTTCAGGAAATATAACTGTTGGAGAGTAAAGGTGAGAGGCTCCAAATAAGGCTAGTGTAGATTCTCTTGGTTTAGAAATCGAATACCATTCCAACCAAAACCGGTCTTGGTACGATTCCAATTTTCCCTGATTCTCTGATGAACCAAGATTCCAAAACAAGTCGGCTCATAGATTAGAGCACTCCTAGTATGAAAGACTCCTTTTCAGTCTCTCATTTACGGGATAATAATATTTAAAAAAATAATTTAATTATAACAATTAAATTTTAGCTAATAAAAACAAATGAACCAATAAGAAGAAGCCACATCACCTAGAGACTCTCTCATGAAGTTCTGTAAGCATAACCCGTTTCTAACACTCTCTTTCCTTTTTCTAATATTTTTTATTTTTTTATTGATTAGAAACTCAGAGTAGATACCTTGCTGGAGATACTCTTAGTTCTTCATGGTTTGATCGGAATCCTCCAATTAAGGTGCATATATCCAAATCGGGTAAGTTGGAAATCACCCGGCTTGTAAACTGAATAACTCATTCGTCTAAACTCCAATTGGGATGATTCCAATTAGCCTTGTGTCTATATTGGATTATGATTGTATACCATGTAGTTTCATGCCTTAAAGCCTCCTGGTTTGGTGGGAGTACTTTAATAAGTGGTCGTATATTTCCATTGGGTCCATTGGAGGTCTGCCGATTTGTAACTCCAATATCTTCTTCATGTGAAAAGCTTTGGGGATGAATCTTCTTCGTGGTGTGCTCTAGATGAGTTGAGTATATATCCCAAACGTAGCCCGTAATCTGAAGCTCCTAAACTGTTTAAAAACATGTTTTGCTCCCTTTTTTTTTTTTTTTTTTTTAATCTTTTTTGCTTGGAAACTTGTGATGACCTCTTGAAACTAAAAATACTTGAGAATGAACTTAAAAGCACTTAAATCATAAGAAACACTTGTTAAATCAGCGTAAGAATATCGATAATATAGGTAAAAATACGATGTTATCACTCCACATAATACAATCACAATTACATATTTATTTTTAGCTTGCAAGATCAATAAAATCTTATGAGATGGCAGAAATGGAGGAGATGACAGGAATGTAGAAGATGGCGGGGGAATGGAGTTTGATTGAAAGAAAGTAGTGAGACTGGTAAGAGAAAGGAAGGCGAGCTGCGAGCCTATGTTGAGGTTAGGGTCGATAAAGAAAACAAAACGGCCGGCTGATGAGATACTGGTGGCAAGCATGGACTCATCAAGTCTGGTGCCGATGATGATGAAATTGTAGATAGAGGAATCAATAAGGGGGCGCACATGATGGCTAGAAACTATGAGTATCAAAATCTACCACAACAAGTTTTACCATGTGCGATATGAGGTCTCAAAACCCTAGAGTTGGAACAGTTTTGGGTCTCCACTACCACCACATAGAATACAATGGAGAAGATAACACCGAAAAACTATTAAACTTTTTAAAATCAAATAACACATCAATTTCCATATTTGTTAAACTTTTATATTCTTATGATTAGAGATGTTCAATCTAGTTATGGTTTGGATTATTTGGTGTTTTGGACATCCAAACAAAAATTCTAGGAGGGTGTATAAGGGGGGGGGGTGTAATGGACTAAATATTTGGAGAGAATTGAATTAAAATGACAAATCCTCTCTTATTGAAACAAGAATTTTAAAATATCTTTTAAAATATAGTGTTATTGGATTAAAGATTCCAAAATATACAATCAAATCCACTGTTATTGAAAACGTTATTAGGATTTGAGTTAAAAGATTCAGGTAATATTTTAAGGGAATTTATTAGTTAAAAATACAAAGATCCAAATCTCATGTTTTAAGGTGATATTTCAGAAAATTTAATAATAAAATTCCTAATTCACCAAAATTTAACCAAATCATCTCAAAATTTATTAAAACTCAAATCTCCTCAAATATTCACTCCAATACATCCCCTAAGTGTATTGAACTTAGCATTTGGAGAGATTTGAGTTAAAATGACAAATCATATGTTATTGTAATAAGAATCTTAAAACTAGAGTGTATATATGTGGATATACATTCCGGTCAACATGATTGGAAACACTAGTAAGGGCGAGGAACAAATAATTAATTTTGATATTCAAATATATTATTCAAAATATATATAATAAAATATACGATGGAAAATTCAGGGAAATAAAAAGATTGTAGAATTTCTGGTAACTAAACCACATCCATAGTTTTACTAATTTTGATAAAGATTAACTTCAGAACTAATATTTTGCATAATTTAGATAAATTTTGAAACAGACCAATATTTTGTATATATATATACCTCTATATTAATATTTGGGAAGTACATTTGAATATTCAAACAAACAAAAATGTGAATTTGTATAAGTTTACATGAAATGCCATTGTCAAAATATCATATAAAAACAATTAAAATAAAATTATTAAAGATACCAATGTCAAATGAAAATTTCTAAAATTTAATTATTTTTCCAAAAATAAAATATTTTAAAATATTATAATAGCCAACCAAATTGAATAAGAAAGATTTAATATCAAGTTATATTTTATAATTAACTTTTAACCTTTATACTTCACCTTTCATCCTTATTTTGCAAGAATGGTGTCTGGCTTGTTGCACTCTCTATGGGTATGTTCGTTTGGCAGTCACTAGCGACATCGACCAGCGACTGTGACTGCGATTGTTCGTTTGGCAGTCGCCGCGGCCAGTGACCAATCGCAGCGATCAGCGACTGAAATTTTCGATCGCTGACATTTCTCGGCGACTAAAATTTTTGATCGCTGAAAAACGTAAAATCGATGGTCGCTGGTCGCGGGAAACAAACAGAGCAGCGACCAGTTGCGGTGATTTGTAAACGAACAATAACTCTGGTCACTGGTCGCTGTCGCTAGTCGCTGGTCACAGTCGCTGTCGCTGTCGCCAGCGACTGGCAAACGAACAGACCCTATATCTTCAAAATTTCCTCGTCTATATCTAGCTTCCCTTAACCAATTGAAATTCCAAAATTGAATTTTGTTCCATTGATTAACTCAATTACTTCCAAAACATATTTGTGTATCTTTTACCTGAAATCTTTGCATAGCTAGAATGAGCGCTTGAAATTTGCATTCGAGACATTATTTGTAGTCCTCCATAATGCTTGTCCTGTACCTAAGTAAACACCATGACCATCACGAAAAATCCAACCTGCTTTTGATTGAGTATCCATGTTGACAAAAGACCTATCAAAATTGCACTTGATCCATCATTGTTCAGGTTTAGTCCAACGTTGATCTTCTCTTCTACGTTTGAGGAATTTGACGAAGTAGTTCGCAACTCCGAAAGAAAACTCATTGAATCCATATATATTTTTTATCTTGTTTGACTATGTTTAGATTAGAAAGTTTTTAAAATTCAAGATTGAATAACAGTAAAATCTTTGAAATAGAAAAATATTTCTACTCTTCCACAATCTCCAAATAATCCACAAAGGCAGCTATTTTTTATAGGTGCAATGTTCTTGCTAAGTTGCTGAAGACGAAAACTTCTCTCATTTTGTCTTTCATGTATGCCGTAAGATCAAAGAAAATATTTCGATTGGCCAAATCGAGTGGTCTCATTTTGTCTTTCATGTATTCCATAAGATCAAAGAGAATTTTTCGACTGGCCAAAACGAGTGGTTTAAATAGTTCCGCGTTTGAAAAGAACCGATCCCTAACTTATACCAACATAGCAATTTTTTCTTTTAAGTGAAAACTATTAAACCACCGCTTAGTTCATATTCACCGTTCAAAAATATATTTTCACATTTGACATAAGAAATGTTGACTGATCTGTCCAGTTTTCAGAATCTTTTCCGTGACACAAGCTAAAAAAACTAATTTCCAAAACAAGATGAGAAATTCCCTCAAATAGCACCAAATGATGTTTTTGTTCCAAAATTAGCACACATTTTCTTTTAGGACAAAAATAGCATTTTATAAAGTTTATAATTTGATTTTTTTTGTTTGGGTTAACTATATTAGTATTTAGGGTTTAGTTTTTAGGGGGTAGGAGTAAGATTTAGGGTTTAGGGATTAGGGTTTAGGGTTTTCTAAACCCTAAACCCTTAATCATAAACCCTAAAACATTAACAAAAATGCTATTTGTGTCTAAAATGAAATTGTGTGCTAAATATGTCACAAAAACTATATTTTGTGCTATTTTTGAGAATTGCCCAAAGAAGATTTTTATTTTTATTTTTTGTCGAGTTATAAGTGTTTGAATTTTTAAGCAAGTTGCATAGGATAATTATTATAAAAAAAATTGACTAAAAAACACATAAATAAGTACATATATATAGTCAGATTGCAAAAACCCGTTTCGAAATGCATAGCTCTCTATATTAAAATTTCACATATATATCTTCTTTTTTTCTTTTTTTTTTCCTCTGTTCGACCAAAAAATTTAAAATTGTTATTTGCTAATTGCCATATTTCATTTCCAGTTCCAGTTTTTTTTTTGGCTGATTTTTTATTTTCCCGGTCATTTCTTTTATACTTTGCCTCCATATTTTTTTCCAACTTCGAGCTTTCTCCATTATCTTCCCCAAACCTAACTGGGTAAGTTTCTATAGACACTCATCATCTTCTACTTCTTCCTTAGTGTTAAACCTCTCCTCCGTCATCGTTTTCGCTTGGATCTGCTCCACCTGTAATTGAAAAAACCCTAGAAATTCAACTCCTTATTCATTTCTTTCGTCTCTACTCTGTTGCATAGCGAAATTAGGGTTTTGATGTTCTTCGAGTTTCGTCTATTGTTTATCTACTTCGCTTGACCTAATAATCTTCGGGATTGGTGTTGATTTTGACAGGTGCGAGTAGCTTGTTGAGCTTTCGCTATGTATATCAAGCTGGTACGATTTTTTCTTCCTCTAATTATGATTGAAACTGATGTTCATCTTGTAAATCTCTATATGAATTTTTCCTTCTGTGGTTCGAATTAGGTTATAATCGAAGGATTTAAGAGCTACAAAGAACAAATTGCTACTGAGGATTTTAGCCACAAGGTTAACTGTGTTGGTAATGTCTCTCTCAGTAGTTTCTGGATCTGTGGTTCGTTGTAGTTCTTTTTTATTGGACTCTAAACTTGTTGATGAAACTGATGATTTCCTTGTTCTTGTTGATGAAACTTTTTTAATGTAGTTGGAGCAAATGGGTCTGGGAAAAGCAATTTCTTCCATGGTGAGATTTAGCCTCTGATCTTTCTCCTTTTTTCACACATTTTTTTTTCTAGTTTTTTATTCTAAGTGAAATCTTGGTTTTGGATGCAGCAATTCGTTTCGTATTGAGTGATCTCTTCCAAAATCTGCGGGGTGAAGATAGACATGCATTACTCCACGTATGTTCACAAGTTTGCTGCAGTCTTCAAAGTTGCTTTGTTGAGTGCCTTTCATGATATCCTTAAAATTTTCTTACTCTTGAGTCTGTTATTGTTCAGGAAGGTGCTGGTCATCAAGTTGTGTCTGCGTTTGTGGAGATTGTGTTTGATAATCGTGACAATCGCATTCCGGTAATGATTCCATTACCTAAAACTTGTTCTGTATTTGAATTGTGATTTGCTGTTTTCTTTTGTTTGATGAAATAGATGATCATAGTTATTGTTGATGTTGAACCGTAGTGTTGTCAGCTAGAAGCTGAAAAACTGTATTACTAAGCCGGGGAATATTAGATCTGTCATATTTTAGTCTAGTGGACAGGTTGATATAGGTTAATTGCGTGGCTTCGACAAATTTTGAAGTCCCCTCCAAGTTCATAACACCGTTATCATTTTCTTGGCTATTTTTAGGGTGTGTTTTTATTTAAATGTGTATATCTTAGCCATACATATGAAAATCTAGTAGTGTCAGAACATACTATGGTGCTACACAAATTAAAATTAAAACACTAAGGCAGTTGGAATCCTTGTAACTCAGTATATCCTTTCTATTTCTCAATGGAAAGTAGTTTCACAAATGGTAATATTTCAGTTGTTCTCATGATCTGTGGCTTTATTCACTAGGTTGATAAAGAAGAAATTCGCTTGCGTCGAACAATTAATCTGAAGAAGGATGAGTATTTCTTGGATGGGAAACACATTACGTGCGTACTTCTTCCTTAAGTTTGCACATTCTTTTTTATTTTCTTATTTTGTGGATGGGTGACAAGTTATTTGACAAAACTTGCAGAAAGAGTGAAGTTATGAATTTATTGGAAAGTGCTGGATTTTCTCGCTCTAATCCTTACTATGTTGTTCAACAAGGAAAAGTAAGCTCCTGTTAGAGAAATACATTTAGATTAACCCTATGTTGCCAAATACATGACGAGCTAATGTTGGTTAACATATTCTACATTGAAAATGCCTTTTTTTTTTGTGTGTGGTACGTTTGTAGATAGCCTCGTTGACACTGATGAAAGACACAGAACGGCTGGATCTGCTCAAGGAAATTGGTGGTACTCGTGTTTATGAGGAGAGGCGCCGTGAGAGTTTAAAAATTATGCAGGAGACAGGCAAGTTATCAGTCTGCAGTAATAGTGAACGTCTTTAAAATTGCATGCATGGCTACCTTAAAAATCTAATATTGCCAAATGACTTCTATCCCAGGGAATAAACGAAGGCAGATCATCCAAGTTGTCCAATACTTGGATGAAAGACTAAGGGAATTGGACGAAGAGAAAGAAGAACTCAGAAAATATCAACAACTTGACAAGCAGAGAAAATCACTGGAATACACCATTTATGACAAAGAACTTCATGATACTCGGGAGAATCTAGAACAGGTCAGCCAATATAATTAGGCATATGTTTTGAATGTTGTCTCTATTGTTTGTTCAGTGAACTTGATGTGCTTATGATTTAAATATTTTTTTATTTTTCTGTTGCTGGTGCAACTTAAATTTTAATGTTTTATTGGCCTCTGGTAGACTCTTTGCTTCTGCTATTCTCTGAACACATGTTATTTTAGTATTATATTGTTCACTCAATCCTGAGCCTTACCTTTTCTACAATTGGACTTTATTTATGATTTAGGTTGAAGTTGCACGAACTCAGTCATCTGAAGACTCTACAAAAATGTATGATAAAATTGAGAAGGCCCGTGATGACTCCAAGAGCTTAGATGAGTCGCTGAAAGGACTGACAAAAGAGCTCCAGACATTATACAAGGAAAAAGAATCTGTTGAAGAACAACTAACTGAAGCTATAAAGAAGAAGACAAAGCTGGAGCTTGATGTGAAGGACTTTGAGGATCGTATTTCTGGAAATATCCAGTCTAAGGTACTACTAACTTGGTGGCAACTCATGTGGTCACAAGCTGATACTCACTCACATTTGAAGAGAAACTTGATAAAGAAGTATACATCAAGATGAACTTTAAAGTTGCATATCTGCAAATGAATGTCTATTTGATTTTCTACATATATGTATAAGGTGCACTAATGAAGTACTATGACTTTCAGAATGATGCACTTGAACAACTTAATGCGGTGGAAAGAGAAATGCAGGATTCTTTGAAGGAATTGGAGGTGATTAATCCTTTGTATGAAAGTCAAGTTGACAAGGAGAAGGAGACAACAAAAAGGTATACACATGCGCATATAATGTCACTGTAATGCGGAAATAGCTTTGTTCATGCTGAAAATGAGTGGGTTGTATGTTGCAATAGGCCTCCTGTTTGAGGGAAGTAATTCAAGCAATAGTATTGATACCCTAGAAAGACTACAACGATCATATTGGGTAAAAGCTTAGGTGTTGAGATAAAATGGGGGACTTCTGCTGTTTGGCTCTCATGATGCAAATTGGGATTTTTTTCCGTTTTCATTAGTGTCGTCTTATATTGATAACTACTGTTTATGTTTTTTTTTTCTTACAGAATCGCGGAGCTGGAAAAAAAACTTAGCATTCTTTATCAGAAACAGGGCCGTGCAACTCAATTTTCAAACAAGGCTGCTCGAGACAAATGGCTTAGGAAGGAGATTGAAGATCTCAAGCGTGTTCTAGACTCAAATATGGTTCAAGTAAGTATATATGAAAGATGTATCATAGCATAACTAGATCATATGATCACACAATGTTTTAATGTTGAAAGGATAACAACTGGCCATATCTTGTGTATTTCTATGACGTTTAGATCTCTCTATAATTTCATGTTTTGCAGCGAATATATGGAATCAGTTGCATATGATTTGTGATCTGACATGTTCTTTCTGTTGTAGGAGCAAAAACTTCAGGAAGAAATTCTTCGCCTGAATACTGATTTGACAGAGCGTGATGCACACATCAAGAAACATGAAGTTGAAATTGGTGAACTGGAATCTCAAATTTCCAAGTCCCATGAACTATTCAATATTAAAAAGAGGGAGAGAGATGAAGAACAGAGAAAAAGAAAGTAAGAATTGCTGTCATTTCAAATACCTATAAGTATAGTAGACAATTTTTTTGATATAACAGGATATATGTTAACACAGGGAAAAATGGGGAGAAGAAAATCAACTATCTTCAGAGCTTGAGAAGTTGAAAACAGAACTTGAACGGGCAAAGAAAAACCTTGATCATGCAACTCCAGGAGTAAGTGATTGGCTTTTGGTATTCCTTTTCTTGTTGCTGACAGTAATATGGAGGGAAAATGATAAAATTTAAAGAGTAGTTGATGCATTAGATCCATCCAAGTCTTTTCGGCTTAGTTTTGAAGCAATGTGCTGAGCTTACATCTCTGCTGGGTTGGCGTAACTTGATGGCCATTTTAGTTTTCGTTTCTGGTGACTTAACCCATTCATTTTCTCAGGATGTAAGGCGAGGGCTGAGCTCTATTCGACGGATTTGCTCAGAGTATAGGATCAATGGAGTTTTTGGTCCACTTGTTGAGTTGGTTGATTGTGATGAAAAGTTTTTCACTGCAGTTGAAGTCACTGCTGGAAACAGGTATGTGGGAAACCTGCTGATATCGTCACAGCTAAAATGATCATATGTGGCTATACTTTTTACCTTATGATCTGCTCTTGTCGTCTCTTGTTTTACGACCAGCCTATTTCACGTGGTTGTCGAGAATGATGATATTTCAACCAAGATAATTAGACACCTTAATTCTCTAAAGGGCGGACGAGTGACCTTCATACCTCTGAATCGGGTAAAGGCACCTCACGTAAACTATCCAAAAACTTCTGATGCTATACCGCTGCTGAGGAAGTTAAAGTTTGACTCTAAGTTTGCACCAGCATTTGGTCAGGTGTTCCTTTTTTCTCTGTCTACCACCTTTATAATGCCCAGCAATTTCTTGTCACCTTCCTAGCTTTGTGTGTTCCTTTTCTCTTCTCATATGGCCCACTTATTTAGATATATAGGCACCTTCGACGGAACTATTTACTTTTGTGTTTATGTTAACGTCATTATATCGTAATATGTCTTGATGTAGGTTTTTGGTAGAACAGTAGTATGCTGTGATCTGAATGCGGCAACAAGAGTTGCTAAGAATGATGGCCTTGATTGCATAACTATGGAAGGTTGGAACTGAAATTGTAATTATATTCACTTTACTTTCCATGTGAACATATATTTGGTACGTGAAGGCTCTGATGTGCCATGACAGGTGACCAGGTGAGCAGAAAGGGTGGTATGACCGGTGGATTCTATGACCACAGGCGATCAAAATTGAGATTCATGAATATCATAATACAAAATACTAAGTCTATAAATGTGAAGGAGAAGGCCTTGGATGATGTTAAAAGGCAGCTCCAAGATATCCTTTTCATAACTAGCTGTGGTTTACCTGTTATTGCATTTTTGGCTTTCTTATCAACTATATCATTTTGTTTTATTGATGTGTGTTGAGTGTGCTTTTTTTCTCCTCATTCCCCATGCCAAAAGTTCTCCATTCATAGCGTTTACTTAACTTGTCTCACTGATAGATCAGCAGATCACACAGCTTGTTACTGAGCAGCAGAGACTTGAAGCAGACTGGACGCACTGCAAATTACAGGTGGAGCAACTTAAGCAAGAGATAGCTAACGCAAATAAGCAGAAACAGGCTATACATAAGGCCCTTGAAAACAAGGTACCATTATTTTATGCCTTCAATTCATTTTCTGGAGTGGCCTTCAGTTTTAAATAAATCGCTCCTCCATGCTGTGAATACTAATTTTCTTTATCTTTTTTGCAGGAGAAATCATTAAATGATATTAGAACACGAATTGATCAGCTTAGATCTAGCATGTCCATGAAAGAAGCTGAAATGGGAACAGAACTTGTGGATCACCTTACTCCAGAAGAAAGGGAGCAATTGTCACGATTAAACCCTGAAATTAAGGATCTTAAGGATAAACTTCTTGCATACAAGAATGATCGCATCGAGGTTGGTGGTGAAAAGAAGAAATAGTGTGAATGTTTGTTTTTCTTTTGTTTGAATAAGTCTGATATTTGATCTTTTCATTACAAACAGAGGGAAACAAGAAAAGCAGAGTTGGAGACTAATTTGGCTACCAACTTAAAGAGGAGAATAAATGAGTTACAGGCTACTATAGCTTCCATCGAAGATGATAGTTTGCCTAATTCAGCTGGCTTAAAAACACAAGAACTTAATGATGCAAAGTTGTTGGTTGACGAGACCAAAAAAGAGCTCAAAAGTGGGTCCCAAACATTCTGATCTACTTTATTTGACATTGCTTGAGCTTGGTCTTTTACTATTCTCACGAGTACACTCACTGCCATTTCGTGGTTTTAGGTCTCTGTGACAGCATTGATGAGAAGACAAAGCAAGTCAAGAAAATTAAAGATGAGAAAGAAAAGTTAAAGGTAGTATAATCTTAAACCAAGACGCTATCGTTTTTCCTATATGTATCTGACAAAAGTTTCTTGTTCTCTCAGACATTGGAAGATGAATGTGAGCGGAAAGTGCAAGATGTAGGTAAACAGTTGGAGGAACTATTTAGCCTTCGCAACTCACTCCTCGCTAAGCAAGAAGAGTATACAAAGAAGATTAGGGGATTGGGTCCATTGTCGTCCGACGCTTTTGACACGTATGTTTGTTCTCTTTCATATTGGTCGTGCATAATACTGTTTGGCTCTCTCAATTTAGTTGGAACTTTTACAGTAATATTGTCCTTATTTCCATTTTTCCAAGTACTTGTGCAATAAGTTTGTAGCCATCTTCGGCAGTAATTGTTATATGTCCTGAGATTTTTTTCCTAGGTGTTTTATCATATGTATAAGCTATGGAATATTATAGGTATAAACGAAAAAATGTCAAGGAGCTGCAGAAGATGCTACACCGGTGCATTGAACAGCTGCAACAGTTCAGCCATGTAAACAAGAAAGCGCTTGATCAATATGTAAATTTCACAGAACAACGAGAAGAACTTCAGAAACGGCAGGCAGAGCTTGATGCAGGAGATGAGGTAAAATATTGGGAGGTTTCACTCTCTTTACAAAATTCTATGTAGAAAGTAGAACTTATTTGACACATTTAAATATTTTTTGCAGAAAATCAAAGAACTGATTACAAATCTGGATCAGCGAAAAGACGAATCTATAGAACGTACTTTCAAAGGGGTTGCTCATCACTTCCGGGATGTATTCTCTGAGCTTGTGCAAGGTGGATATGGTAACCTTATCATGCAGAAGTTAAAGGCATGTTTCTGCTTCCCTTTCCTCGATAACACGTTTTGCTCTCTAGCTGTTGTTTACTTTGAATCCCTTGCGTGTCTTTTTCCATTTAAAAATGATTAGCTAAATATCAGAGTACATTCGAATGAGAGAAATTTAGTGTTCTAATAAACCATGTGTAGAGGTTTTCTCGTATTTCATTCTTGTCCGATGTGTTTTGTTTCCTCGTTAACTTTCACTTAAACATTTACTTTGTGTCTCCACAAAGGAATTACGTAAAACTAGCAGTAGTATCTTTACTATTATCTTTTGGATGATTCTTACCTCTGTGTAAAGCTTGTGGATTTAAAATTTTGCATACATATTCAGGATCGTGATGAAGATGATGACAATGACGATGATGTAAGTCATGAAGCTAATGCAGATGGAGGAAGGCTTGAGAAATACATTGGTGTAAAAGTTAAGGTACGTACATTAAGACTCCTCCAAACTAAAATATAAAGAAAGATAATATCATTAGCACTTGTCTGATCATAGTTGCTTTTTATTTGGTAGGTTTCGTTTACGGGTCAAGGAGAGACACAATCAATGAAACAATTATCGGGAGGCCAAAAGACCGTTGTTGCCCTCGCGTTAATCTTTGCCATCCAACGATGCGATACTGCACCATTCTATCTATTTGACGAGATTGATGCGGCACTTGATCCTCAGTATCGAACCGCTGTGGGAAACATGATTCGTCGTCTAGCTGATGATTATGGCACGCAGTTCATAACCACAACGTTCCGTCCCGAGCTAGTGAAAGTTGCGGATAAGATATATGGAGTGTTCCACAAAAACAGAGTGAGTATTGTGAATGTTATTTCAAAGGATCAAGCGTTGGACTTCATCGAGAAAGATCAATCCCATGATACATGATCAGGTCCTGAGGTTGGTTAACACTTCGTTGCATGACACTTGTTTATGTGAGTCAACGTTTTATCTGATTTGGTGTTCTAGGAATATATATATATATATATATATATTTATATATCTCTAATGTGCAGTTCAGGTTGTATAATTTATCTTAAGTATACCTGAAACCTTTCTAGACTTTGATGCATTTATGCTAACAACTTTTCGATTAATTTTGCGTAGTTATTTGTTTTTTCTTATAGGATAAAAATACAATAGAATTTGATGAATGCATTGCATACGTTATACTGTTTCGGGGACTTTCTCCTGCTTCGTTTTAAATGTCTATGTATGATAAGATGTCTTGGTGGAAAAAAAAAAACTTTTGAGCTAGGAACCGTATACATACATTGAAGAACTAAAATAAGGGGACATAAATTTCCAAACTGCAATTATTTTGTTCTGTTTTTTGAAAAGTTATTTAGATATAACTTATATTTATTTATTCATATTTTTTTTATTTATAGTAAAATACAGTAACTATTCGGATATCGAAAACAAATATACGAACTCATTTTTTTTTTCTGCTATTAGAATACACAAACTTTTAAATTGTATTCATTTAACATTATGAGTTGACGGAAAGTAGTTTTGTTAATTTTTAATAAAAGTAATAATAATATTTATACTAAAGTATTTTAAATATCCAAGGTAACAAAAAAAATCTTTAAAGTCTTTCAAATTTTAAGTCTGAGATGTGGAATCTTCACTGAACTTACTAGATCGTTCCTTGCTTCTCAGTTTGAAATCAGTGGTTCGATCTCCGTAACAGGTTTCTGAATTTTTGAATTGCTTTTGGTTTCTGAATTTTCCTAATGATTTTGAGCTATTAAATTTCGTATCACAAGGCTTACGGAGAAGCGGTAAAATTCCAATTTGCATTGCTCAAATATTTGTGTTCTAGATTTTGTTATCAGCGAATGGTGTGTGAAGATGTGTTTTGGATTCCAGAAGGAGATTAGTGTCGAGTGTTGATGAAGACAGTGAATTAAGGAGTTTATTGTTGGAGAAGGAGTTTTTGGAAAACCAAGTTAGAATGTTGGAGGAGAAGAACATAGCTGTGAATAGATTTTATAAAGACGTAGGGAAACCTCTCTCTCACGCGATTATTGAGAAACCTCACCTTTCATCGCCCTCCGACGCTGGTGGAACTTCGGTTCACCGGCGTCGGGTCTTCTTCCTTATGTGTTGCTTCTCTTCTTCTCTAGTTTACTTGCTCTTTCTTCCTTTTGATTCCTAGCCTGTCTCCCGTTTTATGTGTCGGCCTATGTTACTTCTCTTTTTCGGTGCTAGTGATGTCATCAAGCTTCACGATCTCATTTGATTCAGAACGGCATCAAGCACAACCTGGATCTGACCAATTCTCGGGTAAAACCCAAAGATCCCTCAGCTTTTCAATCGCCATCCACTGCTGTACCTATCGAGAGCTCACCATGTATATAGTTGCCCTTATTCCCGACGGTAGAAGCTCCCTTGGTATCGGATGTCGAAGAGCCTCCCCAAATCCAAGTCAAAAGTGGCCTCAACCCTGGAAACTGAGATTTATCTCAAACTTGCAGCTAGATGCTTGGAGTCTACCTGTTTCGCGACTCTCAGTCGTCCAACGTCTGCAATGGATCTCAGCATCGCTAGATCCAATAGTGATTATGGCGGCGGAAGGGTCTACCCGAATCCATCACGCTCCCTGATATGCTCAAATTAACCCTTAAAGGTATTCTATCAAATTAAGAGATCACGGTAGTACTTAGGGGTCGAATCCACAAAGACTTTGTGGCTTCACAATAGACCGTTTCGTTTCAAATTCAGCTAAGCAGTAAATAAATATTTAAAAGACAATTGCAAAAAAGTAAATAGAGATGTAAACAATGAGGGAAAAACGTCAGGTCTAGGAAACTTCTAAGGAAATCAATCCAAGAAGATAAAACAACTTGTCAAGATCTAATTAAAAACCGTTTTAGAACTCAAATCACTAATATATAGCTAACCAACTGTCGTTGCGAAAACTATATGTGACATAAACCTAAGAGACCAACTGTCGTTGCAAAACTTAAGATCTAGACAAGCTTTAAGTGCATGTTCGATATGTTCACAAGTTATCTAATCCAACTGTCGTTGCAATTATCTAACATGCTCACTAGGATTAGTTCAAATCTCAAATTACACCGTCGTGTTAATTTAACAACCTAATATCATACTTCTAGGTGATCAAGCTTGAATAAGCATTAAGTACAATCTTATATGAAGAACTAACAAGTTTGAATCTTAACCAGTGTTAAACCTAACAAATCATGAAATCCCTTGTGAGAATCCCTAAACCTAATTAGGGATCTACTCAGACATATCAAATGAAACACAAGACATAACTGAAATAGATATCATATAAAACTGAATCAAAAGTAGAATAGAAAACAGGGGTTCAAGATCTTCTCTCTAGAAGTACAAGTAGCAAGAACAGCCGGCCAAGCTCTCTAGTCTCTCCAAAACTTCGCAAAGCAAAGATAGAATAAAACTTAGGTCTAAACAATGACCTTAATATCCTATATATAGTCTAAAAACACGAGCTGGGTCTCTTTTGTAAACTTCTGGAACTTTTGGGGCAAAACTGCACATCTTCAGAACTTGATAAATTCCACATAAGTGATTGACGATGGGTGTTGAGCGACACCAACACTGGCGTCGATCGACACCATTGATCCCTGAAGACACCGACTTCGTCTTCTCAGCTACAAATGCTCCATATGCTCCATAATTGTCCAAAAGTCTCTAACACATGTAAACCTGCAAAAGACTCGATAAAGACTCGAAAGACTCAGTTAAGACTCAGTTAAGACTCGATAAAACACTTATATCATGGCTTAAAACCGGTAAAATCCATGATATATCAACTCCCCCAGACTTAGCTTTTGCTTGCCCTCAAGCAAAACAGAAAAATAAACAAGAGAAAGAAGTTTGAAAACACAGAAACTCATTTCGTCATAAGAGCACCACACTCACATTTACCTTAGTAATCCACTACAAACTCTTACCAGAAAGGATCTAGACCACCATGTACTTCACCGTAGATGTTCACAACTTCCCCGATTAAACCCACAATTTCACAGCATAGTCCACACTACCTTTATCGCCGGGTCTCATCTCTGATCTCGATGCCAAGGACCTTCTAAACTCTTTCACGTACAATACCAAAACCAAGACAACCATATAGCTATCGGTACTCTTTCTCTCCCCAAGACTTACAATTCTTTTCTCATTATCTTTTTTTTTTCTTTAAAAAAAATAATTCAAAGGTGTAGTGAATAATGAGGTCGCAGGAAATTTTCCTACCCCTCACTTCCATCTTTGCGTGATCATCTCAATCTCAAGTAGAATAATGAGGTCCTGGGAAAATTTTCTACCCCTTTACTTAAGAGAGCATCATATCATCTTTTTTTGGGATAAGGGAGAGGAGTACCACTTTGTTGTTTTACAGAGGTTGTCTTGTCCGATATGAACGATGAGTCAAGCCCTAGAACACCAATCATATTGATGAGGTAAAAAGAACTGACAGAAATTGGCTCGGGTGTTAGTGGATTTCTGCTGGACATATGGGCGTCTCAAGTCCACTATTAAGCCTTTGGTTTTTCCATTAATCTCAGATGCCAATCAAGCTTGAATCAAATGGTCACTTTAATTTCTGCAAATGTGATGGTTTCCTCGAAAAATCATAGTCTCATGGACTGGTTTTTGACTCAATAAAACAGACTCAACTGACTCGACAGACTTATAAGAAAACAAAAGACGGAGTTAGTAACTACCTCCCCCCCGACTTGAACAACACTGTCCCCAGTGGTGCCAAACCAGAGATAGGTAAAAAAAAGAGATGAAATAAAGTGAAACCAGAATTATGAAGACTTATCCGTTGGTGGGTGTTGGTGTTGATCGACACCAACGCTGGTGTCGTGATCACAGGGTGTCCGAGAGTTGGGAGGGTTTCTGCCCCTTACAAATTTCTTCTTGGTACCTAGACATAACCCCCTAAGGTTGGTCCTCGTTTCCGAGCCCTAATTCCAAACTTGTGATGCGGCTTCTAAGTCCCCAAACGCTTCGTTCAATCGTATCAATCTTTTCATGGATTGTTTTCATGCTTAGCTGTTGTATCTCTAAACATTCCTTCATCAAGTTCTCAAGCCTTTCTTCTTGGCTTCTCGACCTGGAACGGGCATTATCTTAATCTTGGAAGATTTGATGTGGGAGACGTACCTTGCAATGGTTTCCAGGAGACCGACTTTGATTATAAGTGGCATGAACTTCCCTAACGTTCTCTTCCCTTTTTCCCTCAGCGGATAAATCATCAAACTTAGCATTCTCCCTGGAAAAATCTTCTAAGCGGTTTTCAACAGCTCTTTCCTATAGTAGGCTTCATCGCAATCGGTTGGATAATCTTCTTCACTAGGCCATTCCGGTGTTGCGGACTGATCCGTGGGTTTTTCTTCCTGCGCTCTATCCCTTTCCTCTTGCACACATGCTTCATAAGCCTGATCATCCGTCCATTTTGAATACTCAATTGGATCATTGAAACCCCATTACAGAGCTTCAATCTTCTACTCCAGATGTTCCTCTATTGCATTGATCATGTATCCTGTGTTGGTAACATCCGATTCGATCTTCCTCACATCAAAATTTCGGTCAAGTAACTTGTTGTTAAGTTCCTCAACTTGGTCTTCCACTCGTTTGACTTAGCAAGCAAGGGCGGATAGCTGTAAGCTGAGATCTGAGGAATCCTCATCATGGGGAATCGCTTCTACTGAATTGTTCAAAGTGTCCACACAAAATGTCTGACACTCGATAGTGGGTCGGTTGATCAGCTTATCCATATCAAAACTCATCACGGACTCCCCCACATTCAGAGCTATCCGGCCTCCTCTAACATCAATATGCGCACCAGCAGTGGCTAAGAAAGGCCTTCCTAGGATAAGAGGATCCTTAAGCTCATCGCTATACTTAAAAACCACAAAATCTGTCGGGATCATGCAGTCACTATACTTAAAAGAGGATCGCTTCTACTGAATTGTTCAAAGTGTCCACACAAAATGTCTGACACTCGATAGTGGGTCGGTTGATCAGCTTATCCATATCAAAACTCATCACGGACTCCCCCACATTCAGAGCTATCCGGCCTCCTCTAACATCAATATGCGCACCAGCAGTGGCTAAGAAAGGCCTTCCTAGGATAAGAGGATCCTTAGGCTCATCGCTATACTTAAAAACCACAAAATCTGTCGGGATCATGCAGTCACCGACTCTCACTGGCACGTCTTCCAAAAGGCCTTCTGGTGTCATGATGCTTCTATCCGCAAGAATCAGAGTAATCCTGGTAGGCGTGAAGTCTGTCATCCCGAGTCCCACAACAACTGAATACGACATCAAACTCACACTGGAACCCAAATCACACACGGAATTCTTAAACCTTTATTGGAAAATAGAACAATCCAAGACAAAGCTACCCGGATCGACAAGCTTCTCCGGTATCATGTTCTGAATGACAGCACTACAGACCTCAGTCATCAT
Source organism: Barbarea vulgaris (assembly GCA_963667165.1). Lineage (NCBI taxonomy): Eukaryota > Viridiplantae > Streptophyta > Magnoliopsida > Brassicales > Brassicaceae > Barbarea > Barbarea vulgaris. The sequence continues at coordinate 14,998,706 of OY763892.1, forward strand.
CATAACTCTTTCTTCCTCTCGCATATCCTGCGTAAGTCTTGATGGCATCAATCAATTGAATCTCAATGGTGAGCTTATCCATTATTGCTCTGCACTTAGCCTCATACAACTCCTGTTTAGACTTCATTTGGCTCTTAGGGACAGGAACCTTAGGTATATATACTCGCTCAGGTGCTTTCTGCAGCTTCTCAACAATCGGTGCGTCTGGTGACGACTAGTGTCGGTCGACACCAATGGGAGGGTGTCGGTCGACACTGACCGGTGTTGGTGCTTCCTCTGGTGTCATGGGCTCTGGTGCCGATCAACACTGATGATGGGTATCGATCGACACTGGCGGCTCATCAGAAAATTCCTCGTCGATTTCTTCAAAGTCCACAACCTCTTCACCCTTCTGCGACCTTGCCAACACAAGATTCAACTCTTTACCACTTCTCAGCCTGATAGCATTGCAAGGATACTTAGAGTTGTTATCAATTCTTCCTGGAAGAACTCCATCAGGTCGTTTTGCAGACCCATCAGTCTGTGCAACCTGGAGATCGAGCTTCTTCACGTGAATGTTCAAAGCATCGATCTTACCATTCAGATCAGTATACATCGAGTCAATCTTCCCATTAAGATCAACCGTGATCTTCTGATGGCCCTCTAAAATCTGGTCCAACATGGACTTTATCTCGTTCTGCTCAGTATTAGCGGGAGGTTGCTGATAGTAAGAAGATCCATAGTTCATGTTGAAGTCATTGTTGCTCTAGAAGGGCTTCTGATACTGGCTCTTAGGGACGTAACCAGACGATTTCTGATTACCGGCGAAGATACTCCGCTGATTATTCCCACTGTAACTACCTCGGTTCTCCTGATTGCCATAACGTTGACTCTGAAATCCAGTGCCACTTATGTAGTTGCAATCCTCTTCCTCATAAACCTGCTCCGGCTCAGATGTATCAACCTCTGCAGTAAAATGAACTGACTTCTTGTTTGTCAGGATACTGTGAACTGAATCCAACTTTGTCTTTAACTCAACAATCTGCTTCCCATCTATGCCTCCAGCTTGTTTCTGTCGCTCGAAATCAGCATTCTTGGTGCTATTGCTAGACGCCAAGTTCTCAATCAACTCATAGGCTTCCTCTGGAGATCTGGTATTGAAGTTCTCATTGCTCGCTGAATCAAGAGCCATCTGGTACCTCCAATCATCTCCTCTTAAAAAGATACCCAACAATTGAACCTGGGAGAAACCATGATGCAGAAAATCTCTCTGATACGCTCTGAAACGTACGTACCCATGTAGCCTTGAATGCCTCAGTAGGCCTCTGTGTAAACTGAGACATGTTGTTTCTCAAATTCTCTGAACGCGCACCATCATAGAAGTTTCTCAAGAAAGCCTTCTTGGTATCTTTCCAACTAGTCAGATATCCTGTCGGTAACTGCTTCAACCAGTAAGCCGCTTCACCAATAAGAGAGTGTGGGAAGAGCTTACAGAAGAGATAGTCATAGCTGACTTCATTGATCTTCATGCTGGTTACCAAATCCTCGAACCTCTCAATATGGTCCATAGGGTGCTCATGAGGCAATCCGGAGAATGGGTGCTGACCCACTAAGGAGTAATAGGACCGCTTCAGCTCGAATTCGTTCCTCTCAATGGTTGGGAGGCGAATCATAGACCTGTTAGCATAGAACTCATCAGGCATGTTGTAATCTCCCAGTGTCCTTCCCCTGTCGACTTGAATCTGCCTCTGTGCGACAGCAACTTCACCTACAACTGCCGGCGGTTGGGTCGAGCGACACAATTGGGTGGGTGTCGATCGACACCCTCGTCCTCGACGATCACGTTGCCCTCTGCATCGAGTTTCTGACCTTGCTCGTTGCGAATATGACCCTCTTGGTCTCTAAAAACTCCAGCTTCATTTTGTCGTAGTATCACAGGACCAACCATTTCAACTGGTTTCTTCACTTTTCTGATCGTACGTTCTAACTTTGCAAGCTCTTGATTCGAAATAAGTACAGGCTCACTGTCTTTGTTGCTCACTGTCTTTGTTGCTCCGAGTTTTGCGATTAGGCATACACCTGAAACACACCAGACAAAAAGAAAGAACGATGTAAGTAAACTGAAAAATAAAAACTTAGACTAAATTCTACACTTAAGTCTATTGGAAACTCAAAAGAAACCCCGACAACGGTGCAAAAATTTGATGTGCTCAAATTATTCCTTAGAGCTACTCTCTCAAATTAAGAGATCACGGTAGTACTTAGGGGTTGAATCCACAAAGACTATGTTGCTTCACAATAGACCGTTTCGTTTCAAATTCAGCTAAGCAGTAAACAAATATTTAAAAGACAATTGCAGAAAAGTAAATAGAGATTAAACAATGAGGAAAAAATGTCAGGTCTAGGGAACTTCTCAAGAAATCAATCAAAACAGATAAAACAACTGGTCAAGATCTAATTAAAAACCATTCCAGAACTCAAATCACTAATATATTGCTAACCAACTGTCATTGCGAAAACTATCTATGACATAAACCTAAGAGACCAACTGTCGCTGTGAAACTTAAGATCTAGACAAGCTTTAAGTGCATGTTCGATATGTTCATTAGTTATCTAATCCAACTGTCGTTGCAATAATCTAACATGCTCACTAAGATTAGTTCAGATCTCAAATTACACCGTAGTGTTAATTTAACAACCTAATATCATACTTCTAGGTGATCAAGCTAGAATAAACATTAAGTACAATCCTAGATAAAGAACTAACAAGTTTGAATCTTAACCAGTGTTAAACCTAACAAATCATGAAATCCCTTGTGAGAATCCCTAAACCTAACTAGGGATCTACTCAGACATATCAGATGAAACACAAGACATAGCTGAAATAGATATCATATAAAACCGAATCAAAAGTAGAATAGAAAACAGGGGTTCAAGATCTTCTCTCAAGAAGTACAAGTAGCAAGAACAGCCTCAAGCTCTCTAGTCTCTCCAAAACTTAGCAAAGCAAAGATAGAATAAAACTTAGGTCTAAACAATGACCTTAAAATCCTATATATAGTCTAAAACACGAGCTGAGTCTCTTTTGTAAACTTTTGGAACTTCTAGGGAAAAACTGCAAATCTTCAGAACTTGATAAATTCTGCATAAGTGCTTGACGATGGGTGTCGAGCGATACCAACGGTGGGGTCGATTGACACTATTAATCCTTGAAGACACCGACTTCGTCTTCACAACTACAAATGCTCCATATGCTCCATAATTGTCCAAAAAGTACCCAACACATGTAAACCTGCAAAAGACTCGATAAAGACTTGAAAGACACAGTTAATTAAGACTCGATAAAACACTTATATCATGGCTTAAAACCGGTAAAATCCATGATATATCACTCCCCCTACCCTAGTTCCCTCAATCTTTCTCCACCGCCTCCAACCTCCGGTGATATCTCTTTCCCCTCCGAACACAGTTTCGCCGCTGTCCACCTACCACAATCAAAGCTTTGACATCGCAGTCCAAAAGATCGTAGGGTTTTCCTTATTGGGTTTACCCCAATTTGGCACATCTTATGTCTCATATTGGACCATTTACAAAATTGGAGGCCCATCACCATCATCCCCTAGGCCCAGGTCCGTTTTAAACTCAAAAGTTTACTATTCATTTTGTATTGTTGAGCTGACACTTTTCTACGATTAGCCGAAGACTCCTCTCGAGACTAGAGTTGACTCTATTACAAGGCTTAGTCGATCATCACGTTATGGCCAATAGCTCACGATTTGGTTCTGGTTTGTTCAATCACATTCCACTCTTATTGACCTTGAGGGTCCTTTGCATCCAAGCCCCTCAATCCCAGAGAGATTCTTGGCTCCGCCCTCTTCATGGAGAGTAAAAGAGGTGCTCGTCTTGTGTGTTATTATCCCAATTTCCGACGACCTAAAGACTTTTAGCAACCGTCGCAGACTTGCAGTGGCAGCCCCTTCTTAACAATTCTGCACATTACCGCTATTTCCTCCTTTTGGGGAGAGACCCTTATCACCGCATTCCCCTTTTATAGGGAGATCCCTTATCCGCTTGGAGAGAATTGATAACATCGTATTTTTACCTATTATAGCTATTGTTTTCTTGTGTTTTTGAGAATATTTTGGTATTATATCATGTCAAAAGAGCCAAATATCATCTATTTCAGGTTCAAGAAGGTTTTATAGGTTTTAAGGCAAAACAGACCAAAGAGCGAGCAAAACCTGTTTCTAGACTGTTTCAGACCGTCAGAAGTATGACATCCGTTGAAGGCCTTCCCGATCATCAAATTTGGAGTTCTTGGTGTCTGTGGAAAGATAGAAGAGTCTAGATTCACCTCGGACAAGAATCAATGGAATCCATTCAGCCGTTTAGAAGATACGGCCTGAAGAGTAAAGCCATGTTGAGACCGGTCACAAGGAGTGTGACCGGTACAGAACCTGAAGACCAGACCGGGTACAGAGCCTGTGAACGGTATGAGTCCTACTACAGAGCCCGGTCAGAAGGCCCGTGACCAGTATGGATCCCCTCGCCTAGTACTTTCCTAAAACAATGAGTTTAGCCCTAAAAACCCTAAACCGACCCCATGACCTATAATTACCCATTCTTATTGATGTTTAGCCGTGTGCCTCCAAGAAACCCTAAAATGACCAGATAGAAGCCGCCGCCTACCTCTTGCTCGTTGAAGCCCTTGAAGACCACCAAAACTCTTTCTCTTTCTCTTGTTCTTACTTTGTTCTAAAGGAGAAGTTTTTGCATCTTGTAATCATGTTACAGAATTAATCTCTAAACCTTAATCTCAATTCTTATTCGTTTTATGCTTATGAATTGCTTAAACCTTATTTTTATGATTCCTTTACGCATGATTGAGTAGTTTACTTGTTAGGTTTAAAGAGAAAATAAAAGGGGGCGACGTGATCTGTAGGTTTAGGTGGCGAGATCTGTAGCTTTACATGATTCGTTTACGCTGTTCTTTTGGTCTAAGCTTTCCCTTAATGCATGTAGTTTGCGTCATGAACTATCTCTAATCACATATACTTAGGTTTTGCTAGTAGCTTGCATAATTTCTAGAAACTAGCTTGGATGAATGTCGTGTTATAAGAAGCACATACCACTTACTTATAGGGCTTCATGGACTAGAATCGAACTCGTTAATAATGCTTTGATATGTGCGTCGTTGCCTGCGTAGGTTGAATAACAGAGTATAACGATTTTAGACGATTATCTCTATGGATTATATGTTCATTGTTCATTAGTGCTTCGTATGTCCGAGACTGGGAAGTAAAAATGCATTAATTGTCTTAGATTTGTCTAACACAATTATTTACATTCCTATATTATTTACATTCTTTTATTATTTACATTCTTTTGTATTGCTTTTATTTGGTTATTGCACCAGCCTTAACATGAGTTCTGCGTATCATCCTCAATCATATGGTCAAACGGAGGTTACTAATCGTTCTATAGGCGACATGTTACGTTTTTTAGTGGGTGATCCTATTATATCATGGGATATGGTGTTGTGTAAGGCTTAATTTGCGCATAATCATGTAGTGAATTGCAGTACATCTTATAGTCCATTCCGGGTCATATATATATGGTATCATTCCCCGAGGTCCGATTGATCTTGGTGTGGCAAAATAGATTTTACAGTTGATCCAATAAGTGATTTGATCAAACACGTTTCTATTGATTTGGTTTCGAAACCATTAGTTATATGCACAAAGATACCCCTTAAACAATAATGTTATGCACAAAGATGCCCTTAAACAGTAATTATATTTTATGTGTAGAAAATCTGAATGACAACTTTAAAATGTGTAAAGGGGTATATATACATTATCAGTTTTATTGTCCACATCTGTTTCTTTTTTGTTTTGTTTCTTTTTATTATGGAAAATAATATAATATATGTATTAAAGCAACGACGGCTCACCCGACCATGTGGATTAGATGAAGAAGTTGTTAAGTATGAAAGTAGAGAACCCCAAATACGGCCGGTATGGAGCAGAAAATAGAAACATATAATATTAAATATAACATTTCATCATGGGTTTGCATGATTTTAATAGTCATTGCAATTACTTATTTTCTAGTATATTATTAAGTCTAAAATCATAATAAAAAAATCTTAAAGAGTATTAACGTACATACATGAAAAAGTGATAGTTTTGAAATTATAATTGCGATAATATTTTCTAGAAAGTTTTCAACCTTATATTCAAATTGGAAAATTGTGCTACGATAACGGAGATAACACATAACAAGTTTAAAGTTTTCACATATCGAATGAGGTAAAATCTAAATTTGTGTAAAAATAGGTTTTACAATCGAAACTTAAGGAGGTAGATAGCTTAAATTAGATATATTTGAATGTGAGATAAATCTAACGTCTAATACACATTTACAAGCAAGTATATATACTTTTTAATTTCTTTCTAACTTTAAAAACACCAGAAATTCATTTCTAATATTTAGGATGAGGAACTCCATTCCACGTTCATGCACCATTGTTACTTGCGTCATCATTCTTGTGTTAGGTTTGTATTTACATTTAAAATTGTTTTAATATTTAAGTTAACTATGTTATTTAAAAATAAGAAAAAGCCTGATAATAAATATTAATATTTGTAATATTGTAGTAACAGGAGCAATGGGGAGGAGAATGAAGAACAAGCGTTGCATTAAAAAGCATCCAGTTCTACGTGATACCTGTCTTGATTTAATGATGCATATAAGGTGTAATAATTTTTGTAAGGAAAAATACAAAAAAGAGGACGGACCAATAGGTGACTGCTATCAAAAGGAGTGCATTTGCACGTATAAGTGTAATTGAATCGTTTGTTTTGCATAAGTTTTGGAATAAGTGAATAAGTAGTCTCACTAATTTGAAAGAGTCGTTGTGTGTCCGTCATTCCCGTTTATGAGTCAGTCATTTGCTTTACTAATTTGTATTCCCTATAAAAGGCATTAGAAGGCTATGAATAAATATTAGATCATTCAGTGCATTAGTTGTGTGTTCTCTGAATTTACAATCAAAATATGTGTCCTTAATTTTTTTTTTTTCGTTTACAATGAAACACAGTTTTATTTAAAATTAGATAAGGACCCGCATATATGCGGGTTCTTAGAAAATATTTTATAACCTGTAAAATAAAAATTAATAGCAAAAAATAGGGAAAAAATCATTTCTACAAAATATAATATAAGATTGGTTTTCAATCTCAGATATTTTTATTAGGTTTCTAAATAAATGATGTAATATGCATCTGTATATCAAATTTTTCATTCTCCTATGTATATTGAATTATTATTTTTATTATTTAATTACTATTATTTTTGGGGTTTTAAATTAATTTTGATGAACTGGTTTTTCTATTCATATTATAATTAGATTTTGAGTTTGTTTTAGTGAGAAGTTGAAAGAGTACAATTTTTTTTTATTGTAGTAAAAATTTATAGTCTTTTGCTTTTTAGGATTTGACGGTGTGTTATTTTTTATTAATAATTTTTTTTTAATTAGGAAAAAATCATTTAAAGCTACACCAAAAATTTCCAAGACATGACTACATATCCAAGCTATTTTATATGTTGGACAATACTCAATAATTACCTTTTCATCAAGTAATACTAAATTTGTTCCTATGAGCTCATTATTTTTTAGTTTATGAATTCCGACTTTCGAAGAAGACGCACCATAACATGAATATGACGATAAAATTGTTTTTGATCTAATTGATCCAATTTCAAATAACTTTTGGTGTTAGTCATCATACATCAATAAAAATATCTTATTAGAAAACGTTGTCTGATAGAGTTTTTTTACTTGTTGGTAAACGTTGATAGAAAAATAAGAGGGTATCAAACCACGAAATTCAGAAGTTAAGAGAGAGAAACGCTCTCAGCCACGACTCCCGAGGCAATCTCGTTGATGGTTCTCTCCGGCGCCGGTAAAGCTGAGGCTTGCCGGCGTCGGGAAATTTCCTCTGCTGATTGTGTTCTTGAGCTACCTTGTTCTTTTCTTTTCGTTTTTTCCCTTCGAAATCTTGTCAAATTGGCTCTAGCAAAGATTAGTCGGATGCTTCTCACCGGATTTATAACCGGCGACCCTTTCTTTGGATCGAATCTCGACTCCAAAATATCCTTCTCCCTCTTAGGGAAGATATTTTCTCACCTGCTGAAGATCTGGCTCACTGAAGAAAGACTTTGTGCGTTCAGGCCTCCAACCTCGATTTTGAAGCGAATCTTAACTCTTTTTCCATCTTCGAACTCGATTCTGGTATGTCTCATGGGTTCGCCGGAAACTTGCTGGTTTCTAGAGCTATATGGAGTCAAGTCAGGTTGGAATACAAGTCTGGTGCTTCTCTCGATCTTGCTCTCAGCCTCCTGGTTCGAAGATGATCTTGCAGCAGTCTGCCGGCAGCCTCTTCTCACGATCTCGAGCTGTCTAGGGCGAACATGTTTGTGGGTGATGATCTCTATTTGGGCCTGGCCCAACAATTTTTCAACTTTGGTATTAATTTTCTCAAGACCTCCCCTCGGCCCATTAAGCTTCAAGGACCAAAAGCCCAATTACTTATGCAAAGAGGTTAAATGGGCTTGTGAGAAGTGTCTTTACTCGTCCAGGCCACTTGGAGCTCCCACCAACGATTTCTATTGCAGCCGGCTTCCCTCACTGGTACCCATGTATCTCATTATCATGTTTTTTATGTTATTCAAGATGGGTTGCCTTTCGGTGTTGTGTTCTCATGAAAAGAGAATGTACTCATACTTCTCCTCTGTTCATGAGGAAGATCTTTAACCCCTTTCCTCCTTTTGGGAGAGATCCTTTATATCATCCTCTGTTAAAGAGCGAATTCTACCTCCATTATGTTCTCTCTGGATGAGAGTTGTTTCATATCCGGTTGTTAAACCGAGAATGCTTGTTATACTTCTAACTGATTTGTTATCTGTAGAGATCTTATCGAGATCAGAAGATGCAGTAGGGATCGTTACATTGATACCTATCGGTTTGGATAATTTTTCAAAGTCACATGATGCAGAAGATGCAGTGACTACCCTTCAGTTAGCAGCTTACAAAGTCGTGAGAACTGAAATCTTGTTGGCACCAAGAATTTTCAAATCCTCCGACTTCTTTGTTAACGATTTATCAAACTCTCATCAGTTTGTGTCTCTATCCCTTAGTTGGTTTAGTTTCTTTGTTTCAATTGTAGCCGTTAGGCTTGCATATCGGGTTATGTACGATAATGCCTCTATCTTTGTAATCGTTTAAGTATGAAGGAATTCGAGTGACAAAAAAAAAAAAAAAAAAAAAAAAAAAAAAAAGAAAAATAAGAGGGTGAATTATATTTTATAGTAGAAAAAAACCTGTCTATTAAACTTATTTTTCCTAATATTATTTAAAAGTATTGTGGGTGAATTTTATTTTATAGTGAAAAAAACCCGTCTATTAAACTTCATTTTCCTTATATTCAAAAGTATTGTGCCTTTTTGTTTTCTTAAATTATGTTAATAAATGGAAAAAAAATTATCTTTATAGCTTTTAATTAGGGAAAATGTATCTATAAAAAAAACCGTGTATAAGATTTATTTTTGCTACTAGTGAAAGGTATTTAATTCTTTTTCCAAGTTTTTGTCAATGTTTTTATTTTCTTTTCCATGGTATGATTATTATTATTATTTTTTCTAATTAAAATTTGTATATTTTAACAAATTAATGATTTCCTTAAATTATTTAGTTTTGTTATTATATTAACAATTTTGACACATGTCAAGGTTATAGCTGACACGTGTCATGATCTTGTTAATTATAATTTTGACATGTGTCAAATTATCGTGAGTCCAACCCAATTTTGTATAATAAGAAGATAAGAAAGAATCTGATAATGAAATAAGTATGTATTTTGTACCACCATCGAAGTTACTTTCTTCGACTTTCTCTCACATATATTCAATTTTACTGTTCTGTTTCGATTTTCTTGCTATATTTTGCATGATTTTAGTTATTGGCTTCTTTAATTTCTCATTCCAATGAAATTTGGGTGTTATATTCTTCTTCCTATATTTATCCATGTTTACGGAAACCATCTTAATATCCCCTTCTTGCCATATTTAATCTTCTAGCTTCTTCGTTAATTTATCTATTTTACCCTGATTAGGTTTGTTAATTTTGTTATTTCTCCAAAACAAATTATCGCTGTTAAAAATTATATTTCTCTATTCACAAATCTTATTCTTACACATTTCTTTGTATGCTTTTATTTCATATTCGCTTTTTTACATACTTTTTTTTTGTTTTGTTCACTACAAATCTATCATATCTTCCTTCAACTATATCGATGGGAGTCCTACGGCTGACGCCTAACTTCCTTCCCACATTTTCACTGATAAATTTTTTGGCGTTACAAGTATAAAATTACAGTTTATCCTAAGCTATGGTGGATTGCACTTATCTTCAAAAACCTAGGACGATTGCATGATTCTTCTTTAGGGAGATTTTTGCAGTTACCTTCTATTTTCACTTTCTCATTATGAGTTGTGATTTGTGTTTGCTGGAAAGCCTTGGAGGTTTTCACAGAGAGAATATGTAATAGTTACTAGACTTAACTGTCGGAATCTACCGGATAATCATGGCAAGGGTAAAATGTTGTTAACGATTTTTCTACATGGCACTCCTTTTTCCACTTTGAGAAAACAGTTACTGCACCAATGCTGGTAAAAAAAAAAAAAAAAAAAAAACCTTGAGAATCATGATATCGAAGATCCTGATTTCAAATATGCTTGCTTGTTGAGCTTTTTATTGACATCGACAAGTTTCTCTCGTTCCCATGGGAAACAGTTTCTTTCCATTTTTTTTGTCTAAAGGAAATTACTTGTTTGATAGAACAAACTTTGGTTCTTCAATTGGTAGCTTAAGAAGCTATTCCTGCATTCAAATCTATTGTTCCCGGTGACGAATGTGTTAGTATTCGGTTCTCTAAAATGCTTTGTACAACTGGTATCAGGATCCCTAAAGTCATGCACATCGAAAACCACATTCAGGTCTCTCAGTTTTATATATGTTTTTTTTTCAATTTATATCAATAAATAGTCATATATTAATATCATTAATTTATTATATCTTTCAGGTTCATGTATATCATTTTATTTCTAGGCTTGATCCGGAAGGTTTTGATCCTCAAATTCGATCTCATCATGCCTCTGGCTCTGACCCCAAGATCGATTACATGCTCCAAATGATAGAGAATGGTGATGAATTTTACCCTTAAATGTGACTTTTAGTCATACACACATATATGGAAATTGAACTGTCCTTAATTCCTCCAGCTCCCAAGACAAAAAAAAAAAAACAATCCATATATGTCAAATCATTCGAAGAGGAGGCAAAGCCAAGTTTTCGTCCTTCTACTACAAGAAAACAAGGTTTTAGCGACTGCACTAGGAGTCACTTAATAGTCGCTAAATGGAGGATCACGACTAAACCATGTTGTCATGTAATAGTCGTAGCGTAGTCGCAACATTTAGTGACTAATTTGCGACTACTCTATGAATTGTATAACGACTATTTGGCGACTACATAGACTATTGCATTATTATTTTTATTTTTATTTTTTTTAGCTATAACAAAATAAGAATTTGGTATGTGACTGATTGGAATTGGTATTGTTTCTCAAATTGACGAATTTAAATAACATGACATTTGATTCAAAATATTCATTACTTTATAAAAATGCAAACTCCAACACATACAAAAAAAGTGACAAGTTCATGAGAGTGATTAACATTGAGTTAAGAGATAGGGAGTGATTAATAAATAACCTAAGAAGTAGATGGAGTTGCAGGAAGACCGGTTGAGAGAGGCTTTGTGGTTGCTGCAGCTGAATGACTCGCCACGAAGTTGAGAAAGTGAGGATCAGTTTGTCGCAGATACTTTTCCACCGAGGACAAGTGCTCGAGCTTGTCCTTTTGCTCAGCCGCAGTTCGGGAGTTGCATCACAGGCAGCAACCTCAGCATCATGCTGTTCATTATAAGCAGCCTGCTATTCGATTTTTTGTTTAGCTTCCTTCAATTTCTCTTGCAGTGCCACAAACGATGAGGAGTCTCCCGGTTGCTTGCGCTTGCCATTGACAAGAGTCTCCTTTAGTAATAGTCCGAACCAGTTTTGATCCTTTGTTGCGAGTAAAGACCTACACTTAAGTTAAGCTATCTCCACAAAAAACAAAAAACAAAAAACAAATCAGCATCAACAGAAATTGAAAAACTAACAGAAAAAGACTTACACTTAAGTTATCTCCACAAACATAACAACAACACAAAATAAACACAGGTCCACTGGAAAAAAGAATCTATGAAAAGGAAAGAGCTTAGCAAACCAAAAATATTAAAGATAAAGGCTTAGGTAGTCAAAACAAGCATAAGGAATATGAGTTCAGAAACAGATAAAAAAAAAACAAAGTCAATGAGATCTAATGATATGATTAAATAATTTCCAAGACAGATTCTGTGTGAGTGAGAATGATAACTACTGCAGACCACAAAGCAGCCAGCGCAATAATTCACAACTAAAACCGAACATGCGACTATTTTACTCTTGAAGTCCTTGCTGGCATTTTCTGTTGCAACTCTGGCAAAAAAACTGTTTAAATTACTAATTTGCAACATACGGACCAGACAATCCAAAACGTATTGAGCAGAACATAAACAAACAAAAATGCAGAAAAATATGAAGTGACGAAACAGTTTGAACTAAAAAAACTATTAGTATACAGTTCAAGAAGAAGTTGGATTCTCGGAGCCACAAATTGGAACATGATCAAACCTGGGATTACTTAGCACCTATTGACCTTACTCAAACACATAGAAACTGGATAGAACCACGCAAACACATAAGCAACATGAGTCTGAAGCAACAATACAAAACCTTTAAACACAAGACTACTCGTTTGGTCAGTTTCAAGACTACAAAACAAACAACATCAAGAAAACACCAAACAAAAGATAGAGACAAACAAACAAGTTCTGCAATACAGTAACATGATCACATCAAACAAGTTCTTGTCTTTAAATTGACCAAAAAGATACACAAGTATGCATTTGAGATCTTTTTAACAGAACTAAGAGATAATGAAAATAGAAGCAAGAAGCAACATGGAGGTTAACTCAATGCTTTATAGCTACAAGGGAAATAAAACCAACCTCCCATAGCAAATATGCCGGCATTATTAATCAGAACATGCAAAAGTCATAACCGGGAGTTCCAAGTACGAGCAAATCTCGCGACATAATCCAATGAGAGAAGATCAAGTTCCATTACCTTAGCAAAACCAAACAGAGTATCATCATCAGCAGCAGCACTATGTAGATGTTACAAACCAATACATTTGGTCTCTAACTAATATGGCTTAGCCACAGTCTAAAATCTGAATAGATCACAGAGTGTTATGAAGACTTTACACAGTAGAAAACGGTTTACATATGTCAATAAGCATTCTTTGACTCTTATCAAAATTGAATCCGACAAACACACATAATAAGCCACATAAAGTGTAATAAGTAAGCATATCATCAATATATGGAGAGAGGAATCCTAGAGAAAATACTAAAATTACCTCGATAGTAAAAGGGAGACCTCTACCAGACCACTCGTTCTGCCATTGCTGAATCAGCTCCTGAGCTGCTTTTGTGTTCCTCACGGCCATCATAACACGAGCACCAGCCTCTGGAAGCAGCCTGCGAACAAAGAAACTAAAGGAGCTAAAAAGCTTAGGGAAGTTTGAGCAATTCGAGTACCCAAAACAAAAGCAACTTCGTGCAAGCACCAATCTAGATGAAATCAAACTCAATTTGTTAGAGAAAAACCTAGTGGTCTCGCGGCCAATGCCGAATTTTCAGTCCACGTTCAAATAACGATAACCCAACTAAGATGAAAGAGAATTATCACAACATTAAGCATGCTAGATAAGAATCAAACACGAATTTCAGAAAACAGAGCCATGGCTATTTAGAGAAGGAAGAGATGAAACAATTTATGGAGATAGAGAAGGAGCAGACGTACCCGGTTGAGTCAAGCCGGGGGTTCATGAGTGCGACGGTCAGAGTTCTGGCTGTAAGGAGGCCCGGCTTATCGACGATAATGAAGATATTTGAGATTTGAGGGTTTTTTTTCTTCTGAATGTTCGGTGAGGAAGACTAGTGATGATTTGTTTTTTTTTCTAAGTGTGGATGATGAGAAAAGTAAAGTGAATTGCGTCAATGAGAAAATTAGGTCAATTTGTCATTTAAATTAATCTAAAAACTTTATTTTAAAATCTGCCAAAGGAGTAGCATATTAGTCGCTAAATTAGCGACTATTTTGCGATTACTATTTCCTGTATGCAATATAGTCATGAATTAGTCGCTAATTTACGGCTATATTACTGACCACTAATGTTGGTCGTAATAAAGCGACTAATTTATGACTAAATATTTTTAGTCGCAAAACAGTCGCATTTTAGTGGCTAATTAGTCGCAACATTTGGCGACTAAATATATAGTCGCCAGATGTAGTCAGAAAAACTATGTTTTCTTGTAGTGCAATAACTAAAATCATGCAAAATATTGCAAGAAAATCGAAATAGAACAGTAAAATTGAATATATGTGAGAGAAAGTCGAAGAAAGTAACTTCGATGGTGGTACAAAATACATACTTATTTCATTATCAGATTCTTTCTTATCTTCTTATTATACAAAATTGGGTTGTACTCATGATAATTTGACACGTGTCAAAATTATAATTAACAAGATCATGACACGTGTCAGCTATAACCTTGACATGTGTCAAAATTGTTAATATAATAACAAAACTAAATAATTTAAGGAAATCATTAATTTGTTAAAATATACAAATTTTAATTAGGAAAAATAATAATAATAATCGTACCATGAAAAAGAAAATAAAAACATTGACAAAAACTTGGAAAAAAAATTAAATACCTTTCACTAGTAGCAAAAATAAATCTTATACACGGTTTTTTTATAGATGTTGTAAAACTAGAGAAAAGAATGGGGAATTTCGTGCTTATTATTGATAGATCATGTATCTTTTATATAAGGATCAATACATAAGATAAAAGGAAGTTTCTTTTTTCCTATTCCTAAAGGGAAAAGGAAATTACCCTTTTCTTAAATAGAAAAAGGAAAGTACATAATAAGGTAATTCCTAATACAAAGAGAAAACTATATGCCGCCTTAGTCTTGACTATGGCCGGACTGATATTGACTATGGCCGGACCGGGCTGGACTGAATATGGACGGGCCGGTTCGGGCCTAAGTGGGCTAGACTTGGTTATGACAATCCACAATGATTTATAACACTCCCCCTTGGATGTCATAACCGTAAATGGGCTCATAATACGCTTTAGATGTTGCCTCATTAAAACCTTACCAGGAAAACCCAATTGGGACAAAACCGTGGTGAAGGAAAAAGAGTACAACACGTATTACTCCTCCTGTTCTGAGTCTCACTGAAGATCCTTTAGACGACGCATTCCAATATGATGAAGTAGCTTCTTGAGCGTTGAAGTTGGAAGCGCCTTGGTGAATAGGTCCGCTGAATTCTCACTTGAACGTACTTGTTGCACAAGAACTTCTCCGGCTTTCTGCAAATCGTGAGTATAGAAGAACTTTGGCAAAAAAATCGTGAGTATAGAAGAACTCCGGCCATAGTCAATATCAGTCCGGCCATAGTCAAGATTAAGGCGGCATATAGTTTCCTCTTTGTATTAGGAATTACCTTATTATGTACTTTCCTTTTTCTGTTTAGGAAAAGGGTAATTTCCTTTTCCCTTTAGGAATAGGAAAAAGAAAACTTCCTTTTATCTTATGTATTGATCCTTATATAAAGGATACATGATCTATCAATAATAAGCACGAAATTCCCCATTCTTTTCTCTAGTTTTACAACACGTTATCAGCACGAGCTTGCTCTAAGAAACCCTAAGCTAAAAACCCTAAAAACCGTTTTTTTTACTAAACCCTAATTCCGTGGTGTTCTTCCTCCATTGACGTCAAGACCATTAAGCTTTTCTCAAAGTAAGTTCATACAGCTTTTCAGAGGTTAAGGCGAACTCAATCTACAAAGTTCATACAGCCATTACAAAGGTTAAGGCGAACTAAAGATCAAAGCTTCAAGGTAAGTAGCGTGAAGAACCCTAAAACCCTAAAATCATGAAAATCGCTTGAAACCCTAATCTGATTCATGAATCCGTTTAATTTGTTGATTGATTGGTTGTTTAATTGATTGTTTATCATCCTGATTCATGAATTGAAACCCTAATTTGCATGAAACCCCAAATTGAGAAAAAACCCTAATTTGGTCAAAACCCTAATTTCCTTTTCTCATCTAAATTCGAAATTGGTTGCATGCTTTTAATGAAATCCGCCTGTTTGTTTCATTAAACTGATTGTCTTGATTGATTGTTCAAGGCTGATTAATTGTTTAAAAGTTGAATTGCATGATAAGACCTAACTTGCTAAAAACCCTAAAATTGGGTTCATCTGAAATATGTTAGAATCCGCATGCTAGGATCATACAGATTTTTGCTAGGTTGCTAGTTAGGATTATCTTATCAGAATCATAAGACTTGTTTAATGATCATCATGCATCCGCGGATTGGTTTGCATCATATGCATACAACTTGATTTTCATGAAACTTAGAAAATAAAGATATATGTTTCAGATGTCGAATATCACAAGTCTGGATTTTACTGCCCTTGATCTCTCTGGTGAAAATTACTTACAATGGGCATTGGATATAACGATAGGTTGCTAGTTAGGATTATCTTATCAGAATCATAAGACTTGTTTAATGATCATCATGCATCCGCGGATTGGTTTGCATCATATGCATACAACTTGATTTTCATGAAACTTAGAAAATAAAGATATATGTTTCAGATGTCGAATATCACAAGTCTGGATTTTACTGCCCTTGATCTCTCTGGTGAAAATTACTTACAATGGGCATTGGATATAACGATAAGCCTAAAGTCTAAAGGACTATACGAATGTATTGAGGATGGCAATGAAAGGAATGAGAGAGATAGATGCAAAGCAATATTATTCATTCGCCACCATCTTGCTGAAGGTCTCAAGAAGCAATATCAAACCATTGAGAATCCTCTTGATTTATGGAAAGAATTGAAAGTAAGATATGATCATCATAAAACGGTGCTGTTACCACAGGCCAGTTATGATTGGAGGAACCTAAGGTTTCAGGACTTCAAGTCCGTGGAGGAGTACAATTCGGCCATGTTCTCTATTGTCTCAAATTTAAGATTGTGTGGTGAGACAGTAACTGAAAATGATATGCTGGAGAAAACGTATTCTACCATGCACACAGAGAACGTGTTGCTTCAACAGCAATACCGTGGTCAAAAGTTTAAGACGTACAATGAGCTCATCTCAGTACTGTTATTGGCCGAAAAGAACAATACATTGCTAATGAGGAACAGTGCATTGAGACCTCCTGGATCTGCCCCACTCCCTGAATCTCATACGGCCACAGATGAAAAGAAAGAGAAAGAAACAAATCACGTCCAAAGAGAGTATAGATATGGTGGCCGTGGACGTGGGGGAAGATGGCATGGACGTGGCCGTGGCCAATTTCATCCATACGGCCGTGGTCAAGGCCGAGGCCGCGGATACCAAAACAACTTCCGTGGACGAGGTCGAGGTCGCGGATACCAAACTGATTCTGACCGTGGTAATACCTCACAACCACAAAACTCGACCGACAAATCAGTATGGCATCGTTGTGGATTGGGAAATCATTGGGCTAAGAATTGTCGGACTCCTAAACAATTTGCTGACCTTTATCAAAAGAGTCTTAAAGAGAAAAACTCAGAAGCCCATCAGGTCCAGACAGATAAAGAAGGAGATTTTGATTATGAGCAAGATGACCAATTAGGCTATGAAACCTCGGACATTCTTAAAGAATGAAGTTGATTTCGATTTTCTGTTTTGTGTTTGCTTTATGATTGCATTTACGTTTTATACTCTATGTTTTTGCTTTATGATTGCATTTACGTTTTATACTCTATGTTTTTACACTATTGCCGGTACGGCCAATTTAATTGAGGGACACGGCCAAGCACATATTTTATTGCCTAAGGGCATGCACTTGGAAATCCATGATGCATTATATTCACCTAGCTCTAAGAGAAGCTTATTGTGCTTTAAAGATATAAGATTGAATGGCCTTCATGTTGAAACTAAGGGCGAAGGTAACAAAGAGTTCCTTCTGATTTCTGAAATAGCCCAAGGCCATAAGAAAGTCCTAGAGACTATACCAGCCGTGTCCTCAGGCCTTTATTGTACTAAGACCATTATCATAGAAGCAAATGCTTCAGTGAACAAGGCATTTAAAGAAAACTTCACTTTATGGCATAACCGGCTTGGCCATCCCGGTTCTAACATGATGCGAAAATTATTGACTAATTCTAATGGGCACACATTGAAAGAAAGAAGAGTTATCCCAAAGAATCTCACGTGTGAAGCATGTTCACTAGGGAAACTCATTACTAGGCCATCACCAGTCAAAGTGACTAAGGAAACAATAAATTTTCTGGAAAGGATTCAAGGAGACATTTGTGGACCAATACACCCACCTTGTGGGACGTTTAGATATTTTATGGTCCTTATTGATGCATCTACGAGATGGTCACATGTCTGCCTATTATCAACTCGGAATCTAGCATTTGCAAGATTGCTTGCCCAGATCATACGTTTAAGGGCACACTTTCCAGATTTTCCTTTAAAGACCATACGAATGGATAATGCTGGTGAGTTCACGTCCCAAGTTTTTAATTATTACTGTATGTCCATGGGGGTAAGTGTTGAACATTCTGTGGCACATGTACATACACAAAACGGTCTGGCCGAGTCATTTATAAAACGTATACAATTAATAGCCAGACCATTGCTTATGAGATCAAAACTCCCGGTCTCAGCTTGGGGACATGCGGTTTTACATGCATCTGAGTTAATTCGCATCAGGCCATCTAGTGAACATAAGTATTCCCCATCACAATTACTCACGGGTCATCTCAAAACATTCGGATGTGCCGTTTATGTACCAATTGCTCCACCACAGAGAACAAAGATGGGACCTCAAAGGAGGATGGGGATATATGTTGGATATGATTCACCCACGATCATTAAGTACCTTGCCAACCACGGGTGATTTATTTAAGGCCAGGTACGCGGATTGTCATTTTAATGAATTCGTCTTTCCAACATTAGGAGTTGAAAATAATAAGCTGGTAAAGGAAATAACATGGAATCAAACGTCCTTAAAATGGCACGATCCTCGGACTCAAGAATGTGAATTAGAAGTCCAAAAAATAATACATTTACAAAAGCTAGCTAATCAGTTGCAAGATTCCTTTGCTGACCCGAAAAGTGTGACTAAGTCATATATACCAGCTGTTAATGCACCAATACGTATAGATGTCCAAGAGAGACAAAATCAAGTTGCTACAGAAACTATGACACGAAAACGTGGCCGGCCATTAGGTTCCAAAGATACGAAACCTCAGAAATCAAAGAAAGGTGCTATACCTGAAACCGTGGTTCAGGAATCTGAGGCCCAGGGAACCCCAGACATAACCGAACCGATGGTACCAAACAATGATGCTCGGGACGCCGAGCCTCATGGTCCAGAAGTTACGGATAATAATGAGATCTCAATAAATTACATGATGTCTGGAATACAATGGAATAGAAAGAATGTCGACATTGATGATGTATTTGCATTTAAGGTAGCACTTGAAATTATGGATATGAATGAGGATCGAGAACCCACGTCAATATATGAGTGCACTCAGAGTAAGAATTGGACCAAGTGGAAAGAAGCTATAAACTTGGAGTTAAGTTCATTAAGGAAAAGGGATGTCTTTGGTCCAATAATTCGGACACCCTATGATGTAAAGCCAGTTGGACATAAATGGGTCTTTGTGAGGAAAAGAAATGAACATGGTGAAATAGTGAGATACAAAGCACGGCTTGTTGCACAAGGATTCTCACAGAGACCAGGAATAGATTATGAGGAGACATACTCCCCTGTGGTGGATGCTACGACCTTCAGATTTTTGATAAGTCTGGCCATAAGAGAAGGTCTAGATTTGCGGCTAATGGACGTAGTGACCGCATACTTATATGGTCCACTGGATAATGAGATATACATGAAAGTCCCAGAGGGTATTGAGCTCAAAGATAAGACTAGTTCCCGGGAACAACATTGCATAAAGTTGAACAAGTCATTGTACGGTTTGAAACAGTCAGGTCGGATGTGGTACAATAGATTAAGTGAGTACCTAGTAAAAGAGGAAACTATATGCCGCCTTAGTCTTGACTATGGCCGGACTGATATTGACTATGGCCGGACCGGGCTGGACTGAATATAGACGGGCCGGTTCGGGCCTAAGTGGACTAGACTTGGTTATGACAATCCACAATGATTTATAACAATAGATACATTTTCCCTAATTAAAAGCTATAAAGATAAAAAAAATTCCATTTATTAACATAATTTAAGAAAACAAAAAGGCACAATACTTTTGAATATAAGGAAAATAAAGTTTAATAGACGGGTTTTTTTCACTATAAAATAAAATTCACCCACAATACTTTTAAATAATATTAGGAAAAATAAGTTTAATAGACAGGTTTTTTTTACTATAAAATAAAATTCACCCTCTTATTTTTCTATCAACGTTTACCAACGAGTAAAAAAACTCTATCAGACAACGTTTTCTAATAAGATATTTTTATTGATTTATGATGACTAACACCAAAAGTTATTTGAAATTGGATCAATTAGATCGAAAAAAATTTTATCGTCATATTCATGTTATGGTGCGTCTTCTTCGAAAGTCGGAATTCATAAACTAAAAAATAATGAGCTCATAGGAATAAATTTAGTATTACTTGATGAAAAGGTAATTATTGAGTATTGTCCAACACATTAAAATAGCTTGGATGTGTAGTCATGTCTTGGAAATTTTTGGTGTAGCTTTAAATAATTTTTTCCTAATTAAAAAAATTCTTAATAAAAAAAGTTAATAACACACCGTCAAATCCTAAAAAGCAAAAGACTATAAATTTTTACTACAATAAAAAAAAATTTGTACTCTCTCAACTTCTCACTAAACAAACTCAAAATCTAATTATAATATGATTAGGAAAACCAGTTCATCAAAATTAATTTAAAAACCTAGAAATAAGAGTAATTAAATAATAAAAATAATAGTTTAATATACATAGGAGAATGAAAAATTAGATATACAGATGCATATTACATCATTTATTTAGAAACCGAATAAAAAATATCTGAGATTGAAAACCAATCTTAAATTATATTTTGTAGAGATGATTTTTTTCCCTATTTTTTGCTATTAGTTTTGATTTTACAGGTTATAAAATATTTTCTATGAACCCGCATATATGCGGATCCTTATCTAATTTTAAATAAAACTGTGTTTCATTGTAAACGAAAAAAAAAAAAATTAAGGACACATATTTTGATTGTAAATTCAGAGAAACACAACTAATGCACTGAATGATCTAATTTTTATTCATAGCCTTCCAATGCCTTTTATAGGGAATACAAATTAGTAAAGCAAATGACTGACTCATAAACGGGAAAGATGGACACACAACAACCACGAACTCAACTAGCACAACTAAGTAGCTAGAGAATCACTAACTGCAAATACTCTTTCAAATTAGTGAGACTAAGTCACTTATTCCTTATCAAAACAAAGGACTCAACACATATAACTGCACTCGCAGTACTTAGGTCCACGGCAGGAACCCTGTGGTCCCATCTCGTTTTTGTATTTTTCCATACAAAATTTATTACACGTTTTGTCGTAAGATCTACAGGGCCCACGTAGCGTTGGATACATTTTAACGCAAAGCTTTCCATCGCCTGCCACCTCCATTGCTCCTGCTACTACAATATTACAAACATAAATCATAGTTTTATTATTATTTTATTATCAGGCTTTTTCTTATTTTTAAATAACATAGTTAACTTAAATATTAAAACAATTTTAAATGTAAATACAAACCTAACACGAGAATGATGACGCAAGTAACAATGGTGCACGAACGTGGAATGGAGTTCCTCATCCTAAATATTAGAAATGAATTTCTGGTGTTTTTTAAGTTAGAAAGAAATTAAAAAGTATATATACTTGCTTGTAAATGTGTATTAGACGTTAGATTTATCTCACATTCAAACATATCTAATTTAAGCTATCTACCTCCTTAAGTTTCGATTGTAAGACCTATTTTTACACAAATTTTAGATTTTACCTCATTCTATATGTGAAAACTTTAAATTTGTTCTTTGTTATCTCCGTTATCGTAGCACAATTTTCCAATTTGAATATAAGGTTGAAAACTTTCTAGAAAATATTATCGCAATTATAATTTCAAAACTATCACTTTTTCATGTATGTACGTTAATACTCTTTAAGATTTTTTTATTATGATTTTAGACTTAATAATATACTAGAAAATAAGTAATTGCAATGACTATTAAAATCATGCAAACCCACGATGAAATGGTATGTTTAATATTATATGTTTCTA
Organism: Barbarea vulgaris; assembly: GCA_963667165.1. NCBI lineage: Eukaryota > Viridiplantae > Streptophyta > Magnoliopsida > Brassicales > Brassicaceae > Barbarea > Barbarea vulgaris. The sequence continues at coordinate 15,021,341 of OY763892.1, forward strand.
TTTTCTGCTCCATACCGTATTTGGGGTTCTCTACTTTCATACCTAACAACTTCTTCATCTGATCCACATGGTCGGGTGAGCCGCCATTGCTTTAATACATATATTATATTATTTTCCATAATAAAAAGAAACAAAACAAAAAAGAAACAGATGTGGACAATAAAACTGATAATGTATACCCCTTTACACATTTTAAAGTTGTCATTCAGATTTTCTACACATAAAATATAATTACTGTTTAAGGGCATCTTTGTGCATAACATTATTGTTTAAGGGGTATCTTTGTGCATATAACTAATGGTTTCGAAACCAAATCAATAGAAACGTGTTTGATCAAATCACTTATTGGATCAACTGTAAAATCTATTTTGCTTTCTTTTTTTTTTATTCCAAAATTGAATCGTCTGTTAGCTCAGAAATTAAGCTTGTTACTAAGTCTAAGCACTATATAAGTCATACAAAGCTTGTTAGTTAATAGATGCATTTGAAAAATTTCGAAAAACCAAGCTACCTAATTATAATATTATGAATTTTTATTTTCTTAATCTGCAAACTGTTTTTTTTTTTTTTTTTTTTTTTTCATTTTAAATAGTGTAGAATGATGTAGTCGTAAAGGTTCAATGTCTTTTTAATCCGTTGAAAACAAATAGTTCTAGCCGTATTAAGGGAGAAAGAGATTAAAAAAACTCTAGTTTATAATTCAATAATAGTCAGACTATTTACAAACACCAATGGTCGACTATATATATGAAAACACCGGACCTAGTCCTAATGAGAATTGAAAGAAAAGGAAAACCAAACATCAGAAATCAAGCATCCGCTGGAAGGCTAACCCGATAAACGTTAGCATTGATCTTTTCCAGTATTTCTATTGGTCCAATCTTTCGAGCCTTGAGTTTGTTATACTCTCTAGCAGGAAACCTATATTTAGTTAAAATCGCCCAAACCAAATCACCAACATTAAACTGAATATCACATCGATGCCGATCAGCAGCAGCCTTGTATTTTTCCGACACGATCTTTAAGTTTTCATGGACCTGCGCATGAATAGCAGAAATGTTTACCACAAATTCCACAGCATGACCATGATCACGTGAGACATCCGGAGCCACACCAAGATCAATCTGACCTCCAGGAATGATACCATATATATATGACCCGGAATGGATTATAAGATGTACTGCGATTCACTGCAGGATTATACGCAAATTAAGCCTTACACAACACCATATCCCATGATATAATATGATCACCCACTAAACAACGTAACATGTCACCTATAGAACGATTAGTAACCTCCGTTTGACCATATGATTGAGGATGATACGCAGAACTCATGTTAAGGCTGGTGCAATAACGAAATAAAAGCAATAAAAACGAATGTAAACAATAAGAGAAAGGCGTTGGGCATTCAAGATATCGCAGGGGGTTATGTGATCTATCTATTCAAGACAAATCTAAGACAATGCATGTTTACTTCACATTCTCGGACATACGAAGCACTAATGAACAATTAACCTATAATCCATAGAGATAATCGTCTAAAATCCTTATACTCCGTTACTCAACCTACGCAGGCAACAACACACATATCAAAGCATTATTAACGAGTTCGATTCTAGTCCATGAAGCCCTATAAGTAAGTGGTATGTGCTTCTTATAACACGACATTCATCTAAGCTAGTTTCTAAAAATTATGCAAGCGACTAGCAAAACCTAAGTACATGTGATTAGAGATAGTTCATGACGCAAACTACATGCATTAAGAGAAAGCTTAGACCAAAAGAACAGTGTAAACGAATCATGCAAAGCTACAGATCTCGCCACCTCAACCTACAGATCACATAGCCCCTTTTGATTTCCTCTTTAGCCCCTTTTGATTTCCTCTTTAAACCCAACAAGTAAACTACTCAATCATGCTTAAAGGAATCATAAAAACAAGGTTTAAGCAATTCATAAGCATAAAACGAATCAGAATTGAGATTAAGGTTTAGAGATTAATTCTGTAACATGATTACAAGATGCAAAGACTTCTCCTTGAGAACAAAGTAAGAACAAGAGAAAGAGAAAGAGTTTTGGTGGTCTTCAAGGGCTTGAAGGAGCAAGAGGGAGGCGGCGGCTTCTATCTGGTCGTTTTAGGGTTTCTTGCAGGCACACGGCTAAACATCAATAAGAATGGGTAATTATAGGTCATGGGGTCGGTTTAGGGTTTTTAGGGCTAAACTCATTGTTTTAGGAAAGTACTTGGCGAGGGGCTCCATACTGGTCACGGGCCTTCTGACCGGGCTCTGTAGTAGGTCTCAGACCGTTCACAGGCTCTGTACCCGGTCTGGTCTTCAGGCTCCGTACCGGTCACACTCCTTGTGACCTGTCTCAATGGGGCTTGACTCTTCGGGCTGTATCTTCTAAACGGCTGAATGGATTCTATTGATTCTTATCCGAGGTGAATCTTGACTCTTCTACCTTTCCACAGACACCAAGAACTCCAAATTTGATAATCGGGAAGGCCTTCAACGGATGTCATACTTCTGACGGTCTGAAACTGTCTAGAAACGGGTTTTGCTCGCTCTTTGGTCTGTTTTGCCTTAAAACCTATACAACCTTCTTGAACCTGAAATAGATGATATTTGGCTCTTTTGACATGGTATAATACCAAACTATTCTCAAAAACATAAGAAAACAATAGCTATAATAGGTAAAAATACGATGTTGTCAATTCTCTCCAAGCAGATAAGGGATCTCCCTATAAAAGGGGAATGCGGTGACAAGGGTCTCTCCCCAAAGGAGGAAATAGCGGTAATGTGCAGAGTGGTCAAGAAGGGGCTGCCACTGCAAGTCTGCGACGGTTGCTAAAAGTCTTTAGGTCGTCGGAAATTAGGATAATAACACACAAGACGAGCACCTCTTTTACTCTCCATGAAGAGGGTGGAGCCAAGAATCTCTCTAGGATTGAGGGGCTTGGATGCAAAGGACCCACAAGGTCAATAAGAGTGGAATGTGATTGAATAAACCAGAACCAAATCGTGAGCTATTGGCCATAACAGGATGATCTACTAAGCCTTGTAACAGAGTCAACTCTAGTCTCGAGAGGAGTCTTCGGCTAATCGTAGAAAAGTGTCAGCTCAACAATACAAAATGAATAGTAAACTTTTTAGTTTAAAATGGACCTGGGCCTAGGGGATGATGGTGATGGGCCTCCACTTCTGTAAATGGACCAATAAGAGACATAAGATGTGCCAAATTGGGGTAAACCCAATAAGGAAAACCCTACGTTCTTTTGGACTGCGATGTCAAAGCTTTGATTGTGGTAGGTGGACGGTGGCAAAACTGTGTTCGGAGGGGAAAGAGATTTCACCAGAGGTTGGAGGCGGTGGAGAAAGATTGAGGGAACTAGGGTAGGGGGAGTGATATATCATGGATTTTACCGGTTTTAAGCCATGATATAAGTGTTTTATCGAGTCTTAACTGTATCTTTCGAGTCTTTATCGAGTCTTTTGCAGGTTTACATGTGTTGGGGACTTTTTGGATAATTATGGAGCATATGGAGCATTTGTAGCTGTGAAGACGAAGTCGGTGTCTTCAAGGATCAATAGTGTCAATCGACCCCACCGTTGGTGTCGCTCGACACCCATTGTCAAACACTTATGCGGAATTTATCAAGTTCTGAAGATTTGCAGTTTTTCCCCAGAAGTTCCAGAAGTTTACAAAAGAGACACATCTCGTGTTTTTAGACTATATATAGGATTTTAAGGTCATTGTTTAGACCTAAGTTTTATTCTATCTTTGCTTTGCTAAGTTTTGGAGAGACTAGAGAGCTTGGGGTTGTTCTTGCTACTTGTACTTTTTGAGAGAAGATCTTAAACCCCTGTTTTCTATTCTACTTTTGATTCGGTTTTATATGATATCTATTTCAGCTATGTCTTGTGTTTCATCTGATATGTCTGAGTAGATCCCTAGTTAGGTTTAGGGATTCTCACAAGGGATTTCATGATTTGTTAGGTTTAACACTGGTTAAGATTCAAACTTGTTAGTTCTTCATCTAGGATTGTACTTAATGTTTATTCTAGCTTGATCACCTAGAAGTATGATATTAGGTTATTAAATTAACACGACGGTGTAATTTGAGATCTGAACTAATCCTAGTGAGCATGTTAGATAATTGTAACGACAGTTGGATTAGATAACTTGTGAACATATCGAACATGCACTTAAAGCTTGTCTAGATCTTAAGTTTCGCAGCGACAGTTGGTCTCTTAGGTTTATGTCATAGATAGTTTTTGCAACGACAGTTGGTTAGCTATATATTAGTGATTCGAGTTCTGGAACGGTTTTTAATTAGATTTTGACCAGTTGTTTTATCTGTTTTGATTGATTTCCTGAGAAGTTCCCTAGACCTGACGTTTTTTCCTCATTGTTTACATCTCTATTTACTTTCTGCAATTGTCTTTTAAATATTTGTTTAATGCTTAGCTGAATTTGAAACGAAACGGTCTATTGTGAAGTCACATAGTCTTTGTGGATTCAACCCCTAAGTACTACCGTAATCTCTTAATTTGAGAGAGTTACCTCTAAGGAATAATTTGAGCATATCAAGTTTTTGCGCCGTTGTCGGGGTTTCTTTTGAGTTTCCAATAGACTTAACTATAGAATTTAGTCTAAGTTTTTATTTTTCAGTTTACTTACATCGTTCTTTCTTTTTGTCTGGTGTGTTTCAGGTGTATGCCTAATCGCAAAACTTGGAGCAACAAAGACAGTGAGCTTGTACTTATTTCGAATCAAGAGCTTGCAAAGTTAGAACGTACGATCAGAAAAGCAAAGAAACCAGTTGAAATGGTTGGTCATGTGATACTACGACAAGATGAAGCTGGAGTTCTTAGAGACCAAGAGGGTCATATTCGCAATGAGCAAGGTCAGAAGCTCGATGCAGAGGGCAACGTGATCATCGAGGACGAGGGTGTCGATCGACACCCACCCAATTGTGTCGCTCGACCCAACCGCCGGCAGTTGTAGGTGAAGTTGCTGTTGCACAGAGGCAGATTCAAGTTGATAGGGGAAGGACACTGTGAGATTACAACATGCCTGATGATTTCTATGCTAACAGGTTTGCGATTCGCCTCCCAACCATTGAGAGGAACGAATTCGGGCTGAAGCCGTCCTATTACTCCTTAGTGGGTCAGCACCCTTTCTCCGGATTGCCTCATGATCACCCTATGGACTATATTGAGAGGTTCGAAGATTTGATAACCAGCATGAAGATCAATGGAGTCAGCTATGACTATCTCTTCTGTAAGCTCTTCCCACACTCTCTTATTGGTGAAGCGGCTTACTGGTTGAAGCAGTTACCGACAGGATCTCTGACTAGTTGGAAAGATACCAAGAAGGCTTTCTTGGGAAACTTCTATGATGGTGCGCGTTCAGAGAATTTGAGAAACAAAATCTCTCAGTTTACACAGAGGCCTACTGAGGCATTCAAGGCTACATGGGTACGCACTACAGGAAAATGTCGTATATATAGCACATGAAGATAGCGTTTTGTACGTTTATGCTATAGTTAACATACCCCCTAATTTTATATAGCGTTTGCCAAATTGTAAACGCTATTTTTTGTTTTCGGAATTAAAAATCTTGTAATATTTTTTAGAAGCGTATCTTAGATAGCATTGGTAATGTTTGAAACGCTGTGTTTAGTTTTGGCGGAAAACTTTATTTAATTTCCCGGCTAAGTACGTAGCTAAAAAAACAAGCGGCTAATAATTTTCATTATCCTTCTCCTAATCTCGAGTTTCCCTCTAGAGATTGCCGAGAAAAAAAAAAACCACACACTCCAATTTCGAGAAAAAAAACCCACAGTATCGATCTTTCTCTTTCTCAGAAATTCTCTCTGGAAATCTCAGAATTGATCTCGAAGCTTTGAATTCGTTCGTGTTCTCGGCGTTCTCGGATTTTGATTGAAAGTTTGCTAGATGTTGTTGGGTAATCGATATTCATATCGATTTAGGGTTTCAAAATGTTTAAGTCTGATTTCTTTCGACAAATTTAGGTTTTTTACAGGGAATTTTTGTCAGCTCAAGATCTATCTCGTAAGCTAAGGTATGTGAAATTTTAGGGTTTTTGTTTCAATTTGGGGTTTTGGTATTTCTTTTGACTAATTAGGGATTTTTGTACAGGTTTCACAGTTAGATTTGGGTGTTGGCTTCAAGCTAAGGTATTTGAAATTTTTAGTGTTTTTCGTTTCAGTTTGGGGTTTCGATTTTTGTACATGTTTCAGTTTGGGGTTTTGATTTTTGTACAGGTTTCAGTTTGGGGTTTCACAGTTTGGGGTTTCGAGCTTTCTAAGGGTTTTTCACAGTTAATGGATTATGTTTTCCTGACTGTATTCGATTTTGCTTTCTTTTGCAGATTCTTATTTACAAGATCTTTGTTATCTAGAGGTACTTTCTAAGGGTGTTTCACAGATACAGGACTAGCATTGAGTATGAGCAAAGAGCAACAGATTGTGAAATGGCTACTGGAGCTGTCAATGTTGTTAGAGGAGCAATAATTTTCTAATTATTTCGTTTGGTTGTTCGATTGTTTTCTGTTTTCCTCCGCAGGTATTGGTATGTTTACCTACTCTTTACTACTTTATGATAGGTACAACTGCCAATGGCATAACAGGTCTGCTGAACTAAAATAACTCGCTGAGATGGACACATAGAAACTTATGTTCTCGACTCAATAAGAAATTGCTGACATGGAAGACAACAATCCACCCTATTCTTAGAGTAAAATGGGTAAATTATGATTTTTTGAGTCTTGCATCCAATTTAATGTGGTAATTTTCCGTCCACTATTCGATCTGCAATTGAGAAAATTCATTATTACCAAAGACAATGAAATTTCTCAATAGCAATGTTTTATAATCACATATGATATCAATTATTACTGTAAACATGTCATTATTTATGAATCAATCATAACAGCAAATTAGTTAACTTTTTTTTTCTTATGACAAACAAATAATTTCATTAATAACAAATCAAGATTACAAAGTCGATATACAAATACTTGCGGAAAAACAAATTATTTCATAACCAGATATATGCATCATATCGTGAAAACGATAATAACACAAAAAGTGAATTTGATGTGACTTTCCGAAGTAAAGGATCATTCGCTAATGGTATATCATATCTGTTATTTTCTTTCTCTGTCTTCGATCTTCTTCTAATGCAAAATGTGTGTTTGGCTAGCAACTCTTGGCTAAAACTCATAATTACACACATCATTATAAAATCCATTGCTTCCGTATGAAGTTTTGTTTCTACTATTGGATACCAATGCTTTTGTGTGTCCAAGACCTTCTAACAGGGTTTGGTTTTGACTTTGTTCTCCCATCGTATTCGTCTCTGATCTTTCTTATTCTCCATGGTGGTTCCCGTAATGGTTGTTTCCAAAGTAAAGCTGTCAAGATTTCACCAAATCGTAAAACCAAAACATGTGATCCAACAAAAATTTTGTCCAACTGAGAGAAAAGGCCGGTGACCAACGGGATAACACCATCAAAAACCTCCTTAAAGAACCCGCTGATGATTCTAAGGCAAAACCACCCATCATCAAGCGAGGAAAACATCATTGTTAGAGAGGGAAGAAACACCCTTTCAGTCGTTTTAAGAAGAAATGGAAGGGTGATAATAGAGACAAATTGCTTCAATAGAAATTGTCCTATCCTTTGAAAATGATTTGCCTCGTATGGAGACATTTGTATCATCCAAACCATCAAAGTATAGATGATAACCATCGATAATTCCAAAGTTCTGCTTATTAATCTGGATCGTCTTATTAGAACCAAACTTTTCAGAACCCTAACGAACACTTTCAAACTTTCAAAAGGAGATGTTGTGTTAGACACTGACAATATTAGTCTCCGAACACAAACATGAAAAAATTGATCATGAAATTTGGAAGAATCCATTAGAAATATCAAAATTTGGTCAAAGACAAACACAAAAATATAACAAAAACAAAAATACAAACAACTAAAAGAGGCACGGAGCCGGCAGAAACGCCATACACCGGCCAAAAATCACATAGATCGAAGACTTGTGCCAGTCGCACTTACAATCACGAGAGAGAGAAGTTATGAAATGTAACTGCCCGTTCTTAAGTGCATAGCAAATTAGTTAACTATGAATAAACCTCTAAAAGTACAAAATTGATCAGAGATGTAACTGTCCGTACTTGTAAATAACACAATGTAACAATAGAACGATAATACAAAATCATGACACATAAATAAATGGATTCTCAAAATCTATACTATGAAAGACAAGTTTGCTCTCCTTCTAATTCCATGTGGCTGAGTGAGAGCATAACACTTGTCAATTTTTTTAATTAAAAAGTCATTTTTATTAAAAAAAAAAAATACAAACAAAAACAATTAAATCGAGCCACCGATCTAATCTCTTCACCTCCTTCGTTCTAACATTCATCCTTTCCTGGCTATTTATCTCATCCCGAACTCCTGATTCTCATCACTCATCCAATTTCATCAGGTTCATGGTTCTTTAGGTTCTCTGAATTCACAGAGGACCCTGATGGCAAAAAAATTTGATATAGGTATATACTTTCTTAACCTCAATCACGATTTGTTATGTTTCTTATGGCTTAAATCGATGGTTGTTCGTAGCTGGTTTGTTTATGTTTTGGTTATAAGAGTTCTTCAATTTATCTCTTCTTTAAATATTAGGTCTGAGAGAGTTGCGTACTGTAGAAAAATCTCAACTTTGAAGTTTTTGTTCTCCACAAGTTTTATTCTGTCTTCAAACCTATCTTTTATCCTAGAATGATTTGTGTGTGTTTATGGTTTCAGTTACTCGCATTCAAGCTACCAGCAACAACTTGGAAATGTTTATGCATCTAGATGTTAACACAGAGATTTATCCAATGGTTGTTGGTGATAAGTTCACGTTGGTGATAAAAGTTCGGGCAATAAAGGACGCGTGCCTTTCACGCACGTGATATTTTCTCTCCCAAGCTCGACTTTCGAGGACTTCGCATTTGTCATCGTTTGGGGCCGGAGTGCGGTGGCCCCTCCACTGGCTCCGGCCCCGCTCCTGATACACAGAGTTTTAACCCAAATAAAAGGCTGCAAGTGTACAGACAATCGCAATAGAATAGATAGGATCGAATCCACAGAGACCAAGTGTCACACTACGATTCTTAGTAAAAGAAACTAAGCTAAGACAATGATATAATTGTTTGATGTGAAATAAAACGAGAATAGCAATTAAAAAAATGTAAAGATAAATAAAACGAAGCGCTAGGTCAAGGGTTGTTCTCGGGAATTCAGAGATCATGAATCAGACAACTATTCAGAGAACTAATAAACACCATTCTTAAACTCAAACATCAATGTATAACCAATCCACTCTCGTGGTATCAATTACTTTATCTAGCAACCTAGGTATCTAAACTCTCGTTTGAACCTAGAATTCAAAACAAGCATTAACTAGCAGGTTTGATCGGTTCACGGGGTGCCTTAACATCAGCCCTTGTTGGCTAAGGACACACCGCTCATCTATGTTCTTTCAGGCCTTTAAACAAACACTTTTGATGCGTTAAACCACTTAAGATCTGAAACTAGGTAGCTAATCAAGTTCCAGCAATAAGTTCAACAAAAGATGAAGAATCCTAAGAAAAATCCCTATCTATGTCCAGTACAATCATTCATAAATCCTCTTGAAACCCTAAACCTAACTATGAAACTACTCAAACATAGATGCAGAGAAGCAACAAAGAGATGAAGAAGAACTCATAATCAATTGAATAGAAATCAAAAAGGGTTCAGATATCTTCTCCAAATTGTTTATGAAGTCCAAAGATCTTCTCTCAAAATCTCTCAATAGAAAATAAAACATAGACTAAACAATGACTAAGAATAAGTATATATAGGAAAAACCACAATTTAGGTCGAAATCTTTTAGAAAAAACTGAAATTTCCTTTTTCTGCGGTTTTGACGATTTAGGCGTTTTAAGGCCAGATCAATCATTCTAGGTGTGGGACGGTCGATCTGGTCAGGAACGATCAATCTGGCACCTCTGGTCGATCTGGAAAACTCTCGGCAATGCTGGATCGATCGATCTGGTCTTAACTCTGCATCTGCTTCATTTGCTCGCCAGATTGACATGTCTTCAGTAAAACGAGGATAACTCTTGAACCAGGAATGAGAATGACATGGGACCAGTTCCAAATGAAAGCTAACTCTCTTTTATTTCTATTTGGAGGGGTGCTGTTTGTCGGGTTTTCTGGGTTGAATTGGTGTCGGAGACGGCGCCGCAGATCGCCGTTTGAAGACTGCGGTTGATTCAGACGCTTGTTTTCCTCTCTCTTGTCATTTGGTTTCTTGGCGAAGAGCATCTTCGCTTCCTACTCCAACAAGGGGTTTTTGGGTCTGGTCTCAGACTGGGTTTGGTTTCGGGTTGCGCGGCGGCGCTTGGTTGGCTCCCGCGCTTGTAGGCGGCGCCGTAGTCCGCCTGTGTCCGCCTCCTCCTCTGTCGCTTCAGATTCGGTTTCCTATCTTCACTTCTCTGTTTGTTGCAGCGGTAGTTCTTCTTCCTCTTTTCCGGCGTGTTAGAGATTTGCAGTGCGCAGATCTCAAGGGTTTCGATGGTGGCAGTGGGTTCTTTTCGTTCTACCGGTGATTGAGGACTTCGCAGTTGGCTCGGGGTTCCTGCTTCGCATCTTAGTTTCTTAGTTCTGGTGGCGGCTTTTTTGGGCTCTGTCTTCGTTGGTCTCCGACGAAGTTGCAGCTCCGGTGGGGATAGTTCTTGTCAGGCTTGGGTCAGGCCAGGGCTTTCGCCGTGGGGCTGGTGTGAGAGGCCAGCTCCTGTCCTCTGCGAGGTTACTGTCCTTCTCTCCGGTATGGTTCTTCCTCTTTGGCTTTGCTTTTTCTTTTGGCTTTGGTTGTTAGCTTTCGGTGAGTCACTAGTGTGGGTGGTGCTTCAGAGTGGGTTGTGGCTGTGGTAGAGTCGTTTCTAGCTTCTCCGGTGGTTGTTTTCCTTTTCAGCTCCGGTGCCGTTTTTGTATTGGCGTGCAGGTTGTGGTTCTGAGGTTCTTCATGTGGTTTTATCGGGTTTTTGGGGCGTCGCTTCCAGTGGTATGGTGGAGTTTTCTACGGGGGCTGCAGCGATTGAGTTGGAGGTTTGTCTTGTGTGTTCTTTCTTCAGTTGGGGCTTCGTGCAATGATCAGTTGGCTCTCTGAGCTTCTGTGTTTGATCCGGTTCAGTTGGGGTCTAGCTTCCGGTGGTATAGTAGGGGTTCTCTACAGGGGCTACGGTGGCTCGAAGGTAGCTCGGCCTTCAGCTAAGGCTCTTATTTGAGCAGGCTCGACTTTTTACTGCTTCTGGGTCACATTGTGGAGCTTGCTGCGCTTTTGATAATCCGGTTTCGCTGCCTTTTGTATCCTTTAGTCCGTCTTTGTTTCGTCATTTCATTGCGTAATTTCTGTAGTTTTTGGTCTTTCCTCTCCTTGTTACCTCTGTAATTTCTGTCAAAAACTTTAAAATCGGTATCGAATCTTAACATTTTTACCAAAAAAAAAAAAAGTTCACGTTGGTGATGGCTCCGACACTGAATCTCGATGGATCCCCTGATACCGGATTGTTGATTAATATGTCGTTAACCACTCTCCGTTAAGTGATAAAACTACGTCGTTTTGAGAAGAGCTTCTGATTTAAAACCCAAACAAAATCCCCAAATCAACAAAATCCCTAAAATCTCTCAAATCTCCAAACCCACGAACCTTTTTTTAAAGATATAGTTTAAATTGTTTTATATTCATTTAAAATATTTTTTTAGAAAAAAAAGAAAACAAATTATTTTCTTCTTCTTTCCTCTTCGCCTGTTCTTCTTCTTCGCCCGTTCTTCTTCTTTTTCTTCTTCGCCTGTTCTTCTTCTTTTTCTTCTCTCAATGTCTACTTCCATCATCTCTTCCTTATCATTATTCATTATTTTTTGTCTCCTAGTTTCTATTCAAAATCAAATTAAAATTCACAAATAGGCAAAAGACTCTAAATTTTTTTTTTTTTGATAACTGAAAAAAAGACTAAATTTAGATTGTATTGCATATAAGATCCTCTGGGTTTTGAGCTTTTTTCACGATTTACTAAAATCATCAACGAATAATCCCGAGAAATAAAAAACAAGCCCGTCGACATTTTAAAATTCCAGCAAGAACTACTCTTTGAAATCAAGCTCAAATCTTTGAAATCTATTTGAGAAAAGATTTTATACATATATTGATTGTGTTTAATCTTCCCGGATTTGGAAGCAATGTGCGTGACAATGGTTTGACTTTTCTTGGTTTGGATATAGCCGATTGTTGGTCATCTGTGGGATTCAATCGATTTTGGTTTCAATTTCAAAATTAGGGTTTGATAAATTTTGTCGATTTGGGGATTTTGAATCAGAAACTTCCCTTAAAACGACGTAGTTTATCACTGACAGAGAGTGGTTAACGACAGATTAACGTCTATTAGTTGATCTGTTATCGGATTTAACGTCATGTCTTGTTTAGCCGGGTCAACAAAATTTCATGTATAAAAAATAAAGTCAACAAAAATTAATGGTTTAAATGGCTTACAACAAAGTTCATGGTTTAAATGGCCAAAATTTGAAAGTTCTTGGTTTTATTGACATTTTTCCCAATTATATATCATATCAGGATTAAGTGCACATAGACTTGGATTGGAATGGGATTCTTGTTTATATCAATCTCAAACTGTCATCATGTGTGTGTAAAATATCTGATTTGTTACGATATTTAATAAGTCAATAGGTGGTTACGATTTTTGATATAGTCATATCTGATTTGTTCCATTGCAACATTTATTTTTCCGTTTTTCTTTTCAGGCATGTCTGACTGGTTCTGCATACCTCGCAATGAAATGGTTCCTCTTTCGAAGGAGAGCTTAGGTGTTCCTACTTTTATATTCTCATGCTTCTATTATTTGCGGAGTGGAATCTGAATCGGAAACTAAAGGGTCAGATCTGAGTTTATGGGAGGATGATGATACATCATACGATCTATGTCCTAATACTACTTATTTCATAATATTCAGGTAAGAATCATGAGAAAAAGATTTTTGACTCTCCATTTTTCCTCAAACCAAAACAATCCAAGGAAAGCTTACGACTTCCTCTTAACTCCTACTCTTCCTAGATTTGCTGAGCCCAATTTCAAACTATAATTGGAAAGGTTACACCTTTGATGATTTCCAAAAGTTGAACACTTTAAAACACTATTAAGTATAGTTTTATAGTAATATAATTATTTATTTCAAACACAAATAGAAGCTAAATGAATTTATAATATTTATTGAACAATGATGGACAAAAGTGATGAGGAGAAAACAGGACCGGATGATGACAATGATGATTGAAACTTAATGAAGCTTAATGGTTCTTAAATTTAAGTTATGTTTGGTTTTTTTTGTTTTTTATGTAATGGTGTAAAACTTATTTCGTACCCATGGTTAAAATTGGAAAAGTATTAAATGTTATGTATTGTTCGCTACTTAATAAGTCTATGCTTATGCTCTAATTTAAATCAATTACAAAAAAAATTGTAAAATTTATAATGAAAAATTATGGTTAGGAAAATTTATATCTAAAAATCTTGTTTATTATGATCCACTTAATAATCAGGGTTTATCCTCAAAAAGTTTGATAATTACTAAGCATAGTTTGGTACTCTATAATAGATAAGATCAACAGTACGACATGATTAGTACAACACAATTTGAAATTATTGTAAATTTAATATTTAATTTATATTTTTTAATAATTCTGAAATTGTCTGTTTGGTTACACTTCTAATTGTAATCTTGTTTTAATAGGTGTGTTTGGAAACGTCTCTTTTAATATATTAGAGTAGAAGATTAGTAGATGACATGATCAAACACTTTCCTATTGATTTGGTTTGTAACCATTAGTTATGCCCAAAAATGAACCTAAACAATAGTTATTTTCGCTGTAAAGAAAATCTGAATAACATTTTCAGAATGTATAACGTTTTATAAATTAGCAGCAACAAGAGTTTGCTTTGCCTTTATTGTCCACTGATCTTTCCTTGTAAGTATTTCTCTACACTATACAATCCGCAAAGAGACTTCACCACAGGCATAGTCGCTGGAACCGGCAACTCAAATTCTGAACCACACTCATCTCTGTTCCCATCATTGCACTTCCATGAAAGGGACTGTTTCCGAGCTTCCCTAATGGCTGATCTTGTTGCACAATGAACAGAAGCCGCTAAAAGCAAAGGCGGCTCGCCCGATGCTGTGGATCAGATCAAGAAGTTGTTGAGTATGAAAGTAGAGACCCCTCAAAGACAGTATGGAGCAGAAAATACAAAAATACAATATTAAAAATAACATTTCTTCATAATAGTTATTGCAATTACTTGTCTCTATTATACTTCCCCTCCGTTTCCAAATATAAGACATTTTGGTTTCAAACATGCATATTAAGAATTAAGAAGTTACTTTTATGTTTAAAAAATATTACTTAATATTAAAAAAAAACATTTCAGCCAATTATAAAAAAAACTGCAAATTATTATTAGTCACATAATATTCAATAATGTAAAAAGCTACATAAAAATGTGAGAGCATCTTATATTTTGAAACACAACAAAACTTCTAAAACAACTTATATTATGAAACGGAAGGAGTATTATTAAGTCTAAAATCCTAATCAAAAATCTCAAAGAGTGTTTATGTAAATGTGAATAGGTGATAGTTTTGAGATATCGAGATAATAAATAGCTCAAATCGCGTAGTGTACCTTTGGAGGAGAGAACGCGGTTTTTGTGATGTCCAGAGTTGAGAATCTCCACGTTGAATTGCTTGGGGACTGAATCAACTGTGGGAATGTGGTAGTCCCAAGTGCCTTGTTGCACCACAAGCCCTTTCTCATCAGTAGTGTATTCTTCCATCATGAAAAACCCGATTCCTTGAACATACGCTCCTTCGATCTTTTCACAAACCATTCATGTTTATGCTTAGCTCAGTAAAATGACTAAAAGAAAACAAGAAATACTAACTAAATGCTAACCTGTCCTAAATCAACTGCAGGATTAAGACTTTTTCCGCAGTCGTAAATGATATCGGATCTTAAGATCTCGGTTCTTCCTGTTATAAGGTCCACCTCTACCTGCAAATAGAATCAGAGTATTGTTTGATTGATTCAAAATTTAAAGAAAGAATAATTTCTCTTAGTGACTTGCCTCACTGACTCCAACCCCATAGTTGAGGTATTCCATGGAAGAATACTCTGGCTTATACAATGTACTTGCCGATAAATTCACAGCCTGAGCATACGCCTAATGAGATAAAAATGTAAACTTTACAGTTAATTCATGCTTAGTCTTTGTTAGAAAATAACTATTAGAAACATATTAGGCTACCTACTTGTTGAATGAGCGTGTTCCACGTTACGGAACCTGATTTCTCCATCATCAACTGTTCCATTGTAGGTTTCAATCTCTCCACCAAGATAACACAGCAAAGCCTAACGGCTTCACAACTGCTCTCGGATGTTGTGCTACCAGCAGTGAAACCTCCTTGGATCAAACTGAGTGTATCGGACTGAACAACCCGTATTCTCTTCATCAGCTCTTCACTATCTTTGCATTTAACAGTACCGAGACCATAAGCAACCATTTGTTGTACTTTGGTCCATAATCCTTGGCCTATCTCAATTCCTCCAACCTCAACCACAACAGAACCATCACTCAAAATGCTTACTTTTCCTGGGGTCGGCCTATGCATAACCTGATGGATAATTGGTACTCGAGAAATCCCTCTCTTTCGCCATACGTTACACATATTAAACTCCTTCACCATCTCAACTCTTTCCTTGAATTTCGAAGATATTTCCAATTTTTCCCATAATAAAGGCAGTGTATACTCATCATGATCGCCAGCAATATGCTTGTAGAATTTTCCAAGGCTTTTGTAAGTATGTAGGTTTATCTTTCTCACTGCATCAACATCCATTTCAAGAGAAGAGGCTACATTTTCGATAATGGATTCCGCGATGTATGAACCTTGTACTTCTCCGGGAGCTCTCATAGCTGTTCTACTCAAAAGATTCGTTTTGCAGACTTTCACGTCAAATGACAAGGCTCCCCAATCATACTTCCTTAGCGGTCCCATTATATTCCGCGGCATGATTGGACTTACATCTGGTTCAATCCCTGCATCTATTAGCATTTTAAGCTCCAATGCTGTAACCTTCCCATCTGATCTAAAACCAACATTATAAGTTACTTTCATCGGATGCCTTCCTCCAGCCATTATCATATCCGTCTTGCGGTTAAGATACATTTTAACAGGACGCTGCAATTTGTACGCGCCCAGCGCGCATGCTGTTGCAACCTGAAACATCATATCAATGAACATTCACGAAACGGCAAGCCTTATTCCGAAACCTTCCTAAAGATCTTGATTCATAGAAAAAACCAATACTTACAGGCATTGACTTTACAGCTTTACCGCCAAAGCCACCTCCAACTCTTCTAGTGATGACTCGCACATTATGTTCTTGAATGCCAAGACATGTAGCGATTACCGAATGCACGTACTCAGGTGCTTGAGATGAACTAAATACCTTCACACAATTGTCTTCATCTGGTAAGGCAAGTGCTGTTTGTGGCTCCATATAGAAGAAGTACTGTGACTTAAGCCTCAACTGGATATATAACCAAGTTTCAAACATAAAATGAGATGTTATTACATAACTTTTGTGGCGAAAATCGGAAAAGAGAGTTGCGATGCGATACCTCAGCCGAGAGTATCTTTAGCTCAGCTTCTTGCATTCCTTTTAATACATCACCAACTGGTTCCGGGTATAACATTGGATGAACCTCGAAAAAGCTAGACTGTTTAACTGCATCTTCGACAGTTAGTATCGGTTCTTCTAAATTCTGTTTGTCATACTCGACTACCGCAATTTTAGCTGCCTTGTCTGCATGTTTCTGTGTGTCTGCAACCTGTAAAGCCGTATACTTTTCGATCAATCATGCGGAGAAAGACGAGCACAAAAAAAAAAAAGATAAGAAGAGAAAAATGGAGTTACCACAAGAGCAATTCTTTGACCAGCATATAGAGTTAGTTCATCTGCAAATAAAGGTCCTGGTCCAAACAAGGTCTTGGAACCAATGTTCTGTCCTTGTTTTGGAATATCCTTGAAAGTAAGAACTGCAAAAACTCCAGTTGGAGTCACATTCTCACTGAAGCTTATGTTTTTGATCTTAGCCAAAGGCTCTGTACTATAAATGAATGATCCATGTAAACAGTCCGGTAAAGTCGGAATATCATCAACAAAGACCGCTTCACCTGAGAGAAAAGCTCATGTAAGGCCCTATATTGAATCTGTATACTCTATTTGAATCTTCATCATAAGAGAAGGCACAAGAGCTAACCAGAAGCCTGTAATGCAGCTCCAACTTTGATAACCGCTTCACCGACGGGATGAAATTCATTGCTCTCTAACACTTGCTGTGAAGATGAGAGGAAGGGAAGAGATTTTTCAGGATCGACATAGCGGTTTTTTTGCTTTTGCCCTGAATCAAGACTACATATTCTATGGCCATCCTCTATCAGCGGATAGAAAAACTCAAATAAAAATCCAACAGCCAAGCTTTTCCTATACTCGGCATGCACGGTTTCTTTCCCGGGAACTATGATCCTTTTTAGTAAACCCACAGCTTCATATAGAACATTGTAGCTAAGTAATTTACCTGTCAGGAAATTCTCAACTTCTGTCGCCCTGATTGAATGATCACCGCCATAGGAACCAAATGCCAATAAGCATTTATCCACCATTACCCCTCTTGTTGATGGTTCTTGGCGAGAAACCACAGCAAAGAAAGCAGCATTCACATAAGGCAATGCGTTTCCAATAGAGCGAGGTGAAGCTCGATAGCTTTCGAAGAGTAATTCAGTGTCATCACCAGAAGGAGCAGTCCTAATTAATGGGATCTCAACCTTTAACAAAACTCGTTTGGAGTCCAAAATCGAAGGCAATTCAAGAAACTCCCATAGCCTAACCTTCTCGGTTTTCCTACCATTTAACATATACACCGATGCATCTGCAGCGAGCAAAAGCGTGGTAATATCAGAAGGAAACTTTCTACTCTGAGCCATCACTAAGTTCCCGCCGATACTCCCTGAGTTCCTGATAGAACGGTTACCAATTTTCTCCATATGAGCTGCCATTTTCATGAAAACATAAAAAGATTTGCTTTCCTCCTTCAGAGCATCAATAACTTTCGATATAGTCACAGCTGCTCCAATTTCAATTCCTTTCTCATCTTTCTTGATCATCGACATCTCTGGAATCTGACTGATATCAATATATCTATCAAACCATTCTTCATCTTTGTAGTAACCTGTCCCAGTGTTACCCACAACTAACTTAATTGAGTCTCCAGAATTAGATGCTTCCAATATGTTATGAAGCTTGTCTACACTAAAAGGAGTAGTCCAACGGCACCTCGAATGATCCAAACCATTATAAACCTTCTTCTTCTTCTTCTTCAAGAACTCAGGGAATGTTACAAGATGGTCTTTTGGGTTATAAGGAGGCAAATTTTTCAACATAACCTCTTTGCTTTCTCCTTTTTTCCAAAAGGAATTGAATCCTAAGTCCTCTATATCAACATCAGAAGCAAAACTCTTACAAACATCGACGATAGGACGATAACCAGTGCATCGACAAAGGTTTCCCGCAACACATTTCTCAGCTTGAGAAACCGTAAACTCATTGGTCTTGGAGGTGTCATTATCAGCAGCATCTGCAAGAGCTGAGTAAAGAGAAATACACATCCCTGGTGTACAAAAACCGCATTGAGAGGCGTTAAACCCTGCGAACCGCTTGTGAATAGGATGGAATCCTTTCTTTGTGTTTCCAAGACCTTCTGATGTTGTAATTGAACATCCATTGATACTACATAGAAGAGTGAGACAAGAGTTTATACTAAATGCCTCCACTTTCTCTAACTCTGGATCATATTTTGATAACAATACCATACAAGCACCACACCCTCCTGCACTAATCATAAGAAGAAAAAAAAAGTCTATCTGAAAATGCAGTAACTTAGATTTGAAATTCACAAAATTGAATCAAATTCACTAATTCTGGTTATAAAGTAAAGCATAACATGAGACTTCAACTAAAAATATAGATTGTTTCAGGACATAAAGACACGATTAGATTGTTTCAGGACATAAAGACACGATTTTTATACCAATTGGTGAATAATAAATTTGCCATTTACAGAAAAAAAAAAAAAAAAAAAGACTTGCCTTCACCACAAGCGAGTTTAACACTCTTGAAACGAGTGTGGAATCTCAAGAACTCAAGTAAAGTTGTACAAGGATCAATAGAGTTAAGGTTGAATCTTTCTCCATTAACTGCAAACTCCAAATCCATTTTTGTGTGTTTCTCAATAAAAACTTAAGATTTCTGAGAAACCCAGAAAACAAATTAAGAAAACAACACAGAGAAGGTTTTGTAATTAACCAATATAAAGAGAGAGATTCGTTTCAATTTCTTTCTTATAGTTGCGGCCCTTCTACGCACATATCTCCGTTTCACTGACGCAATATTAATGTCTTGTGTGTTTTTTTATTTATTCAAATCTGAGTTTTTAGATTCAGACAAAGCTCGACAGTACTGTCTATGCGCCACGAGTCAGTCCACTACGAGTCAAGTGTTATAGGTAAAAAATAATATTTGACTGACATTTACAAGAAAATCTCAGTCTTATTTTTTCATAGATGAAATACTTTCTCTGTTTTATATTAAGTGTTAGATTTCATACTTAAATTTTTATTTAAAAATTATTGTAAAATAATAATATAATGGAAGGATATAAGTATTAATGCCTTTTATTATATGTATGTGTTTCTAGAATATAATATTTTATAAGTTGAAGAATGTATATGATAATACACACAGAATATTGATTTCTCATTCACACACATTACATTTACATGTACTCTTTTATTTATAGGCAATGTAAGTCGGTAGAATTACTTACCGACTCTCTTCTTACCGACGTAAGAAAAATATTAATATGACTAAAATGGATAATCATTCTTTTATAACACTCTCTCTTGATTATCCATTACTAATAATGCATTACGTACAATCCCATTAAAAACCTAGTCATGAAAAAACTCTTATGAGATAAAAACCATGACAAAGAAAAGAGTACTGTAACGTAATCTCCCCCTCAAATGATGGATATAAACTCCTCTTTTATAAATCTTTAAGATAACGCATCCCAATGTCATGAACGTGTTTTCTAAATGTTGTAATGGGAAGCGCTTTCGTGAATAGGTCAGCTGCATTGTTCATTGAGTGGATATATTAGATATCTACTTCTTGATTCTTCTCGAGTTCTTGTGTGTAAGAGAAAAGTCTTGGTGGAATATGCTTTGTTCTGTCGCTCTTGATATAACCTTCTTTGAGTTGGGCGACACATGCAGCATTGTCTTCAAACAATTTTGTTGGCTCCTTATTAATGTCCACACCACTTGAATCTTGTATGTGTTGAGTCATAGATCTGAACCACACACATTCTCTGAATGCTTCGTGGAGTGCAATGGTCTCTGCATGATTTGAAGAAGTAGCGACTAAAGCCTGCTTTTGGGAACGCCAAGAGATTGCAGTACCTCCAACTGTAAAAACATATCCAGTTTGTGATCGAGCTTTATGTGGATCAGATAAATAACCTGCATCTGCAAAACCGGCTAAAACAAAGCTGGAGTTTCTAGGGTAAAACAATCCCAAGTCAATTGTTCCCTGAAGATAACGAAATATATGTTTTATTCCATTCCAGTGTCTGCGCGTAGTAGATGAACTGTATCTTGCCAGTAAATTTGTAGTGAATACTATATCCGGTCGAGTACAATTTGCAAGATACATAAGTCCACCAATAGCGATCATATAAGGTACTTCAATACCTAATACTTCTTAGTTATCTTCCAATGGTCGAAATGGATCCTTATCAACATTAAGCGAATTGACCATTAGAGTACTCAAATGAGTCGCTTTATCCATATAAAAGCGTTTTAGGATCTTATTCGTATAATTTGATTGATGTATGAAAATTCCATCTCGAAGATGCTCGATCTGGAGCCCCAAGACAAAATTTTGTCTGTCCGAGATCTTCCATTTCGAACTCTTCTTTCATATGAGTTCTTACATCATTAATCTCCTTTTGAGTTCTAATTATATTTAGGTCATCAACGTATACAGCGATAATCACAAATCCGGATGACGATTTCCTAATAGATACACAAGGGCATATCGCATTATTGGTATATCCTTTTCTCAACAAATATTCACTTAAGCGATTATACCACATGCGTCCGAATTATTTTAAACCATAAAGTGATCGCTGTAATTTGACCGCACATATTTCTTTAGATTTTGAACTTAATGCTTCAGGCATTTTTAATCCTTCTGTGATTTTCATATATATATCATTATCAAGTGATCCATATAGATATGCTGTCACAACATCCATTGGATATATTTCAAGATTTTTAGATGCCGTTAAGCTCATCAAAAATCTGAATGTAATTGCATCCATAACAGGGGAATATGTTTCTTCATAGTCAATTCCCGGTCTTTGAGAAAATCATTGGGCAACAAGTTGGGATTTGTATCTTGTTACCTCATTTTTCTCATTTCTTTTACGCACAAAAACCCATTTATATCCAACGGGTTTCACATCTGCAGGTGTGGTGACAACATGTCCAAAAACATTTTTTTTATTGAGGGAGTTTAACTCAGTTTGTATGGCTATTCTCCATTTCTCCCAATCAGATATTTTCTGGCATTTAGATATGGACCTTGGATCTGGATCATCAATTTCACAATCAATTTCTTTTGATACAGAGAATGAGAAAATTCCATCATCATCTTCTATCTCATTCCTTATCCATAATTTTCCATTGTGAGCATAATTGATGGAAATTTCATGTTTTTCTGTATCATTTTCGTCTTCAGTATTTTTCTCTGCATTTGGTTCTTCTGAAACCTTCTCATTTATTTCTCCCAATTTTTTTTTCTTTCGGAGATTTTTATCTTTTGATCCCATCGGCCTCCCCCTTTTCAGTTGAACTTTAGGTTCATTTGCTATTTTCCATCAATTTGTTCTTCAGGAACATTAATTCTAGATGGAATATTTGCAGCGGGTATATATGACTTTGTCACCTTTTTGTATCAGTGAACGCATCTGGTAGTTGGTTTGCCATATTCTGTAAATGTATAATTTTATGAACTTCTAGTTCACGTTGTTTCGTAGGAGGTACAACAAAGAAGGTGTGCACCATGTAAGATGTTTTGGAACTTCTTTAATTCCTCCCCCTAACGCTGGAAATTCATCTCATTAAAATGGCAATCGGCAAAACGTGCCGTAAACATATCACCGATTTTCGGTTCTAAATACCAAATTATACTTGGTGATATATACCCGATATATATTCTCAATCTTCTTTGTGGTCCCATCTTTGTTCTTTGCGGTGGAACTATTGGGACATAAACCGCACATCCAAAAACATGGAGATGAGATATATCTGGTTCATGGCCAGATGTTAATTGTAATGGGGAAAGTTTATGATATGCACTTGCCGTATTTGAATTAGTGCCGCAGCATGCAAGATTGCATGACCGCATACCAAAATTGGGAGTTTTGTTCTCAATATTAACGGTCTAGCTATGATTTGTAGCAGTTTAATCAAAGACTCAGCCATGTCATTTTGTGTATGAACATGCGAAACTGGATGTTCAACATCAATTCCTAATGACATACAATAGTCATTGAAAGCTTGTGAAGTGAATTCACCAGCGTTATCAAGTCTTACTTTCTTTATTGCAGAATCAGGGAATTATGCTCTCAACCTGATTATTTGGGCAATGAATCTTGCAAAAGCCGTATTTAGTGTAGTCAATAGACATACATGTGATTATCTACTGAATGCGTTAATTAGTACCATAAAATATCGAAATGGCCCGTATTGTGGATGAATGGGTCCACATATATCACCATGTATTCTTTCTAAGAATTCTGGAGATTCATTCCCAATTTTGGTTGGTGATAGCCGAGTTATTAGTTTTCCTTGAGAACAAGCATTACATGAAAACTCTTTCGATTGAAAAATCTTCTGGTTTTTCAACGGATGGCCATTTGAGTTTTCCACAATTTTTCGCATCATGACTGAACCTGGGTGTCCTAAACGTTCATGTCAGACTTTGACGTACTTGTAAACTTTGGGTTTACTGTAGCATATGATTCAGTCATATTAATTTTGTAGAATATATTCTGGAGGATAAAGCTGGTAGTTCTTCTAATATGTGTTTTCTCTCCGAAATCACTGATGTAATGCAAAGATATCCAATGTCATTCTTATTCATAGTTTTTATGTGATATCCATTTCTGTGAATATCTCTGAAACTTAACAAATTTTTGTAAGATTTGGGGAATACAAAGCATCATTTATTTCAAATTTCGTCCCCTTCGGCATTGAAAAACTGACTCTGTCGGAGTCAATAATGATTTTTGCATTACCATATATAGTATTCACGTTTCCGGCGGAATCTTTTATTGTAAGGGAGGAGAAATATTTTTTATCCTTAAGTATTGTGTGCGTTGTAACACTGTCTGTCAGACATATATCTCCATCCTCGTTCTCAAATTTTGATATTTCTGAATTTAAAATTATTCATAAGAGATGCATTAACATAACAAAACAAAAGATTTATATTACAATAAAAACTATTTTACAACAGAAAGAAAAAGAACATTATAACAAAAACACAAACATACATCACGTTTTTTGATTTTATTTTCTTCTACATGAAGGTTAAACAAAACATAACTTAGTTATACATCATGTCATAATCTCTTCTTCAGGAAGATCTTAGTCATTTTGTTTCTCGTTGATGGCTTCAGGATCAACTATGAAATCTGAAATATTGAGATGTGTATCATCATTTATAACATCAAAAGAAGGCACGGATTCGCCATAGATGAAGTTGGTTTCACCTTTTTTTTCTTTCGCCTTTTGTGATTCTTGATACAGATCGGCCAAATATTTTTGCGTACGACAGGTACGCGACCAGTGTCCTTTTATACCGCATATGTAGCAAGCATCCTCATGCTACTTATTTATTACACGACCAACTTTGTTTCCTTTGAACTTTTTATTATTTCTTCCGGTGTTGAAATCATTAGGACGAAACTTTCTTACTTGTCCGCGTCCACGTCTATGTCCATATCCACCTTGTCCACGACCACGATCATTACCTCGACCGCACCCACGTTCATAATTATTGTAATTGGATGACGCAACATTCGCTTCTGGGAATGAGATCATGTAGGACGTGTTTGATGGTTTAACATCACAAGTTCATTATTTTATTCTGCCACCAATAGTACTTGCATTAACTCTGAATACTTCTGGTATCCATTTGCTCGATATTGTTGATGCTGGATTACATTTCCAGAATAAAATGTTTGGAGAGTTTTTTCAATCATATCATAATCACTTATCTTTTCTCCACATAGGACTATCCTGGAAGTGATTCCGAACAAAACGGAATTATACTCACTGACACTTTTGTAATCATGAAACCGGAGATTTAACCACTCATGTTTAGCTTTCGGTAGGATCACGTATTTCTGGTGATCGAACCTATCTTTGAGTGATTGCCAAAGATCTGCAGGATCTTTTTTTTTCATATACTCATATTTTAAAACATCATGGATATGGTGGAATAAAAATATCATGGTGTTAGCCTTTTTTTCCTCCGAAGTCGGTTTCGACTTATCGATGGTATCAAGGAGCCTTCTTCCTTTTAAATGCATCTTTTCTGCAACTGTCCATCTCATATAATTATTTCCAGATATATCAAGGGCAGCGATCTCGAGTTTTGCTAAATTTGACATGATATCTGTATAATATAACATTTTTTAACTATAAATTTTGTGATAATTTAATTTAATTGTTCGATTAAAGAACAATGATAACATTTTAAAATTCGTAAACATAATAGAAATATAAAATAAAGTAACAAATAATTTACGAAATAAAAATAACATAAAATAAAAGAACAGAAATTAAAAGAACATAAATTAAAAGAACAATAGTTTAAAAGCATATGATTTGTCTTGAGGACAAAATTTATTATACAGTTCTTCTGGAACTTTTTCATAAATATCTTTTGGACATTTAATTATGGAAAAATGCTTGATCTGAGGTGACATAGTCTACCAGGTCAGAAGCCAGTTGAGGAGGCAGAGCTGTCCATGTGATCAAATGAGACATAGTCTACAATATGATCATGATCGTGAAGGCAAAACCTATCTAACTATCGGTTTGGGAAGGCAGCGCCTATCATCCCATAAAATTAAAAATAGTACAAAAAAATAAATAAATTAGACATAAATTAAATCTGACATTTTGGTATTAGAGCAAATCGTGCTCATAACGTGTTGTAAAATAATAATATAATGGAAGGATATGAGTATTAATGCCTTTTATTATATATATGTGTTTCTAGAATATAATATTCTATAAGTTAAAGAACATAGATGATAATACAGAGAGAATATTGATTTGTCATTCACAGACATTACATTTATATGTACTCTTCTATTTAATTATAGGTAATGTAAGTCGGTAGAATTACCGACTCTCTTCTTACCGACATTAATATAACTAAAATGGATAATCATTCTTTTATAACAAAAATAAGCCTTGTATTATATTCTTAATATAGATTGATATAATTTTAAATTTTATCCATATTACTTAGTGTATTAACTAATGATTTTGTTTATATATATGGTGTGTTAAAAAAAGAGTAAAATGAAAAAAAAAAGTCTTAATATGTATAAAAAACCTTAAACATCACTTATATAAAATAGAAAGGGTATATATTAATACATTTTCAGTATATATATGTGTGTGTAAAATAAAATGAAAAGATATTAAAATATTTTATTTATTGTGTTAATTTGATAAAAATTAGTTGACTCTTTATCCATGTAATCAATTAATTAAAATTTTCTTCTCACAATCTGTAGTGTTCTACATTTTATATGTCAATATTTAACCTTTAAACTATACTTCCATAATAATAGTATTAGGGTATCTTTAATGATTTTCTAATACGATATCATATATTATAAATATAAATGTTTTATTCAATAAGAAAAAATACTTTTTTATTATATTGGTAGACATCTCAATAGTATAATCCAAGGGTAAAACCCTTACATCGAGTCTACCACATGAAATTGGGTTTTGCATTTGTACATGTTTACACACGTTCTCTACTAAACTTATGAGAGACATAACATTATTTTAGAGAAAAGCATTATCCTCGTTGGTCCTCCAATCTTAACAAGAGAAACTTGTAATTTGTTCTTTACATGAAGCCATCCCCACAAAGCAAAGCATTTGTCCCCTTTTAAATTTTTTTATTTTCCTCATTTTCTTGAGAATTGAAAAATAAAGTTGTAAAAAATTGCATATAAAAAGGGAAGAACAATATAGAAAAGGGGATCATAATAGTTAGGCAAAGTTAAGGAATAACCTAACCTCAAAGAAAACAACTAATAAAATCATTGTTTTATTAGTATATAAAGAAATCGCTTAGATACCCTCTTATATCAACATATACCAAGATCCTCCTCTTATTCTAAATTCAAACCAAGAAATTAAGAAATGGAGAGAACTTCTAATCGCATCTACGAAGAATTCGAGCCACTCTCAAATTGGAAAAGTGAAAAAGGATTTGAAACTCTCACTATTTACCTTCCAGGTTTGATTACTCAACAAACTCTCTAGCTAGCATTGTTTTCGTTGCGATTTTGGGTTATTAACCGGTTCTTGAAATAAACAGGTTTTAAGAAAGAACAGCTTAAGGTGCAAGTAACCACAACTAGGAAGGTGAGAGTTATGGGAGATCGTCCAGCAGGTGCCAACAAATGGATTCGATTCAACAAAGAGTTTCCTATTCCACCAAACATCGACATTGACTCTATTACTGCCAAATTCGAAGGCGCAAATCTTGTTGTGAGGCTACCTAAACCTGAACCAATGGCCAAACAAACTTTACCTAGTGTTACAACCACAAAACCTCCTCTGGCTCCTAAGGAACATCTCAAGCTTCCTAACCCGGCAACGAATGAAAGGGTTCAAGCGAGAAGAGAGAAAGAAGCAGAACTAGAGAAACAAGCTGAGAAGTTTCAATCGCCGAAGCCAGCAAGAGAGAATGAAGAAGAAGCTCTTAAAGTTGCAAAGAAGGAAAAGAGTTGTGATGGAATACTAAACCAAGATTATAGAAGTAAAGTGAATGCATACAAAGAGAATCTTGGAGGGTATGTGGCACTAATGAAGAATAACAAGACAGCAATTACGGCTGGTGTGATTGTTCCCACGGCCGCGGTTCTGTTGCTGTCTCTTGGGTTCTATGCCGGCCAAATGTTTACTTCATATTAATGTCTTTGTAGAATTCTCAAAGGCAGATAAAATGTATTAAAATTTGCTTATATAATAAATCATATTAATAAACAAAACAGCCTCTTCGTCACAGAAAAAAAAAAAAAAAAAAAACTTGTTCTGAATCATAAGAATCTTAGAGCATTTTCATCCAAAGTCTCTGATAAAATCTTTTAAAATAAAATAATAATAAAAAGGAAAGAAAATTATGAAAGATGGAAAGAAAAAAGGAGAACTGCTTTTTTTTTGCAATAGTACTAGAAATCCTTCTTACACATGTTTCTCTATTATTGGTTAATTTTTTTTAAAAATTAAAACATTAAAACATTAATTTTAAAATTTGAGAGATTTATGTGAGTATGTTACCCATGGTGGTTCTCTTATGCTAAAACCTATTTAAATACATTCCAAAGGCAATAATACATTCTAGTAAACACATTGTCCAAAAAACAAAAACAAAACAAAAAAAATTATTGTTAAAACAAACTTAACCCATTTAGTTTTCTATTTTAAAGATACAAAAAAGGTAGCAAAAATACTAATAGTTGTCTTTTCAAATTCAAAAAAAAAAAAAAAAAAAAAGAAGGAAATGACTATTTTTTTGTCAACATGCTAGCTTTTTTTTTCTTTGTTAATTGTTTATACGAAAGACACAACGAAGTAAATAGACAAATAATTGGGAGCTCGGAGACTTTCGTATTAATAAAGCGAGCTCGGTCAAAGGACGAGGTCCGATCAAAAGAGTCAAATTACAAAACTGTTCATTCAAAGTTAAGTAATTACGAGCCGAGCTAAGCAAAAAGTTCATAGTCTATTACGGTTCTTTAAATTTAATTGGTCCAACCCGGCAGTCTATCCGGTTCATGATCTGATTTGGGTTTGAAAACATTGGTCATACGATTAAAGGGAAATTCACATTCATTCATGTCCTAGGATTGGATCAGAATAGCCATATAACAAAAAGTAGATTTCATAATGAATCAGCTTGGATTCAATAAGGAAAAACAAAAGACGTGCTGGTTCACATAAACCAAGACAAAACTACAACAGAGAAACATCTAAAAATCGACATCGGTTCAGAGTTTTACTTTATTTTTTGGACAACACGTGAAAAGTAGCGAGAGAGACTGATATAATTATCAAAGACTTGGAAACATCATTTCATCAGCCAACTCGACTTAAGCAGAGACCAATGCAGGGCCTGAAGTAGGTAGTTTGAAGTCGACACACATGTTTATTATTGGCTTCTCCGGCTCTAAGTATTTTTGGCGTAAAGAAACGGAGTATTTGAGTTCCTAAAAAAAAAAGTGGAAATGTGAAATGCGAAGATTATGTTTTCTATGGATAATGGAAAACAGTAATTAAAGTGGAAACGAAACTAGAATTTTATATATATGCAACACATGGAGAATAAGTAGAATTAATAAGAATTAAAGATCATCATGAGATAGATATCAATGTACAAAACCTTGTGGAAACCATTAAAACCTTTTTAAGTTGACTTCGCAAGCGTCGAAGTGTAGTTAAACTCGAAGAAACAAATATTAAAGTGAAATCTTAAAACGTCAAAAAACAAAAGTAGATGCCCTTAAATCACTTCTTAGAAGAAACAAAAATTAACTTATTGAAAAAAGTTTTTAAGTATAAATACCTTTTTGTAGTGTTTTCTAAAGGTTTTTCTAAACAAAAAAAAGTAAGTGTAAATAGAAAATGTGAGTTGTTGAAAAATATATAAAATAGAAGATGTGAGTTGTTAAAAAATAAAAATAAATAAAATAAAATAAAATAAACCATGTTAACCGGTTTTATTGGTTCATCACGTTTAGGTTTCTTGCCAGTCTATTGCGGTTATTTAATTGGTCCAACCCGGCTTTCCATCTGGTTCATGGTCCGCTTTGGGTTTGCAATAGTAGTCCTAGGACTATAGAATAGTAGTCCTAGGACTATGGAATAAATCACATTCATTCATATTGATTTTTTTTTCCTATGCAAAGAGGGTAAGAAATTTTTTTTTTTTTTTTTTTTTATACTTTTGATAAGTGTAAGAAATAGTTACCTCATCAAAACCAACATATAGAACCTCGGGAAGAGTTAACACAAAGTTAGTGCCAGCTTCAATCTCTGCTTCAGTGTTACATGTACTCACATCACATAGGTTGTAAGTTTTTAAAAGCCCAGTAAATTCCCCATCTTTAAAGGTTACGTATACAAGTGTTCCCGCGTTGATGTTTTTGCCTGTATATACATAAAACATTTTATCAAGAAAATATTGGAAACTAAAAAGAAAAATAAAAATAAAAATAAAAATAAAAATAAAAGAGAGTTACAATTTTGGGATAAATATTACTTACTTGCAGAACCATATACATATATTGTTAGGGTTGAGCTCTCGTCAGGCCCAACAGACGGGTCCCTAGAGATATCGACACGGTTGACGTTACCGTAATCGTTTCCATTTTCTGCAACAGTGGCATCGATTAATTATGGAAGTTATAACTCAAGAGTAAATTCAAAAAAAATATTTCTTACAAAAATAAATCCGATCATTTTATTAGATTGACTTTTGTATATCTCAATTAGTGCAATGACATATTTAAAGAAATGATTTAGTAAGTTATTTAAAAACCATGAAGTCGACCCCATTCCCCCCCCCCATTGTTTTAATCATTATTTTGACCCTTTGTTTCATAAATAAAAAATAATCTTACAGTGACAGGCTTGTAAACCACATTACATATAAATTTCATATATAGCATCACTTATTATTATTTAAAATTATGATTCCCACTAATATCATCTCTACCTACGCCACTCTGTTACGATTATGATAGGCATTATTTTATTTTTCTTCCAAAAAAAATAATTAGGACAATACTCATGATAACTCTTTTGATCTTTAACTCTTGGTAACTATGAGACCCGATGAAATTAGTAAATATTATCCGTGACCATACTAATCAACTGCTATATGTTAAATCATTTACTGAACTAATATTAAAAAAAAAAAAATCAGGAGCAAGCCACAAACTATGAAATCGAGGCCTACTGTATATGAATTATTGAACTAAAAAGAAAATATGTTATATATATAAGAAATCCACAAAAAACATACAAGAAAAAAATGAAGACTTAAACAAATCGATACTTACTGCCACAGTATTCGAAATCAATGGCGCCGATCAAAGCTGGTAAGAAGAAGAGTGATGCGAGGAGGAGAAGCATAGGCTGGAGGTGAGACATCGCCATGGATCTTCTTCTAAGCTTCTTGAAAAGATATATATGTTTGGTTATATTAGAGAAACAAGTCTGTAAGATATATGTTAACTATGCCTTTTGTGGAACCCTACAATTTAATTTGTAGTATAACTAGTGGATGGATCGGGTCAAAAGTGATGTATACTTATTATATTTAATCTCCCACGTTGGCGACAAATAAAGAAAAAATATCTACCACGTTATAAGCAATAGTATTAAAATATTAGAGTAAATGATAATTATTTATTACCAGCTCACCTACTTTTTGATTCAGGAGCACATGGTTTTACCTCGGAGACCGATCCGTCTTGAATTGGGGAAGATAGATTCGAATTGTTTGCCATGTTGCGTTGTTAACTTCAACCATGTGGGTCGAGGCTTCGAGCTTGATTTCCAAATATCTATACTACTAATTAATTAGGAAGTGATATAAAATTATTAAAATAAAAGTGATATGTTTATTGCTATTTATATTATAAATGAAAGTGGTGAAAAAGGTGCAGGAGAAAAAGTGATTTTTCAATTCACTCTGTATCTAATTTTACATAAAAGGGAAATACATATTTATAGCGGTACTAGATTGCTCTCATTCATTTTTTAACACTCTTTTTTGATTATTTATAATGATATACATACTGTCTCGTTAAAAATTTCATCATAGAAAAACCCATTGGGTCAAAAACTATGACAAGAAAAAAAAAGTACAGTAATGTAATCTCCCCCTAGAAAAGATAGGTATAATCTTTTCCTTATAAATCTCGTAGATGACGCATCCCGATGCTATGGATATGCTTTCTGAATGTTGTAGTAGGAAGCGCCTTTGTAAAGTGATTTGTTGCGTTGTTGTTTGATCGAACGTATTGAATATCAACTTCTTGATTTTTCTCGAGTTCTTGAGTGTAAGAGACAAACCTTGAAGGAATATTCTTCGTTCTGTCGCTTTTGATGAAACCTTCTTTAATTTGGGCAACACATGCATCATTATCTTCATATATTATTGACGGCTCCTTATTAGTGATTACTCCACTTGCTTCTTCTATGTGACGGATTATAGATCTTAGCCAGACACATTCTCTACATGCTTCATGGAGGGCAATGGTTTCTGCATGGTTTGAGGAAGTAGCGACTAATGTCTGTTTCTGCGAACGCCATGAGATTGCAGTTCCTCCAATTATGAAAACATATCCGGTTTGGGATCGAGCTTTATGCGGATCTGATAAGTAACCTGCATCTACAAAACCAACTAGACCAAACTCGGATTTTCAAGGATAAAATAATCCTAAGTCAATCGTGCCTTGAAGATAACGGAAAATGTGTTTGATACCATTCCAATGTCTCCGTGTAGAAGATGAATTGTATCTTGCGAGCAGATTAGTAGCAAATGCTATATCTGGTATTGTACAATTTGCAAGATACATAAGTCCACCGATAGCACTCATATAAGGTACTTCGGGACCAAGTATTTCTTCGTTATCTTCACAAGGCCTGAATGGATCTTTTTCAACATTCAGAGATCTATTAATTATTGGAGTACTCAAAGGAGTCGCTTTATCCATGTAAAAGCGTTTTAAGATTCTTTGAATATAATTTGACTGATGCACAAATATTCCATCTTGGAAATGCTCTATCTGGAGCCCAAGAAATTTTTTTGTCTTTTCAAGATCTTTCATCTCGAACTCTTATTTCATATGAGTTCTTGCATCATTAATCTCCTTTTGAGTTCCAATTATGTTTAGGTCATCTACGTATACAACAATGATCACAAATCCCATGGAGATTTCTTAATAAAGACGCAAGGGCATATTTCATTATTTACATACCCTTTCTTCAATAGGTATTCGCTTAAGCGATTGTACCACATGCGTCCGGATTGTTTTAATCCGTAAAGTGATTGCTGTAACTTGACCGCACATATATCTCTAGACCTTGAGTCTGGTGCCTCAGGGATTTTGAATCCTTCTGGAATTTTCATATATATATCAGTTATCCAGTGATCCATATAAATATGCTGTCACTACATCCATAAGGTACATATCTAGATTTCTATATGCAGTTAGGCTCATTAAGTACCTGAATGTAATTGCATCCATGACCTGAGAATATATTTCTTCATAATCAACTCTTGCTCTTTGAGAAAAACCTTGTGCAACAAGTCGGACTTTATATCGTGTAATTTCATTTTTCTCATTTCTCTTTCTCACGAAAACCCATTTGCACCCTACAGGTTTTACATCATCAGATGCAGTGACCACATGTCCAAAGATATTTCTTTTATTGAGGGAGAATAATTCAGTTTGCATGACACTTTTCCATTCTCTCAATCATGTCTTTTCTGACATTCTAATACCGATCTAGGATTTGGATCATCATTTTCATGATAAATCTCTTTAGATACTGAAAAGGAGAATATTCCATTTTCATCATCAATTTTATTTCTAGCCCTTAACTTTCCATCTTGGGCATAGTTAATAGAAATCTCATACTTTTCTGTATTATCTTCTCCCTGAGAACTTTCTTCTTTGTCTGGTTCCTCTATAACCTTTTCATTTTCTTCTCTCATTTTCTTTTTCTTTCGGGGATTTTTGTCTTTAGAGCCCATTTGCCTCCCGCGTTTCAATTGAACTTTAAGTTCATTTGCTTTACTCCCATCAAATTATTTATTTGGATTTTCAACTCTTGATGGGGCATTTGCAGCGGGGATATAAGATTTTGTCACCTTTTTTGTATATGTGAACGCATCTGGTAATTAATTTGCCATATTTTGTAAATGTACAATATTTTGTACTTCCATCTCGCGTTCTTTAGTAGGAGGATCAAGATGTACCAAAGATGGTGTAAACCACGTAATATCTTTTGGTATTTGTTTAATTTTTCACCCTAACGATGGAAATTTATCTTTTTTAAAATGACATTCGGCAAAACGTGCCGTGAACATATCACCAGTTTTTGGTTCAAGATATCTAATTATACTCAGTGATACATAACCAATGTATATATCCAATCTCCGATGTGACCCCATTTTTGTTCTCTGCGGTGGGGGTATAGGAACATAAACCGCACATCCAAAGATACGGAGATGGAAAATATTTGGTTATTGACCAGATGTTAACTGTAAAGGGGAATATGCATTTTGAGCACTTGGTCGTATCTGGACCAATGTGGCAGCATGCAAGATTGCATGACCCCATATAGAAATTGGAAGTTTTGTTCTCAATATTAACGGTCTAACAATGATTTGCAGCCGTTTAATCAAAGATTCAGCCATGCCATTTTATGTATGAACGTGAGGAACCGGATGCTTAACATCGATTCCCATTGACATACAATAGTCATTAAAAGCTTGTGAAGTAAATTCACCAGCATTATCAAACCTGACTTTCTTTATGGCATAATCATGAAATTGTGCCTTTAACCTGATTATTTGGACTATGAATTTAGTGAAAGCCGTATTTCATGTTGTCAATAGACACACATGTGACCATCTACTAGATGTGTCAATTAATAGCATAAAGTATCGAAACGGCCCGCATGATGGGTGGATAGGACCACATATATCACCATGTATTCTCTCTAAGAATACTGGAGATTCATTCCCAATTTTGGCTGGAGATGGCCGAATGATGAGTTTTTATTGAGAACATGCATCACATGAAAACTCACAAGATTGAAAAATCTTCTGGTTTTTCAATGGGTGGCCATTAGAATTTTGTATAATTTTTCGCATCATGACTGAACCAGGATGTCCAAGTCTTTCATGCCAAACTTTAAATGTATCAGGATATTCTGTGGTATATGTTGCCACAATTGTGCAATATAAGTCAGGGGATAACATTGGCAGCTCTTCCAATATATGTTTCCTCTCTTTTATAATGCAAAAATATTCAATGTCATTTTTATTCATAGTCTCTATATGATATCCATTACTTCGGATATCTCTGAAACTTATCAAGTTTCTATGAGACTTAGGGGAATATAATGCATCATCTATTTCAAATTTCGTTTCCTCTGGCATTAAGAAATTGCTCTTCCAGAGCCTATGATAATCTTTTTATTTCCAGAAATAGTACTCATGCATCCAGCGGAGTGTTTTATTTTGAGAGAGGAGAAATATTTTTTATCTTTGAGTATCGTATGAGTCGTAGCACTGTTTGCTAGACATATATTTTCATCCTCAATCTCAAAATTTGACATTTTCTGAAATAAAGCATTTATATGCATTATTATAGTAAAAGACATAACCTTATAAAATTTATATTATAACAGCTACTATTTTACAACAAGCTAATAAAAACATGAGTTACAATATATTACAGCTAAATCATTATTCAAAAACTTAAAAACATTATTCATATGATACAAAGATAGCGATATCATGTCCTCTTGATCTCTCTATTTCCCGTTGTCATTATCAACAAGGAAATCTGCAATATCGAGAGGATATTCATCTTCTAAGCCAAGAAAGGAAGGTCCAGGCTCATCAGAGATGAGGTTGGCCTCAACATCCTTTTCTTTTTCCTTTTGTGATGCTTGATATAGATCGGCCAGATGTTTTGGTATACGATATGTTTGATACCAATGTCCTTTCATTCCACATCTATAACAAACATTCTTACTTTGCTTTTTCACAACGCGGCTACCATCATTCACATGAAGGTTTTTGTTAGATTTTCCAGTGTTGAAATTGTTAAGATGGGAACTCCTTCCTCTTCCTCGTCTACCACCTCTTCCACGACTGTGACTGGCCTCGAACGCGTTCACGTCCTCGTCCTTTCTAATTATTAAAACTGGATGAAGCAACATTCACTTCAGGAAGTGGAGCTGATCCTGTTGGACGAGTTTGATGGTTCATCATCACGAGCTCATTATTTTGTTCAGCAACTTGAAGGACTTGCATCAAGTCAGATTACCGAGTATAATTTCTTGTTAGATACTGTTGCTGCAGGACTACATTTGTAGGATGAAATGGTTGGAAAGTTTTCTCGATCATATCATAATCGGAAACATTCTCTCCACATATTATCATCCTTGAAGTGATTTCAAACATGGAGAAATTATACTCACTTACTGTTTTATAGTCCTGAAACCGCAGATTTAGCCATTCATGTTTGGCTTTTGGTAAGGTCACATATTTTTGGTGATCAAACCTATCTTTGAGACATTTCCGAAGATCTCCGGGATCTTCTTTCGTGATATATTCATCTTTTAGACCATCATGAAGGTGATGACGTAAAAATACCATGGCTTTTGTTTTTTTCCTCATCTGTCGTCGTTTCCGACGGCTCGATGGTTTTAAGCAAATCCTTTAATTTAAGATATATTTTGGCATTTAATGCCCATGACAAATAATTTTTCCCAAAAGCATCAAGAGCAGAGATATTAAACTTTATCAAATTCGACATGATAGCTATATAATTAAACAATATCACATAAGTTTAATGAAAAACTTTAAAAAATTATTTTAAAGATAACCAAATGTATAAATAAATAACTGAAAGATATAAATATAACTATCATAAAACATAATAAAAGCATGGATTAAACACAATCTTTGAGGAGACAGAGCCATCCATATGATTGTGGAGGAGGCAGCGCCATCCATTAGATCAAGGAGGAAGTATAAACTTCTACTCCATAAATATAATAAAGACATGTATTAAACATAGTTTTTGGAGGAGCCAGAGCCATCCATATGATCATAATCTACCATATGATCATGATCGTGAAGGCATAACCTATCTAACGATCGGTTTGGGAAAGGCAGAGCCTATCAACCCATAAATAAATAAGTTTAAAATAATTTAAACATAATTTAAATATTACCTCAAAGATTTGATCGGGTAGAAACTTGTTTGTATTTGAGATCTAGAGACTCGTGCTGATAACGTGTTATAAAATTATTAAAATAAAAGTGATATGTGTATTGCTATTGTAAGTGAGAGAGGTAAAAGACATGCAGGAGGAGAAAAAGTGATTTCTCAATTCACTCTGCATCTAATTTTGCACAAAAGGGTAATACATATTTATAGAGGTACTAGGTCGGTCAATGTACGTCGGTGTGAGTAAATGGATAATCATTCATTTTCTAACATGAAGTAACATTTTGTAAGCTAAAACTTAATCAATCTTGACAAGTGATTTTTTACCATACACGGTTTGAGTCCATCTAAAATTTTGCATCAAGTATCTCTTTGCATTAGTTATTTAATAGGTCTGTCTTGTTTTTGTATTGTTGGTTATGTGGAGTTGTATTTAGAATACTAATAGATCTAGAATATTTAGTTGGATGTCATATTATGTTACTTTTAACTTGAGAAAAGACATTGATGTATATTGTGGATCTACAAATATCATTTTATTGCTGCAGAGCATTCATAAGGATACTACGAGAGCCGGCCTTGAGGGCATGTGCAAAATATTTGAATGAGATCTTTACTTTTTAGTTATTTTGCTATTAAAAAGTTTAAAAGGATGTAAAAAAATTTATATATATATGGAAAAGAAGAGCAAATTTCATAATAAAATAAAATTTGACAAAATATTATGTGAGTCCCGAATCATTATTATTTAAGTATTACATTACATTATTTAGTTACAAATGAAGAAAATGAGTTAATCTCTTTCTAGATTTTTTATTTTCTTCTCCGCTTTTTTTGGTTTTAGACTATTTATTCTTCTTTATTGAAGTTTTAGTTTATTTTTATTATATTTAAAAATATTATTGTACTTTTGTTTTTAAAAGTGAGTTTTATAAAAGCTGATTTTTTTTCTTTATTAAGTAATTGAAGAACATTTTGTATACTATAAAAACAAAATATTGAATGCTAGTTTATTTGTTTCGTTTGGGATCTCGAATTTCTCAGGACCGGCTCTGGATACTACCAAGTTACTTACGAATATTTGCATATGGCCAATTGGTCATATGATCATAAACGGTCATGTATACGTGTCTATGCGTTCGTATTTGTGTTCTCAAAATTCTTGATCACTTATACACTTGCAGATTTAGAGATATTCTCTCTGTTTTGTCTGATTCAACTCTGAGTTGACACTCTAATTCGTAATGAGATATGTATTCCAAGTCTATATACATACCATTTGGAGAGAACGTAATAGAAGAAGACATGATGAAATTCCAGTTCAACCAAGCTGCTTAAAAAAAGTATAGATAGCATTGTTCGCAATCGTTTATCTTTGCTTTATGATCTGTACTCAACACACTCACAATATGACTTAAGACTCTGGTTTGCAACAAAAAGTTGCTCGCTACTCTGTTCTGAATTACTACTTTGTGCTCAGTATATTATTCAAAAATTGTTTTCATAAAATTTTGAACCAAGGATACATCCTATGTAACGAAAATTTTTGGTGGATATAATTTTACATTCATTCAAAAAATAATAATTCTATAATAATCTGGGAGCTGTTTTATTTTTAAAGAAAAAAATAATACTTTATATTAAAATATGATGAGGTTTATGGGAGATGACAACATGGTAGAGTTCTTGTTGATGATTCTGGAAGAAGATATACTCCTCTTGTACTTTCTAGGGAAGCAAATCTTCTATCTCTTTAGTTTGATTTATAACTATGTTGGTCTTTGTATTATTTTGTGATTTGGTGTTTAATTATGACTCAGTATATCTCTTATTGGGTCTAAAGGGAAATTCATAAATCTATTGTTTTATGTTGTTAGATATGGATTTTTTGAGTTATGATTCTTGGACTAAACTTATTGATACTGCATGTAACTAATTTTGATGAAGATAGAACCTTGAAATTGATGAATAGGTTCTATGAAAGAGTGGTAAGAGATAGTCAGATAATTAAATCTCTCCTATTTTTCTCTTTCATGCTAGTGTACATAATTTTTGTTCAAATTTGGACAATATTGTCCCTATCAAAATTTTATCGTAATAAATCTTTTATTAACGATCACAATATATGGAAGAAATCAGCTACAATTTTAACGGCAATTGTTTTTTTAACATGTTTAATAACATCATTTCATGTGATATTTATGTATTATCATCTAAGTTACTAATTATCGTAGTATTAAATATATTGTAAACATAGTAATGTATCCATCCAACGATTAAGGGATAAACATTTTAGGGATAATTTTCTTATCAACATGATATGTATTGTGATATACTTATAAACATAGTTATAATGGTAAAAAATAAATTATCAGTAGAAACTTTATCCATCAGCCGCTGGATAAATGAGACGACCGCACCCGAAATTTTTTTTTTTTTTTTTTTTAAATAATTAATATTCCCATAAATATTAATTACTACCCCAAACAAATATTATTCAACTACTCATGAATAATAATTACTCACTCAAACAATAAAAATACACTTTCATTGCTCAACCGTCAGAATATTAGATCGCTTGATCTTTCCAGAATACGACGACTTGAGTTGAAAGTCGAAGTTGGTCTTTATAGCCACCTTGGCTTTCATAGACATTTTCTGTTGTCTATAACGGTTCTCGATAAACAAGAATCCGGACTTGAGATTGTTAAATCTTTTATCCTTTCGGGTTAATTAAACATACATGACTTAATAGTATTTATCCATAAATACTAGACCAACAAAATCCTCTATAACGGAAAAACACTTAAACAAACAACGAGTTTAGATCATCTCCTCATCCTCGCCTTGATTCCACGGTCACACAAACTCTTTTTCTGCATCAAATAAAGGAGATGCATAAGTATTTCAGTAAATACTTAGTGAGGCAATCCTCCCATCTACAAGCTATACACAGAAACGATTTTAATTATTTAACATAGTTAAACACGAAAATACCGAAACAATCAACCATCTCAAGAAATACTCGATCTAGATCCACCCGAGATCATACACGGCCTATTCCATGAAAACCACATCAAACAATTAACCGCTTAGATAAGCTTATGGCTATGCACTCACCTTTAGCCTCGCACGGAAATTCCCAAAACTTCCCGGAATGAAAAGACTTCAATTCCCCAAACGCGAGCCTAACAACAATCAACTAAGGAAATCTTAAGACTCAAGAAACCAAAATGCACAAAAATGGTCGACCAGATCGACCAGATCGATCGATCCTGGTCAGGATCGATCGATCCCACCAAGCGAGTACTCTCCAGATCGATCGATCCTGACCAGGATCGATCGATCTCGCCCAGATCG
The DNA here is from genome assembly GCA_963667165.1 of Barbarea vulgaris. NCBI lineage: Eukaryota > Viridiplantae > Streptophyta > Magnoliopsida > Brassicales > Brassicaceae > Barbarea > Barbarea vulgaris. The sequence continues at coordinate 15,061,342 of OY763892.1, forward strand.
ACCATCCAAGGCTAGATCGATCGATCCAGACCAGATCGATCGATTTAAAGCCAGAACGATCAACACGATCAAACCTCCAACACTCACGCGTCTCACCGTGACAACGCCAACAACCCCCCCCCCCCCCGACACCGCCGAGGCCCCAACGCGACCTACTCATCAAACACGAACACCACAACGGCGCCACCAACAACAACTCCCGGTTAGACCAATAGTCCACCGTCACGGAGTCACGCATAAGCACCCTCCGCAACCAACACCGGCTATGTTGCCACGTCTCGGTCTCCCAACGTCACCCCCGTGACCCACACAACTCTGCTCCTCTCACCAAACCATCACAAACAACAACAACAAACAGAGGAAGGAACAAAACCTTACCCTAACTATCGGTGATGAAAAAGGATGCGAGAGAGCTTCGAAGCTTCACCGACACGGCAACCTCCGTCTCCTTCACCTCTTGAGTCTCACGCCAACACACAGCCTCTAGACTCACCACTCTCTTGCTCTCCACGCCCACACACAGCCACAAGACTCCCCCTCACTTTCTCTCCACACCACACACCAACAAGACTCACCTCTCTCTTGCTCAAACAAACTCAGCCTCCCTCTCTCCCTCTTACTCTCTTTCTCTTTTCCTCTGAAGTGAAGTGTCGGCAAATAACAGAAGAAAATGGTGAGTGGAGATAGTGGAGTAGGGCTGCTTTGTAGGGAATGTTGAGGATGGTGGAGCTGCTTGTGGAAAATAGGTGTAGAGAGGGGGTAACTCTAGGGGTTTAGGCTGCTGGTGGAAAGGGGTTGGTGAAAATCTGATTTAATCAGATTATATTTATTTATGGTCTGGTCCTTGAACTCCCAAAAGTTCACAAACTGACCCCAAACTTCCCAAAACGAATCCGAACACCCTTACGGGAAAATACGGTGTAACTTTTAAGTTACTCCAAAATCTCCCGGAAATATTTTCCAGAGATTCTCCGCATAAATCCCGGATATAATTCCGAAATTTCCATTTTTCGGAACACGGGCGTTACAATTCTCCCCCACTAACATAGATTCGTCCTCGAATCTAACGCCTCAGTCCATCCGCAATGAACTCAACCACACATTTCATAACACAAGGGTCAAACTTGACCATACTGGCCACTCAACCAGTCCCGAGATCAAACACTATTGACCTCTGAGGTCTACATTCAGTCACTAGCTTAAGACTCTGGTCATAGGTCATTGCTCACAACTCAACTCATACCTCTACACTCTAAGACACCAAGTCCTACGAGTTCTAGTTATCAATACCACTCTGCTCTCAGGCCACAAAGTCCTTATGAGCTCTCGGTATCAAACTTATACCACTCCACTCTAGAAGGTATAACTTTACGGGTTCTCGGTATCAAACAACACTCCACCCTGGGCTATATTCCTAACGAGTTCTAGGTATCACACTCATACCACTCAACTCTGGGTAGTATAACCTTACGAGTTCTTGGTAATCACATACCACTCTACTCCGGGCTATATACCTTGCGAGTTCCGGATATCACGCTCATACCTCTCAACTCTGGGAAGTATAACCTTATGGGTTCTCATTATCTCATACCACGCTAACCTGAGCTATATACCCTTCGAGTTCTGGATATCAGAGGAACTATCCATCCTCCCAAGAGTTGTACATGACCAAACCTTCCTTTGAGCAACCATGACTCACCATACGTCTATAAGCACTCCCGACTGAAACTACCTCTCGTGATCCGCATACGACCTTACAAGGTAATACCGGCATCACACACATTCCAACCCTGAATATCATCTTTTCCATAACCACTACTCCGGTTGTCTCACAACATACCCCGACACTCAGGGTACCCACATAATCTTTCCCCGATTATAACTCAAGTTTTTAAGTCCACATAAAAACTCTTTCAGAACCTCATGTTCAGTTAAAACTCATGGCAACACTGACCAACAACAACAAGAACTACTCATCTTATTAATGAAAGGAAACATAATGTATTAATCGTTTACTACACCAAAACGAATACATAATGTTCAACAATAATAGCTCGAAACTGGGAACCATCGATGAAAGCTCAAGCCTTTGGTTGCTTCTCGAACCACTTCTTGAACCTTGCTTTCATCTCGCCTCTGGTTCCCACGTCTCCTCCTCAACCCCGTCACAATCCCACAAGACCCTTATGCAAGTCTAGAATTTTTACCAGTGATCGGGTTGGAACTCGGCTCCCCCGACTCCACCATGGTGTAAACCCTCGGTGCCACTGCAGCTCGCCTATCGGACGGTGCCGCCGCTACCACCCCCTGCTGCAACCTGGGATATTTCGGCTTGATATGCCCTGGCTCATTACAGTGGTAACACACCCGAGTATCCCCGATCGCTCTACCTTTCTTGGGGCAACTGGCAACCCTATGGTCCTTGCTTCCGCATCCAAAGCATCCCTGACCACCTTGGTTACCCTTGGAAGAACCCTCCCACTTCCGCTTCTGCCCATGCACCGGCTTACCGCCATTGCTGGGACCAGACTGATGTGGAGGCTCTCTTGCCCGAAGAATTGGGCTGACTGCCACAACCACATCTCTTAGGCCCTCCTCAATCAACGCGGCCTTCTCTACCAGTTCTACAACCGTGTTAAACGATCCTATTAGGCACTGGTTCCTCAACTCGGCCCGAAGACCTATCAGAAACCGCCTCACTTGGGCCTGCTCATCATCCAGGATATGACCCCATACACTCTGAGACGGTTAAACTCCGCCTCATACTCCTGAACCGACCGGTTCCCTTGAGTCAGTCCTAGGAACCGACTCTCCATCCGGTCCAATGCCTCTTGGGGGAAATACTTGGAGTTAAACTCCACTATAAAATCCTCCCAAGACATCTCTGCTTGGACCCTCCGGGCCGCAACACCTCTCCACCAGAGATGTGCGTCACCCTCCAGATAGTGGACTGCGAGATCCACTTGGTATCACTCTGGATACCTAATCGACCGGAAATTCCGGTCCATCCGCATCCTCCACTCATCTGCCTCTTCAGGCTTGGCACCACCCTGAAATAATCTCGTGCCAATCCTCTGCAGCTGCTCCATCATTTTGAGGTATGATGGGCGCTCTTCCGCAACCACAACCCTTGGTTGCACCTCAACTACCGGTGGTACAATTGGAGCCTGCACTGGTACTCTTTCCGGTAACCGCTCCAACAGCAAAGCCAAGAAATTCGCGATAGGATCCCCTTCGGCCGGAGCTACCCCTGCTGCCACACCCGCAGCACCCGCTGGAACTCCAGCAACACCGGCACCAACACCGGCCACACCCTCCGTCCCAACCCGATTCGTATGCGAATCCCCGACCTGCTCAAATGTAACACTCTGTGTCACACTCTCCTCAACCACCGGAGCCGTCGCGTTCCTCCGACCGCGACCCCTACCCCCACCGGTACCACGACCACGACCTCTACCTCTTTTAGCCATCGTAGCCAATCAGTGGATTCCTCGATCAAACCTTTCAACCACAGAAGTCGGCTCAACAACAGACTCGAACTTCTACGGTTTAGATTAACCGATCAAAGATTAAATCCATATTTAATAACCCAATATTAAACCATGGTTAATCTCCTAATCCAACCAATCTCATGGTCCCGATTTAATTTAATAACAGTAATTCCTCAATTAAATTACTTTAATCCGGTTTACTGATTAAACCAACCCAAACCGATTACCAACAGAAAACCAAAACAACTTACCGCGGAATCTCATTAAAGGCTCGAAGAGGATGATCTAGAACTCCATACCCAACCAATTGACTAACTCACATAATCAATTCACTTTAATTTACTCATGCTTAACACAGCCCCAAAAATTAAATCAAAACCAATTTAATTTTTCTAACCCGTCCTAGAGCCGTAATTGTTCTGATACCAAACTGAGACGACCGCACCCGAATTTTTTTTTTTTTTTTTTTAAAATAATTAATATTCCCATAAATATTAATTACTACCCCAAACAAATATTACTCAACTACTCATGAATAATAATTACTCACTCAAACAATAAAAATACATTTTCATTGCTCAACCGTAAGAATATTGGATCGCTTGATCTTTCCAGAATACAACGACTTGAGTTGAGAGTCGAAGTTACTCTGTATAGCCACCTTGGCTTTCATAGACATTTTCTGTTGTCTATAACGGTTCTTGATAAACAAGAATCCGGACTTGAGATCGTTAAATCTTTTTTCCTTTCGGGTTAATTAAATATACATGACTTAATAGTATTTACCCATAAATACTAGACCAACAAAATCCTCTATAACGGAAAAACACTTAAACAAACAACGAGTTTAGATCATCCCCTCTTCCTCGCCTTGATTCCACGGACACACAAACTCTTTTTCTGCATCAAATAAAGGAGATGCATAAGTATTTCAATAAATACTTAGTGAGGCAATCCTCCCATCTACAAGCTATACACACAAACGATTTAAATTATTTAACATAGTTAAACACAAAAATACCGAAACAATCAACCATCTCAAGAAATACTCGATCTAGATCCACCCGAGATCATACACGGCCTATTCCATGAAAATCACATCAAACAAGTAACTGGTTAGATAAGCTTATGGTCATGCACTCACCTTTAGCCTCGCACGGAAATTCCCAAAACTTCCCGGAATGAAAAGACTTCAATTCCCCAAACGCGTGCCTAACAACAATCAAATAAGGAAATTTTAAGACTCAAGAAACCAAAATGCACAAAAATGGTCGACCAGATCGATCGATCCTGGTCAGGATCGAGCGATCCCACCGAGCGAGTACTCTCCAGATCGATCGACCCAGATCGACCATCCAAGGCTAGATCGATCGATCCAGACCAGATCGATCGATCCAAAGCCAGAACGATCAACACGATCAAACCTCCAACACTCACGCGTCTCACCGTGACAACGCCAACAACCCCCCCCCCCTCCGACACCGCCGAGGCCCCAACGCGACCTACTCATCAAACACGAACACCACAACGGCGCCACCAACAACAACTCCCGGTTAGACCAATAGTCCACCGTCACGGAGTCACGCATAAGCACCCTCCGCAACCAACACCGGCTATGTTGCCACGTCTCGGTCTCCCAACGTCACCCCCGTGACCCACACAACTCTGCTCCTCTCACCAAACCATCACAAACAACAACAACAAACAGAGGAAGGAACAGAACCTTACCCTAACTATCGGTGATGACAAAGGATGCGAGAGAGCTTCGAAGCTTCACCGACACGGCAACATCCGTCTCCTTCACCTCTTGACTATCACGCCAACACACAGCCTCTAGACTCACCACTCTCTTGCTCTCCACGCCCACACAAAGCCACAAGACTCCCCCTCACTTGCTCTCCACACCACATACCAACAAGACTCACCTCTCTCTTGCTCAAACAAACTCAGCCTCCCTCTCTCCCTCTCACTCTCTTTCTCTTTTCCTCTGAAGTGAAGTGTCGGCAAATAACAGAAGAAAATGGTGAGTGGAGATAGTGGAGTAGGACTGCTTTGTAGGGAATGTGGAGGATGGTGGAGCTGCTTGTGGAAAATAGGTGTAGAGAGGGGGTAACTCTTAAGTTACTCCAAAATCTCCCGGACATATTTTCCAGAGATTCTCCGCATAAATCCCGGATATAATTCTGAAATTTCCATTTTTCGGAACACGGGCGTTACAATAAATACATTACTATGTTGACAACATATTTTATATCACGCTAAATAATAACTTAGATATAAATCCATATATGTCACTTGATATAAATATTTTTTATTGTGTTAGCAAAATAATTATCCGTTAAAATTATTGATGATATTTTTCAAAAAAAATTATTGTTAACATAATACTTATTCCGATAAAATTGTGATAAAGACATTTTGGTTCAGAATTTTGTGTGAAAGAAAGAGAACTAATTTTAAAAATACTAATATCAAATAACTAATTATTATATTATTTTTTACCATATAACTCATTGTCCCATCAATGAATATGTTAAAATGAAATAGCTTAGAAGAGCAATTATGCTATAACCTGAGAAAGTTGAGAGCTCTGTACCTTTGTCTTTGTGAACTAATGAAACTTTGTTAAATGCTAGTTTTCCCGTGTGATTTACCTATAAGAGTTGAGCATTTATGTTTAAACATATATATTAAGGGTATGTTCGTTTGCCAGTCGCTGGCGGCAGCGACTGCGACCAACGACTAGCGACATGGACCACCGATAAGGGTTGTTCGTTTACAAGTCGTCGCAACTGATTGCTACTTTTAAAAATAGTCGCCAAAAAATGATAGCGATCGAAAATTTCAGTCGCTGGTCGCTGCGATTGGTCGCTGGTCGCGGTGACTACCAAAAGAATAACCGCCAATCGCAGTCGCTGGTCGCTGTCGCCAGTGTAGGACTGCAAAAACCGATATAGAAAACTGCGAATAATAAAATAATTACGAAAGAAAAGAGATGAAAATGATTTAATAAAAATCGAAAGAAGTGGAGTCGAGATTTGATTTATTTTTTTAATTCTTAAAATCACTTGTAGTGTGATGGTTTGATACGATTCAGAATCTCAGGATACAACCACTAGGAGACCGTATTCTCAACACTAGAATTACGGAATATGCGAACAAAAAAAAACGCTATACTCTCGAGACACTTACAAATTAAAGAGAGAAAGTGGAGGAGAGAGTGCTGGATTTTTCTTTTGCTTTGGAAAATATTTCAAAAAAAAACTGAATGTAAAAGAAAATACAATGACTTATATTTATACTCAAAGTCTCGTGAATGAGATTCCACAAAATCTGATTCTGCTTTATTGGTCAAGATTTGAACGTGTATATGCATTGATCTTTGACTCATAATTAACGCAGTAAGTGGAGAATCTTTTTGAATGTTTGTATACTTTGCAAATCTATATCTATAAAGTAGACTTTTTCTCTCTTCTCCTTTCGTCACCTCATCGCCCACTCATCCGCGACATCACCACTTCATTCCATACTAATTTTTTTTATCTATAAAGTAGACTTTTTCTCTCTTCTCCTTTCGCCACCTCATCGCCCACTCATCCGTCACATCACCACTTCATTCTATACTAATTTTTTTTTAGAAAAAAATAGAATTAAATATCTTAAGCTATGATATAAAATAGATGGCTCTTTTGATATGTAGCTTATGATATAAATAAAAATAAAGATTTTAGATTTTTTTTTCCATCTACAATGAAGGAAAATAGAAATAAATATCCTAAACTATGATATAAAATAGATGGCTGTTTTGATATGTAGATTATGATTAAAAAAAATAAAAAATAAAGATAGTATAAATTTGTCTAAAATAAAGAAAGTAGATTAAAAATAAGATTTAGTGGGTGAAGATTTTTTTAAATTTGCTGTGTGTATCTTAAACTATTATTTTTTTTAATAATAGCTTATGATATCTTAAACCATCACTTTTATGTGGGAAACTATTCGATGAACTAAAAAAAAGATAATAAAATATTTATTTTAATTGTATACTATGTGATTTAAGCAGATTTATTAGTGCATGATTTTTGTAACCAAATATAATTATAGCGATGACGGTGGATGGTCGGGGCTCAAGACTCAAGAGTGTGATTAACTTGGACATCAATAGACCCTAATCAACCTAAAAAATCCCAACATCAATACAGTCCTCAGAATTAAACAATCGAATCCATTTTAAAACTTTTAACAATCAGTTACAACCCAAAACCCTAACTTTCTGTCTCCCTTCTTCTCGCATCACTTGGCAATAAAACATTGAATTTGGTTTCTTGGATGATGTCAATCCTCAGCCATTAGGATCTGCTTTGAGATACATGTATGTTTTCAATGCTTTCTTCTTATCATTTAACTGCTCTAATAATCTCTTCTACAATTACAAATATCAAATTAAAGTAATTAACTGCATTCCCCACTACTCCATTCTTTAATTCTCTACATTCATACATTCACTACTATAAATACATGTATTCTCGACTTCCATCATCATTCTTCTGCTGCATTCATAATTTTCAGGGGGAAAAAAAACTCTCAGCAGCCAACAATGGAATCTCTGTATCTTGCATTCTCTGAGCTCCTTATTGATGAAAAGGTAGATTCCATTCCCCAAAATCTCATTATCACACCCCAAATAAATTCAGCAGATTTTTTTTAAAAATCATCTTCAGTCTATTGTCATGTAAGGTTCGATTAACGTTCAGCAACTTCCAACCTTTGAGCCAAGGAGCACTCTAAGTTATCCCCAAAGCCAACATTTTTTTGAGGAGGTAAAAACATTCAGTTAAATTTTTTTGCAGAACCACTTATTTAGTGCCTATAACTATGTTAATTTCTTTTGCTATAGGGACCTTCTAAGCAAACAATGAACATTCCAACAACCAGTGGAGATGACGGAGGTGATCTCACATCAACCACTTGTGTTGACAATATGAAGCGCAAGAAACAAAAGAGCAACTAGAATTATCATAATTTAGTTTTTTTTACTTTTTCCCTTTACAAACTTTTAAGCACTCATGTTTTTCCTTTAGTTTGTTTATAAACACCACAGTCTCCCATAAGGAAATAGTGTTTCTCTGAAATTTGAATTTCCATATAATAAAATATCTTCAACCATTTTGGCTTAGTATATTTTTCATTTTATTAGTTGTTCAGTGTTAGTAAGGATTACCACTTATTTCTGCTTAATTTATATACATGATACCGGAAATTTTGTTTCATTATAAATTTTAAAAACAAAAGTATTGTCTTCTAGATATTTAGCCATATTGAACATGGCAGATGTATGTGATAATTAACTTTCATGATTTGTATCAACTTTAATAAATAACATATTCACCTTGCTGAAGGATAAAACCACATATTCCTTTAAACCATTTCTTTTAGGGTTTTCTTTAGCCCATTTAGAAACACACAACACCAAATTGTTATAATCTAGCATATTTTTCTAACGACTAAATTCCACAACTTAACATAAAAGGTTAAACATTAAATATTAAATTTATAGTTTCCACATATTGTTAAAATATTCCCAATTTGAAACGTAAAACAAAATCTAATTCCTAAACTTTGTAATTCCCCTGTATGTTGAAGCTTGTGTTTATCAAAATGTTTTCCAGACCTTTTATGGTGTTCTTATAAAATATATTTAAAAGTTAAATATGGTAGTATCTGGTAATCTTCATGATCCACTTATATACATGTTCAAAAATAAGAACCTTGAGATAATGTTATATGTAAGTCAACTATACATATGTTTAAAAACCAATAATACATATAGCATATGTAAAAAAGTCGGATCATAATATTTTTAGTTTATCTTATATATATATATATATATTGTAATGGTTGTTTACATATATGATCATATATAGCTCTATAAATAACATAGATGTGTGTGCGTGATTATGATGTTGTGATTTTCCAAGTACTATATTAAAAGATAATAATCTATATATAAATAAAGAACTAAAATATAACTCATATCAAAGAAGCACACATTAAATTTAGCGGCAGTTATAATGAATTTTCAATGAGAACATTGCAAACAAAATGTAATATAATTGGAAGAGGTGGTAAATTTAATTAGGGCATTAATTTTATTTGGACGTTTAGGAATTGGAAAGATCCAACTACACATATGATTTATCTAATAAAGTCAATGACAACCAAAGACAAAGTTCACATCATTTGCAACTTTAGAAAAATTGAGCAAATACTATGGATCCAAGAAAAATCGATATTAGTCCTCTTGAAGCACTCCCTCAAGATTTGTTGGGTCAAATTGTTTCAAAACTCGGTGCTGCGTCTTCAAAAGATTACTACAATTGCATCCTCTCAGGCAAAGAATTAGGTGCATCGGCTAAGGACGAACGTGTGCTCCAAACGGTCAAACGACCTGGAACACAGATGCGACCACTGCTACTACTACAAACAGATGATGAAGTTCTTCTTAATCATTTAACCATAGATCACAACAAGTTAAATTAATAAAGACTCAACTACTTTTTACGGATTCAAAGTTCACACTTGTTCAAAGGTACTCAAATTTGTAAATTAGATAACACAATATCATGCTTCTTAAACTAACATACTCCAATAAAATTAATAAGAACTCAATTACTTTATTTTATAGATCTCGGAGATCGGGAATCGCCGGTGAAAACAACTGATGGATTTAAGGCTTCAGAAGAGATTCTCCGATCCGCTGAGAGCAGAGACTGACAGCGAGAGAGTGAGAGAGATTAGTGCTGAGATTTGGTGACGAGGCCTTTTTTGGGTCACGAATTTGGAGATTCTAGAAATTCTCAAAAGGCCCAAACATTTTATTAATTGAATAAAAAATATCCACTATTAAGCCATGGTAAATACATTCGTATCAAAAATTCCAATATTATTACATTAATACAGACCAAAAAAAGAAACACAAATTCATTTTAACAACATGCGTTTATAGATTTATCATAATTTAGTTTCGCTTTAACTTTCCCCCTTTAAGCACTCCAGGCTTTTGTTTATTTATAACATCTCAGCCTCCCACAAGCAAATGGTGTTTCTCAAAAATTAGAATTTCAAAAAAATAAAATATCTTACAACAACCCGGATGTCCGGATGTGTATATTTGACAATTTATGAGTATCTTAGTTATAGTAAGGGTTACAACACATATATGCTTTAAAAATAGGATACCAAAAAAACGTCTTATTATAAATTATAAAAGGTTGATGTATGTGTAAATTTAACCAACAAGATTTGAAAATAAAAATAACATTTATAATTAGTTAATGAATCTAACAAGAAACAATATGTTCACCAAACAAAAGTGAAAAGAAAAAAATGGAAAAAAACATATAAAAAAAAAATCAATTAATCGTACATAAATATTACTCCCGCGCGTATCGCCGACAAGCTACTAGTTGAATAATAATTGCTGGAGATAATACAATAATGTTTTGATCAGCATAACTATCTGACGTTGATAACGTCATAATTAATTCTGATTTACATTAGTAATAACCATCTGTACAAATATTTGATTTAATAATATCATAATATTTGATTAAAATTAAATAATACTCAATGAATGGATTTAGCGCAAATCATTTATGTAAAATTTAGGCCAAATAAAAAATTAATTGGATGTGTGGTCCATTATCTCTCATGCATATTTTTGTAGGACAAATGCATATGAATATCATTTGGTCAACCCGAGTTGATTTTTTAAACTTTAAAGCTACTCACTTTAAATCCTCATTTCTTATTCAATCTTAATCCAATTTTGACAAATGAATACACTAAGTTATAGTGTTTATTTCAAGGAATCCAACTTATTTATTTTCCGATCAATTTGACTACTGTTTGTCACCGGAATCGAAAAATTATTTGGTTCCATTTGTCAGAAAATAGGTTCCAACAGCCAGTGACTTACAAGCGAACAGATCCTAAATATTATGAAAGTATGTTTCTTATAAAATAGTGTTTCAAGTTTTAAAATCCATTTAATCGATTTTTTTCTTATTTCATGCTATCCAACATTTTTAATCATGTATTTTACATCGTCTTTATTAGTTTTAGTTAATACTAGATTATTATCTCCGCACTTTGTGCATTATTTCAATGTTAATATGTTATACAAGTTATTAAAAAATGTAGTCATCTAAAATGGTAATTCACTATATAAATATTATTCCATTAATAAAACTTTATTTCGTAAAGAGATTTATCAACATATCTATCGTCTGTTTTATATACTTTAAATTCTAAATATTAATATATAAATAATTTTATTTAAAGGAATATTAATAAAATTATATATTAACATGAGCTCCTAAGCCAACCAGTAATCACAAACTTCTTAAGAGAATTGTTACTTATAAAATATGTAGACAAATAAATAATGAAAATATTGAACCAACATTGTCAAACATATAATGGTAGAAACTAATATTGTTGATTCCAGTTGTTGATATTAAATACTTTGATTTCAAGTTCTAACCTTTTTCATCTGTTGAAGTTTCTGGTTGAAAGAGAATAAAAATTTAAATCAATCAAATAAATATATAAATTTGTGAAAATCAATTGTTTAAAATAGAGTTCAAGAGAAAGATACTAAGTGGTTATCACATTAAATCTTGGAGCAGTCTAATTACAACTGAGATGTTTTGTAAATGTGAGCAATGCTCCATAGCATCCGCTTGAGACAGTTTCAATGATCTTGAAAGCCAAAAAAATTTCTAAAACAAAAAAAGAATAGTGTTTGAGGCATTTTGAGTTAAATATATAGAGGAAGATGAAACAGTTTCAATGATCTTGAAAGCCCTAAAACATGGTGATGGAGGTATGGTGAGTGATGTTAATGGAGATTTAAGAAATTTTAAGTTATTTTTTGAAGAAATCTGCATAGCAAAATAGAAAAAAGTAATGAGGAAGGAAGTTATGTCTGATTTGTTTTGATTTTTTTTCTAACTTTTTTAAAATTAAAAATTAAAATTTATGTGTCATATTTTTATTGGTCACTTGTACTTTATAAGATAAATGAGTTATAGCAAAAAAAAAAATATATATATTCTTACAATTTTACTCGGCACGTAAATATTTTTTTGTCATAAAATTCAGCTTTGCTTTCTTTTTTGATATTTTTAGATTTAAATTTAAAATAAATCTATATGTGAGATTTTGGTTGGTGATGACTGCTGCTTTATAAGATAAAAGATATATAATTAGTTTCTAATTCATCTTTTTTTTTTTATTTGTTGTTCCCATGAGTTCTTTTAATTTATTTCATTGTTAGTTTCATCATTTTTGTGTTTCATGAATTAGCTTTAATTAATATTATGATTATTTTTAGTGCTTAGATGATTGGTGATAATTCATATATGATTAAGTGTTTATTTGTATTTTTCATAATATATATTTTATTTTATTATACTTTGTTGTTCTCGTAGTTTCTCTTAATTAATTTATTTATTAGTTTTCTTATTTTATGTTTGATAAGTTAGTTGTAATTAATATTATGATTATTTATAAGATGGTAGATAAGGTGAATGATGAGGTGGCCGAAGAAAATAGAGGAAATGTAAATTTATATATGTAGATTTTTCTCTTTAGTTTTAGCTCCTGTTCAATTGAGATTCAAATTTCTCACTTCCACTTATATTGTATATATGTTATTGAGCGCTATATATTGTCATAATGTATACTTTTTTCTCACTTCAAATTTCTCACTTCAAAATTTTCCGTTTAAAATACCTTTTTCAAGTTTAGAAACTCAAATTTATATTTGTTGACTTTGTTTTACATTTTATATGTATTACAATGTTTTTTCTAGTAAATTTTCAATATTATATTTAAATTAGAAAATTGAGCTACAATCAAGGAGAGAATAGAACGGTTTTAACGTTTTAACATACAGAATGAGGAAAAATTCTAAAATTATGTAAAACTAGGTCAATATCAAAATTTAAGAAGGTAGATTGCTTAAATTAGATATGTACGAATATGAGATACTTCTAACTTTTAAAACACCATCAGTTCATTTCTAACATCTAGGATGAGGAACCCCATTCATGGCTCATTCACCGTAACTTCCATCATCATTCTTGTGCTAGGTTTGTATTTACATTTAATATCATGTTACCTCTTTAAATTTTATAAAAAATAATAGTAGTTCAACTATGTTATAAAAATCTATGTAAAATTTATTTTCACCACATAATTTTGTATTATTGAGTTTTGTTCTTTTTATGTCAGGTACATATTTTAAACCTAGAAGCCTAAGTTTATATGTTTAGAGATACACATAGAAACCGATCCCCAAGGCATTTTTAGAATTTATTCACCTATTTTGGTTAGTTGACTCATTTATAAAAATATATGGTCTAACTATACTTTAAAAACTAGATGTAATTTTTGTATTTTTCAACTTATTGTGATTTAAATTGATTAATATATTTCCATTTGGTTTCCTCTTCATCTTATTTTTGGTGTGTTTTTGCAAATGTTTCAAACTACTTTTTTTCCAAACATATTTGATGTTATGTAATTCTTTCTAATGTTAATCTATATGATATTTTCAAATGACCTCTACATAACTATTATAGTTTAGTTATGATGCTATGTTTTTTCAAGAATAATCAATGACTCGTAAAAGTATATTTGATATTTTAAATATTTTATATTTATGCAAAACTCCTTTAAACATTTATAGTCACAAACTTTTTATTTCAATATAGAACTATGACCATTTTTATTTTTCCAAAGAACTATGACTTATATTTTAAATCTTTTAGTGGCGGGAGTAATGGGGAATTTGCAACAAGGAGTACAAAAAGGGAAAGGTCGTTGTGCTGAAAATGGTAAATGCTTTTGCTTTCACCCGTGTGCTTAATTTCTTTTTATTTGCAACTAAATTTTAATCATATTTAAAATAAGTGCATTACAATAAATGACTTTCTAGTGTTTGTGGCATAAATGTTTTTACTAGCACTATTATCAAATTATAGTATATGGATTTAAACTTAGTAGTATACGTGTTTAAGTAGTAAACTAGAAGAGAATACCCGTTCGGTCCCCGAACGGGTGATTTTTTTACTTTTATAAAACGTTATAAAATTTTTGAATGAAATTAAAGTTTACAAAATATTAATCGTATATATGTAGAGGTTTCAAATTGGGTTAAACCGTCTCACTGCGGGTTAGATTTAGTTACGGTTTTTAGTGGATTAATCCGCCAAATTGTAATTCTAAACTGATAACTCTAATCCGTTGTGCATTATAACAACGGGTTTGGCGGATTAACCTAGATATATTTGAAACTGAAATAACAAAAAATCGTGATTAAAAAAATTAGAGTCAAATTAATAAAAAAAATCTTGGAAACAGAGCCATAGTGAAAACGAACGACATGTTTTTCGACATTACAAAAATAGATTAAATAGACTTTGACATCACTTTTACTTAATAAACATAAATACTTTTACTTAAAAGACACAACTCTAACACGTACACCCTTTGACTTAATATACATAATTATTTGTATAATTGTTAAACTAAACTCAATTATAAACATAACAGTTCCATCTCTGTTTTTGTTTCATCATGTAAGTCAAGTATATTAAAAAAGAAAAAAAAATTAGTTAGTTGTTTCATTTAGTTCGTGAGTCATTTAGCTAGCCTAGCTAGCTTGTTTACTTTGCATTTGTGTGTGTCGCTCCATTCATCATCCGAGCAATTCATTAGTTTTGACATTTTTTTTATTCTTATTTTTGTTACATACATTTGTGTTGAAGGTTTGTTCCGTGATTAATCTCTTTTGTTTATTTATTTTGCCCCATACCTCTGTTGCATACATTGTCGTCACTGTATTTACCTTCTGTTTATTCATCAAAAAAATAAAAATAAAAATAATTGATTGCTTGTTACTAAAACGGTTAATGTCAAATTTTATTTGTTTTGTTAAAATTGTTTCGAATTTTTTTTTTTTCCAGATCAAATTATCAAATTAATATTTCAAACAGTACAAACAAAAAATATCTCCAGTTCATAAAAGCTCTTAGTGTACACGATATATTGATGTTGGAAACTTAACATTGATAGCCCTCTTAATGTTAATTAACATTGATAGCTCTCTTAGTGTTAATTAACATTGATAGCCCTCTTAGTGTTAACTAACATTGATAGTCCATGACATCATATCCAGAGGGCACAACAACTCAACCCAAGATTCACCACTCTCTACCGGGAGTGCTCTTGAACACTAAAAAAATACAATGTTTCCTCTTATTTGGTTATGACTTTTGTCTAACCGTAATAAAAATACAATGTTTTCTCTTAGTGTACACGATATATTTATGTTGGAAACTTAACATTGATAGCCCTCTTAGTGTTAATAAACATTGATAGCTCTCTTAGTGTTAATTAACATTGATAGCCCTCTTTTAATGTTTGTCTCCTAAATGAAAACAAAATATTTTAATATTTCTATAATTACTGGATTTATTTTAATAAATCCAAAGTATTTTGATTTTTGGAATTAAAAATTTCATAATCCCAAGAGAGAGGTTTTGTTCAAAAAAGAAAGCCCTAATAGTTTGGGTTAATCTTTGGATATTGTTAATGCTCGTACTTGCATTTAGTCATATTGGATCCAGTCTCATGTCTTTTATCCATCGGCAAATACCAAACATCTTTAATTAAGTATCTAAGAAAACTAAAAGTGAAAATTGCATTTCTTGCGTGTTCTCCTTCGTTTTTTTTTTCTTATAAAGAATAGTATGAAAACTTCTTTTTAAAATTATAACGTTTTTACATGTCGAGTTTAATATTTGAGAACAAAATGCCTAGTTAATTAGAAAACTTTATGGAAGATGCAATAGCTATCATCAATTATAATAGTAAGTGAAAGCTTTTACTATGTCGCAAACATTCTATTAAGAATATTCAAAGAATAAAAAGTTAGAACTAAAAATACAAACGTGATGAAAGATCGAAGATAAAACTCTCCATTCAATTTATAGGGAAATATGTACTTAGGCATCAATGCAAAAAATTTGGAAATAATTTAATTAGAAAAGATTACATTCATTGTTATGATTTTCTTTGAAAAAAAATAATTAATAAATATTTAATTAGGTAAGAAATGATTTTTTTAGCTTACTCTGAAAGTTTATATGTTGTATTATAATTTAATATTTAAATTAATTAAAAACTTGTACAGTACTTTTAAATTTGAATATTTAGTATTTAATGCATATTTTGAGTATTAATTGAATTTAAATTGTGTTATAGTCATCAATTTGAATTTAGAAAAATCCGGATTGTTAATAGTATAAATGCCGAATATAATTATATTGATTTTTATAAATGAATATTTCTTTCGCATAAGATTTGATTCAAAAGATATTCCAAAAATATAGCATTTTCAATTAATTACGTTTTAAAACTAAACTCACTAAAATCCGGATTCTCTAACGACCAATGATATTAAGAATAAAGGATCCACGTCCTTATAATGTATAATCCATTTTCAGAAATTAATTTTTTATTAAGTGATGTTTATTTAAGTATTTCATCAAACTTATTAAGCCATTTTTGCCCTTTCAATTTTAGAAATGTTTTTTAAAATTTGATTTCTAGTCTAAATGGTCTAATTACAGAATCTATGGTTCAATATCATAAACCTTCGAATTTAAATTTATATATATATATGAGTGGCTAAATATTCTACATTTATTATTTAGAAGACTTTTTACTAAGGTATAATAACATTAACAAAAGAAAGTATTTGTAAAATCCGTCGAAAGATAATGTTAATAAATATATGTTGGAAATTAATTTTTGCAAAATGAATTCCTTTAAAACCGTATAAATAAGAGCACATTTTGATCGTCTGATTTTTAGTGATGTCATCTTATAAAATCACTTGTCTATGTTAATGTTTGGTCTCTTCAGTCTTTAATTTTGTCCATATAATATGTCTATATATATAACGTATACGTGTGTATTTACCTTCTTTGATGATTTTTTTTCTATAGATTCCATATTCCACTCATCTTATAGCATATTATTAATTGACCCCTACAAGTCTACAACGGCTTAACTCATCATTGGATGGTGATTTTTTCATGTTCACAAAGTTCAAATATTTAAAGATATTTTTTGGCTTATTAACTTTTAAAATACTGAATTAAGAATTTGTGTATATTGATCAAGAATTTGTGCCTTATTAACTTTAAAATATTCCTAAATATTTTAATCACCATTGAATATTTAAAATCTGCAACTCTTAATGTTACACAAAGTGGAAAGATCTTCAAATTTTAGAAAAAAATATTCTTTTTAATATATTTTGAAAGATTCTATGTTATTTATTATATTATTAATAATTAAATATATTTAAAACGTGAACAGTGATTTTAAATTTGAATATTTATTATTAATGCATATCTTGAATATTAATTGAATTTATATTATGTTTTTGAGAATAAAAACAGTTTCTATATGATTGAAGATTTCCGATAATTTGTTTAGAAAATCTTGTATTCATCCAATATTTTCAGAATATGCTTTTAATTCGTTGGATATTAAAGACACGGATCTTGTTATGTTTTAAGAGATTTAAGTGTAATTAATTTTGAATGGACTATTGCCTAAGGATTAGTCGAAACATAGCAAAATTAATTATCGTGATATATTTTTAATTCTAAATTACCCTCCCTGATTTGAGAAATTATTTTATAAACTAACTAATTCAGTGGCAATTGGTTTAAATAGATGGTTAATTTCGATTTATTTTTTAAATGTACTCCTTAAATTTTCCATAGAGTTTGTTTTGATTTGTTACGCAAATCTTCAATCGAAATTTTACGTGGCTACATATATTTTATAAATATTCTAGTTATGCATTTATAGGTAGTTTGACTTTGAGTTAACAAATCGATTATATTATTTCAAAATTTGATTTTATGTTTTAAAACATTATAAATGCTTGAGAAACTTTCAAGATATTGTTTTTTAACTATATATATGTTAAGGAAACCCACAATTGATTCATACTCACTTTTTATACCAATCTTTAGTTTTGATTTTAAATTTAGAAAGATATTAGCGTTTGCAAAAATAAAATTGATTCATATGGAATTATGAATTTTTAGAGAAGAATATTCTTCTTAAACTGCTACCAAAGTTTTAATGTTATAATACATGTATGTTTGATAATTAAAAACGTGAACAGTAATTCTAAAACTAAATATTTAATATTTAATGCGTATATTATGTTTGATCTAGCCACTAATTTGAATTTAAATTTAGGAAAGTCCGTATTATAATATTTAAAGTAATATTTATTATTTAGATATTTTGAAAATTTTAAATCTGATTTTTGAATGATTCAATAATTTCAGTTGACAATATTTTTCAAAAATTCAAAAAAATCGAGACATATAAGCATGTGTACATACATATAAACATATATGCCTTAGTTTTTTTAAACTCGGGATTAAGCGGAACATACCTACAATCATAATTTTACAAATTGAGTATAACAAATACTCTATTTGTTAATATTGAATATTTTAGATTTTTGAATGTTACCTTTGGTGTTATAGGTGTTTATCGATAGAAATAGACAATAATGTAAAAAAAAAAAAAAAACTTACTTGTTACACATATGCTCGGATAGAAAGATCATCCTTACACCACCACCACATATGCTCGGACAGAAAGAGCACCCTTACACAACCACCAACATCATCCATTGACTTCATTCCATA
Organism: Barbarea vulgaris; assembly: GCA_963667165.1. Taxonomy (NCBI): domain Eukaryota; kingdom Viridiplantae; phylum Streptophyta; class Magnoliopsida; order Brassicales; family Brassicaceae; genus Barbarea; species Barbarea vulgaris. The sequence goes on from OY763892.1 coordinate 15,080,651, forward strand.
TAACTCTACAAAAACATGAATCAATATTAATAATCATTCACAATAAAATATCCATAAAATTATTATGATGATTATGCAGACAATGAACGATACATCATAAATAAGAACACAATCAATGACACAATATAAAAGTTAAAAATACAAAATTATAAAAAAATTGAAGAAAAAAGTAGATGTATCGTTGAATACAATGACATGATATATATAGTGAGGTGGAGATGCCAATTTAGGAGTTTTAGAAAAGAATATTCTTTTTAATATATTTTGAAAGTTTCTATGTTATTTATTATATTATTAATAATTAAATATAATAAAAACGTGAACAGTGATTTTAAATTTGAATATTTAATATTTAATGCATATCTTGAATATTAATTAAATTTAGATTATGTTTGAGAGAATAAAAACAGTTTCTATGTGATTGAATATTTCCGAATAATATCATATATCACTAAATGAAGATTTAGAATATTCTAGTTATTCAATTAGGAAATAAAAATCAAAAAAATTCCAATTTCAATGTAATCTATAATTATTGCATACAAAATCTTTGATTCGCATACTATACGGAATTTTAAGTTATAATATTATGATTTAAAATTAATGTTTATTCCCTTAATTACAAAATCTGCAAAATTCTCATTAAATGCAAATTTTTTTTAATTAATTATGTTTTAAAGCTAAACCCACTAAAACATGGATTCTCTAATGACCAATCAGATTAAGAATAAATGATTCACGTCTTTTTTTTAGATTATCCGATTCTGTTAATTAATATCTAATTAACTAAGATTAATTAATCATTTTTCGTCCAAAATTTAATTCCATTGCAAAAATTTCAAATTATTTTGGAAATAATTTAATTAGCAAAGATTACGTTGATTGTTATGATTTTATTTGGAAAAATTTAATTACTAAGAATTTAATTAGGTAAGAAATAATTTTGTGGCTTACTCTGAAATTTTTTATGTTATTTAATATATTTTCATAATAAAATAAATTAAAAACGTGAATAGTACTTTTAAATTTGAATATTTAGTATTCAGAAAATATGCTGATTGTTAAAAAGATTTTCCAGTTATAATTATGCTGATTGTTATAAATGAATATATATTTCGTAGAAGATTTGATTCATAATATATTCCGAAAATAAAGTAATAAATAATATATTATGTTTCCATATATTAACCGGGTTGATTTTGACCAATCAGATTAATAATAAAGGATCCGCGTGTTTTTTTATGGATAATCCGAAATCAAGAGTTAATATCAATTAACTAAAATTAATTAATTATTTAAGTCCAAACTTGGTTTGCCATTTTTGCCCTTTTTAATTTCAGAAATGTTTTTAGAAAGTTGATTTTTGAGTGGCAATTGACATAATAAATGTTCAATTTGAGTCATAAGTGCTATTTTTACTCTTCGCTTAATAGTATAGATGACCAAGATAGAATTGAGCATTAGCTTGAATTAACATTAGCTTGAATATATGTAAAAATATATTTATATTACCTTGAATTTACAAAAAGAAAAATTCATTGAGCATTAAGAGCCTAATTTTATTTTATGTTTAAATTGCAAGCATAAAAAGGAAAAAAAAGGAAAAAAATTCTTAACTTTGATTTCACCTCTAATCATCCTAAAAGTCAAAGTAAATGCTTTTAGTTTATGCAAAATTGTTTATTTTTTTGTTTTGGGATAAAATGTTAAATTTATTTAATCACCACAAATATGTACAAAGGCAAAAGCACAAGTGTAAAAACAGAAATATTACTTTAACAAAAGAAACTAAAAAAGATGTAAATCCCGATATAGAGATTCTCTTTTTCAAAGTGTGTGGCTCCAACACTCCAATATAAAGTGTGAATGGATTCTTCAATGACATTGAAGAGATAAAGTGTCGTATGATGCCGGATTGGTGCTTACGACCGTTACATTTCCTCCAAAGATGGTAAAAGGTGGCCATGATGCATAGAATAAGTAGTGCACTATCAGCAGGGTTGTGCCTACATGAGATCAAATTTCAAAGTGTGTCTTGCCAATCTGGCATGATACGAATACCCAATAAGAGTCTCACTCGGATTAGAACAAACCATGAAAAGTATGGGCAATCATAATAAAGTGGTCTCTCATCTCGTCTGGCTGGTCATAGAGCAAACAAGGTTGAGATAAACCCCAAACATACATATATAAGAGAACTGGTTGAAAGTCGATTATTTGTGGCCAACCAAGTGATAAAGGAAGATCATCTCCCAAGTGTTTCTTGTGGAGAAACTATGATTCTAATCAATGGAGGCATTGTACTCAGACACTCTCAATCATATTCGGCAAATCTACTCTTCGACTATCCCGTATTAACCAACCTGTGGCCGAAACAGTCTCCGAAACCAAAGTGATAATACGTTTTTCAACGTTCAATTACCTTATCTTACGTTAGCACTTTAGGTTATTGATCCACGAGGAAACGATATTCAACACATCAAGAATACATGTCCAACTTTAATCTAAACAATCCAAATGTTTATAATTGTGAAATGCAAATCCAAATGAAAACTAAGCAACAAAAGCAAATAATAGGAAATTCCAAGAATACGTCCAAACTCACCCGCAATATCCAAAAGATGACCTAAAGAATGTCAATTATCAAACCAGCACATTGTTGACGGACCATTCTCAATCACAATTTTCATAAAAGATGATGTCGAGGTTCTCAACTTCAGAATCTTTCTCCATACCCAAGAACCCGTAACCGATTTCATATCCCATATGAAAGAAACTGAATCAAATATCTCTTCACCCCACACAACACAAAGAAAGCTATTTGACGAGAACAATGGCTAGATCAGATTAAAAGCGAACACTTTCGACGAGTCACACAAACAACAAATGCCCATCCTCCTTCATCCTTAGGAGAGCACATATCATTCTAAGCCACCTTCTCTTTTGTATGATCACTTGGGGATCCTAACCATGGAAAATTTGAAGACATGCTATCAATGGCATCAAAGCAACTCTTTGGGATCTGAAATGCAGAACACCAAAAATTAACAGTATACTCATATTGACTGAATGAGTTGTAGCCTACCCACATAAGAGAGACTACGACTGACCCATGAATGGAAACACATAAGAGAGACTATTTAGTGTTTGTGGTATGTGTTTGAGTAGTAATGACAAAAAAAATATTTATGATAGAAATAGCTACATTAGCTTGAATGTATAAAAAGAAAAAGTCATTGCAGCATCAAGAGCTATATTTTATTTTATTTTTAAATTGCAAGCATAAAGAAGAAAAAAGAACAAGACAAAGTCTTAACTTTTTTTCATTTTGAATCATCCTAAAATCAAATTAAACGCTTTCACTTTCTCCTAAACTTTTTTTTCCTGATGAAATCTTAAATTTATTTAATCACCATATATAGTAAAACCTGTATAAATTAATAAAGTCGGAACCAGAGTATTTTATTAATTAGTTTATAGATAAATTAATTTATAGAAATTAGTCTATTTTAAAAAAAAATATATAAAAGTAAGAAATTGAAGAAAATATTTTGATATTTTTTTACCACAATTAGACATTAGGAGACAGTTATCACGTATAGTGTTGGGACAAATAAATTCATCAACAAGCGACGCGCTGGTTGTTAGTGACGCGCCAAGCGCAAGCGACGCACTAGTTATAAGTGACACGTGATATATGTAACGTGCGCTGTAACACTTATAACATGAGCCCACTCTGAAAGTTAATGGGCTTTAGGTTAACGACACCACTCCTAATCCTAAGGGAAGTAGTATACAAAAGCGGCGTAACCTACGAATAAGGGAACGGACGCGACTTCCGTTTCCTAGGGGATTAACGTTTATCTGGTGACACGTCACCCCTAACCCTAAGGGGATTAGGTCGGTCTACGAAATATTATAAATAGAGAAGATCCTTGAACAACGGCGACACACGAAAAACATTAACCTAAGAACGCTACAGCTACATTCTCGCAGCTTACCAAGAACAGCAACAGAGAATTTAGCCACGGCTTCAACTGACGACCAACGAACAACGGACGACAAGATCATCTTTGATTATTTCTCATTATTGATTCCTTGTAATTTATAGCAGAGATAAACTCAAATCCGTTGATCAATAAAGAGATCTTTTCCTACCATTCCGTAGAATTGTCCACGTGCGAATCGGTTAAATTTTGCCCAAACAGTTTGGCGCTAGAGAGAGGGGGCAATTTTAACTACGTGAGACATGGCAGACGGAGAAGATAACAACGAAGTACCCATGGGAGTAAACATCCCTATCGGTCCTGTTACTCAACTAGAGGCACTCACCGCTCAGATGAAGCAGACCGAAGAAAGACTAAAGACACTCGAAGCTGAAAACGCGTTGCTTAGAACTGAAAACGCGTCTCTTCTTACTAGCAATGGTAGCGTCGATGTTAACGCTAATGCTAGGTTTCGTACATACGTCGCTCCGATGCAATCACTGGATGGAACTCCAGGAACCACGGGAAACATATCACTCCCACCACATGATGGTGGCGGTTTGCTCCGTGTACCATCTTTTGCTCCAGCGGTAACCTACCAGATTCCAGAGGTAACCAACCAGTCGAGAGAAGACTCTTATTTAGATGCCAAGTTTTCAAAGCGCATGGACGCCATAGAGGCTTTACTTGAACGACTTCCAGGAATAGCTCCTCCAATTGTCAAAAGCGCTCCTAATAGCTACGCGGATACTCCATTCACAGACGAGATCGCACTAGTGGAGATGCCGAAGAAGTTCACCTTCCCTTCGATGAAAATGTATGATGGAACAAGTGACCCTGACAATCATATAGCACAATACAAACAACGGATGTTCACCACGGCCGTCTCAAGAGAATACCGTGAAGCAACCATGTGCAAAGGATTTGGATCAAGTCTCACCGGACCAGCTCTTCAGTGGTTCACCAATCTTCCAAACGCTTCAATTGATTCTTTTGCGTCACTGACGGATCGATTCGTTGAACAGTTCGCGAGTAGCAGAAATCTGGAAAAGACAGCTGATGACCTCTACGAACTAATTCAGAAGAAAGGAGAGTCATTACGTGAATATGTAGGACGTTTTAACAAGGAAAAAGTGTCAATACCTAATTGTAACACGTCAACTGTCATCTCAGCATTCAAGAGAGGCCTACTCCCAGATGGAGACCTATATAAGGAATTGACAAAGTACCAATGCAGAACCATGGAAGATGTGCTCTCTAGGGCGTGGGCACAAATAAAATGGGAGGAAGACTCAGCTTATCGTTTTCAACGTTCTCCTCGCACAGAATCACGCGTGATAAGGAATGAAAGGACAACGAGAGATGACAAACCTTACCAGAAATCTCGGAGTGAAAACAACAGTAGCAGGAGCGACAGGGGTAGCACCCATCGACCATTCACGGTGACTGAGATTGAAAACCGTTCATCATCAACTTGGCCGACAATTAATAATCTTTCGATATCTCATGTAGAGCTAGTTGGTGTATTGAGAAGAATGGGTGAAGCAGTAAAGTGGCCTCAGAAGATGAGAACACCGGATGAGAAACGTGATAATTCGAAGTGGTGCGAGTTTCACAATGACCATGGTCATAAAACAGAGGATTGCATCACACTAAGAATAGAAGTTAACGAGCTGCTAAAGAAGGGCCACCTAAGAGAATTTTTGTCTAACAAAGCCCGAAACCGCATGGATGATAGAAGCGACTACCAGGCTCGTTCTAACAATGGCCCTTCACCGCCCCCCAAGCACGATCGCGTGATTAGCGTTATCTCCGGAGGGTCTGATATCAGCGGAGTAACGCAATCAGCTGCTAAACGAAGCACAAGAGCTATTAAGAGTTTTCAAAGACAAAGCAACGTCCTGCAAGATGATACACCAACTTATACCATAAGTTTTGCGTCGAATGAAGGGAGTAGCGTGCGAACTCCACATCATGACGCGTTAGTCATATCTCTAACTGTTGCTAACTGCTTGATGAAACGGATACTAATTGACAACGGAAGCTCCACAAATATCCTCTTCATGTCAGCTTACAAAGAATTGGGTTTAGATGAAACTGGACTGACGCGGAAATCCACACCATTGGTAGGCTTCAGTGGGGAGGTAAAGCAAACAACTGGAGAAGTAACGCTACCAGTATATGCAGAAGGAGTCAACAAGAACACAAAATTTGCTGTGGTAGACTGCGCCTCAGCCTACAACGCAATTATGGGACGCCCTTGGATTCATGAAATGGAAGCAATACCATCAACCCTTCACCAGTCGATCAAATTTATTAGTCCATGGGGGGTGCGAGAAATCAAAGGAGAGCAAGAGAATTCACGATCATGCTATCAAACTACATTAAAAGGTAAAACTCAAAGCTTATAGCAATTACAGAGTCCACCGCCAGTTCTCCATAGTGAAGAGCCGGAGGTGGAGCAGCTTGATGAAGTTCCACTAGTAAAGAACGATCCCGAAAAAAAACGTGAATATTGGGTCAAAGTTACCAAGCGACATACGAAGGCGACTTATAGACTTTCTTAGGTCTAATGCTGACTGTTTTGCTTGGTCACATGCTGACATGCCTGGAATCGACCCCGAGACAATCTTGCACAAGCTACAAGTGGACCCAGACCACCAACCAGTAAGGCAGAAGCGAAGGAAATTTGCTCCAGAACGTGACTTAATCATCAACACAGAAGTGCAAAACTTACTAGATGCCGGATTTATTCGTGAAGTACGTTACCCGGAATGGTTAGCCAATGTGGTAGTTGTTCGAAAAAAAAAGATAATATCATATGTTTTTCTTTTTAATTTTTGGATGCAAGTTGAAAAGATAATATCACATGTTTTTGATATAGTAAGAATAAATTAGATATGAATTCCACAAAAAAATATGCAAATATACGAATTACATATTTATACATATTCATCAGTTTATACATATTCACAAAAATATCTTATTTATACATATTCATCAGTTTTTTATTGTGAAACACTCGTGCGACTCTTTTTATACACATACAATAAAAAACTGATGAATATGTTATCATGAAATAGCTTAGAAGAACAATTATGCTATAACCTACGAAAGTTGAGACCTCTGTACCTTTGTAAACTTATGAAACCTTTTTAAATGCTTGTTTTCCAACGTTATTACCTGCTAGAGTTGAATAGTTATGTTTAAACATAGATATTAGATACTATGAAAGTATGTATCTATCAACTACTAAAAAAAGTCAAAGGGGGTGTTTCCAAACAATTTAGAAGTATAAAATTAAAAAAAGTTATGGCTAATCTTATATCCAAACACTACATTTGCATCTTTTTATTTCTTCTTTTCATCATTTATTTCCTTATCTAATATTGCAATATTAATATTATGAATTATGATTCTCTTATCATATTTTTTAGATCTTATTTTCAAATAGTTTTGAATTATTATATAATACATATAATTAATAAAATTTTATATTTTTCTCTCCATATATTGTGATTCAAATTTAAAAAAACGGATATATATTACACCAATTAAAGAAGAAAAAAGTGAGTTCAACGTTCCACATTGACTAAAATTGTGGGCAATGGTTCAACGTTCCACAATGTTAAAAACTATTTAAAATTTTAAAATATATAAAAATGGGGAAAATTTAAAACCAAATTTTTAAATTGACCCAAATTACATGTCTTTTAGATAAAAGTATTGTTAAAAGGATAAATAATAAAAAGATGTTTAAGAAATATTTGGATATGTAATTGTGTACAATCCTAAGAACCAAACACAATAATTTTTAACATTGTCTACAATCCTAACAACCAAACACAATAATTTTTAACATTACTTTTAAAATGAAATATTTCCTTGTTATCTTATTAAACGTTTCCAAAAATAACTGTAATATAATTACAAATTCAAAATGATCTTCCATTAATTATTTTGAATAAAATGTGTTATTTCCAAATTAAAAAATATTCTAAAACATTGATTCGATCATAATGATTAGAGTGTGGTATACATATATCATTTTCTAAACTCTTACTCAGTTCCTTACCCGTTGAAGTAAAATAATCAATGCCAAAAAAGTAATTATATAAAAGGGATCGGTTACATGACATAAATCTTCTGATGGATAAGAGACATGAAGGATTTTTATCCCAGCCAGGACGAAAAACTCGATTCCGTAATTTTTTTCTTAGCAAACTGCAAATCCGTAATTTTTCGCCAAAATGAAAAATTTACAATTTTTCCTCGAAAAAAAATCTTTAATTTTTCCGTCAAAAATGTATTCCATAATTTTTTGTATTTTAATAATTGAATTGATAAATTTTCTTAGATTAAATGATAATAAAGGTATATTTTTGTTTTTTTTTTGTTTTTTAATAGTGGTAGCTTTGAAAATGACCAAATTAAAGTGATAGTTGTCAAAATGTGCTCATGAAAAGTGCTATTTATGGAATTTTCCCTATATATAGCAATAGCAAATTTCTTCAATCTTTTTTTTTTTTTTTTTTTTTTAAATTTTCATTATATAGAGATATAATTAAAAATAAAACTACATGAAAATAAAACAATTGACTTGTGGTGTACCTCGGGTTCGACTATAAGAAAGTGTACATTTTCGTGCTCCAGTTAGAAGACAATCACACAACTCAAAACTTCTCTTTTGGTTGTTTTCGATTTTTTTAATTTACAATACAATGGTATATTACTATATTAATTTTGTGTCTAATCTAAATTTTTGATTCAACTATTACATAGGTTTTGAAGAGTGAAGCTCATGTGTACAATGGTATAAATATTTATATTTTTCGTGTAATTTAACTTACCATTTTTTCTGTTTTTTTACTGTTTATAAATATATGTATTCTAGGGTTAAAACATGTGGATTTCATTCACATGTTGCTAGGATGTTAGTATTTGATTCACATGATGTCTACATATTATGTTACCATGTTACAGGAAGTTAGGATGTTAGAACCTCACTCCACATGATGCTAGCATGTTAAGTTTTCCTTTCTTTTGTTAATAGGACGTAGAACCTCATTTTTCATGATACTAGGATGTTAGTCTCCATGCATAAGATGCTAAAAGATTAATGTGAGAGATGAGGAAGGATCGTGAATCTCGGGATTCAGGTTGGAAAGAGATAGACATGTAAGTGATGCATGAACGTGTAGTTTGTGTGTAGAACTGTAACTACCACAGAGGGGTGGCGTACAGGTTGCGTGTCGGTCTGAAGTGTAATACGAAAGAGGAGTATCATACGCAGTGGTTCGAAAATGGCTGACGAGCCGAGAAGAGAAGAGAGGCCAGAGGCGCCAGTTCTTGTTGCATATGTTTGAGTAGTATTGAATGATAAAACTTGCTTGCACCTAGATAGGGAATAATGAGTCGTGTGAATGACAAGTTTGAATGTGGTACGAGATTTTGTAAGCAGGTGCGATCGCTCCACTCGTTTACTCACGCCTCCATTTAATGGATAAAGCACTTATTTTTGCACTAACCAGTATTCATGAACTGTTTTCAAATTCAAAGACCATCTGTCAACTTTTCTTTCAAGTATTGTTTTCAAACTCGTGGTATTCCAAAATAATACGTTATGTTATCAGGTTGGATCTGACCTGATAACAAAAATCTTTTACCTATTTTTTAAGAGTACTATTTTCTGCTCGAAAAGTGTTTAACTCAGATTCAAATTTCTCACTTCCACTTACAGTATATATATACTAGATAAGGACCCGCATATATGCGAGTTTATAGGAAATATTTTATAAATCTTAAATAAAAATTAATAGCAAAAAGTTGGAAAAAATTAATCTCTATAAAATATAAAATAAAATTAGTTTTCAATCTCATATTTTTTAGTCGGTTTCTAACTAAATGATGTAATATATGCATCTGTATATCTAATTTTTTTTATTTTCCTATGTGTATTAAATTATTAATTTTTATTATTTAACGACTTATATTTCTAATTTTTATTTCTTATTCATATTAAAATTATATTTTGAGTTTGTTTGGCGCGAAGTTGAGAGAGTACAAATTTATATATTTTAAGGTAAAAATTTATAATCTTTTGATTTTTAAGATTTGACAGTGATTTATTATTTATTTTATAGTAAGATTGTTTTTTTTTAACTTTTTATTTGGAAAAATCATTGAAAGCTACACTAATGATTTTCTAACACGTAGACTACTTGTCCAAGCTATTTTAATATATTGGATAATACTCAATAATTTTTTTTATTCAAACAGTTATAAGAGTGTGAAAAACTTGTATTAAACCCTAAATAAAATGCTGTATTGATGAAAAACTGCCTCTCTGTTCTCTCTCATGCGATGAGAATGGAGATTTCTAAAATGGTTATGTCTCTCTTTTTCTTGTCATCAATGATGGTTGTGGTGATAAGAAAGAAGATCTATTACAGTTTTCTCTATATATTTCTAATCGTTTTGATGACGGTTTTAGTAATTTTTGTCGGCGATGTGGAGCAGTTCCTTCTATTGCCCCATTCATCGACAGTTATCTCCATGTTGGATCCTTTAATCCCACGTGATGCCCCTATGTTTCACACTCAATGGAAGAAAACCATCCTTTTGGTGGTTTGTGTCGACAGAAATGAGGGTCGTTTGTTTCAACTCTCCCAATCGCCGACCGTTATCTCCACGTTGTTCCTCACGATTCAATGTGATGTTCATGGAAATGGTTTCTCTTGGAAAACTCATGGCATTGTTCTTCAAATGATTTACGGTGGTTTTAGATTATCGGATCATTGCGTGTTTTGTCCGCTGAAAATAATTCCTAGTGATTCGTATTTAATGGTCTTAGGATTTGAAAGAATTCTAACGGCTTTGCTTTGGAAAAAACCACCATGGAAACCGCCATGGTACAAGCGGATGTCTAGAGATGCATCTTTCATTCAAAGTTTAATAAAAGGTATGACTCTCTATGCGACCAATATATCGATTGTCTCTGTCGTATACCATTCTCGACGCAAAGAGTTCTTGCCCGAATCATCAAGTATTTTGATTTCAAGGAGAATACAAGGTTCATATTCATCACCAACAACATTTGAATTAAATCTACTTGTTAATGTAATGCCAAGTGCATTTTGGAGTTTCATCGAAAAGATGATAGCCAGTGAAAAGTATATGAAAGGGGGAAATAACAGATTTTATCTGTTAGCCCGTAAGGCTTTCGTATGGTTAGCAGGGTTGCTCTCCACTCTTTCATCGAAATTGTTTCAATTTTCTTTATTTGCTAGAACGGTTGTATTGAAATTGTTTTTTGTATCTTGTAAACTCTTTATGATATTAATATAATTGATTGGCGTTAAAAAAAAAAAAACCCTAAATAAAATGAAAATCTAAAAATACAAATTTGAAAAGAAAAATTTAAAATTAATTAATATACTAAGATTTAACATATATTAAAAATAGAACCTAAAAAGAATGATTGATTTCCAAATTTTCGAAGAGAATGATGAATTAAATAGTAATTAGACATATAATAAGATAAGTATTAATTGTAATACAGTTTTAAAAGAATGATATATGAAAAATTCTACCATTTTCATCAAGTAATAATAGCTCATTATTTTTTTGAGTTTCTGAATTTCGACTTTCGAAGAAGACGCACCATAGCATGAAAATGATGATAAGAACGTTTGCGATCTAACTGATCCAATGTCAAATAATGTTTGTGTTAGCCACATAAATCAATGAAAATATCTTATTAGAGAAACTTTGTCTGATATATATTTTTTTCTTATTAATTAAGGGGTGAAGTTTATTTTATAGTGAAAAAACCGTCTATTAAAATTCTTTTTCCTAATAGTAAAAGGTAATTTTCATAATTGTTTTATTAAATTATGTTAATGAATGAGAAAATATATTTATCTTTATAGCTTATAATTAGGAAAATTTTAATTATAAAAAAAATTGTATATAAGAATTTCTTTTGTTAATAGTAAAAGGTGTTTAACTTTTTTTTTATTATAGTAATAATTTTGACACATGTCAAGATCTGAAGTTATAGCTGACACGTGTCACGATCTCGTTAATTATAATTTGGACACGTGTCAAACTCTCGTGAGTGCAACCCAAGTTTATATAGAAAGAGATATATATATATATATATATATATATATATATATGTTATCGAGCACTATATATTGTCATAATATATACTTAGAGTCAATTTTCATTTTTTTGCTTTTAAAATACCTTTGAAGTTTAGAAACTCAAGTTTCTATTTGTTGATTTTGTTTCATATTTTACAATCAACTATTTCTTGAATTTTTATTACAGCGTTTTTTCTAGTAAATTTTCAACCTTATATTTAAATTAGAAAAAATGAACTACAATAAAGGAGAGAATGGACCGGGTTTAAAGCTTTAACATATAGAATGAGGGAAAATTCTAAAATTAATGTAAAACTAGGTCAAAATTGAAATTTAAGAATGTAGATTTCTTAAATTAGATATGTTTGAATCTATATATAAAGGTATGCTTTGTAAAAAAATTTAAGTTTTAAAACACCATCAATTCATTTATAACATCTAGGATGAGGAACCCCATTCGAGGCTCGTTCACCATTGTAACTTTCATCATCATTCTTATGCTAGGTTTGTAGTTACATTTAAGATCACTTAACATGTTAGTATTATCTTTCTAAAAGAAACTAGTTATGAATATCGTGTTATGTCTTTACTTTTTTTTTTTTAAAATATAGTAGTTCAAATGTGTTATAAAAATCTATGTAAAATGCATTTTCACCACATAATTTTGTAAGATTGAGTTTTGTTCTTTTTATGAAAATTCCATATTTTAAAACTAGAAACCTGAATTTATCTGTTTTGAGCTACACCTAGAAACCGATCCCCAAAAGCATTTATAGAATTTATTCACCTATTTTGGTTAGTTCACTCATTTATAAAAATTTATATTCTTATTACTATACTATAAAAATTATTGTTATGTAAATTTTGTTTTTTCAACTTATTGTGATGTAAACTGATTAAATATATTTCCATTTTTTTCGTCTTCATCGTATCTTTGGTGTGTTTTGCAAATGTTTCAAACTACTTTTTGCAAACATATTGATAATTATTTTCTGATGTTAATTCTATATGATATTTTCAAATGACCTCTACATGACTATTATACTTTAGTTATGATGTTATTATACTTTTATGCAAAACTCTTTAAACATTTCTATTCACAAACTAAATTTTTTATTTGAATTATAGAACAATGCATTTATGACTTATATTTTAAATATTTTAGTAGCGGGAGTAATGGGGAATAAGCAACCTGGACAAAAGAAAAGGTTTTGTGCTTCCATTTTTCCAAGGAAACCTGGGACATGTGTTCAGAAGGAATGTTTTCCTTTTTGTCTGAACAAATTCAAGGAAGGGAGTGGTCGTTGCGCTGAAAATGGTTCATGCTTATGTTATCATCCGTGTGTTTAATTTCTTTTCATTTACAAATAAAAATTAATTATATTTAAAATAAGTACCTTATAATAAAATAATAAAAGACTTTTAGTGTTTGTGGCATAATATTTTTCACTAGCACTGTTATCAAATTATAGTATATGTATTCAAACCTATTCGTATACATGTTTTAGTAGTAAATGACAAAAAAAAAAAAATTTATGATAAAATAGTTACATTAGCTTGAATTTACAAAAATAAATAAGCATAAAGTGCCTAATTTTATTTTATGTTTAAATTGTAAGCATAAAAAAGAAAAACATACAAAAAAATGTCTTAAAATTTGTTTTTCACCTCTAGTCATCCTAAAAGTCAAACTAAATGCTTCCAATTTATATGCTAACTTGTTTTTTTGTTCCCGCTGAAATGTTAAATTTATTTAATCACCACAAATATGTACAAATGCAGTGGTACAAGTATAAAAACTGAAATATTACTTTAACAAAGAATGAAACTAAGAGAAGATGTAAATCCTGATTTATAGATTCTCTTTTTCAAAGATAGTCTCTGGCGGATATTGCAACTATGAGAGATGGGTACGAATGGATTCTTCAATAACATGGGAGAGGTGAAGTGTCGTATAATGCCAGATTGGTGCTTACAACCGTTACATTTCCTCCAAAGATAGTAAATGGTGGACATGATGCATAGAAGAAGTAGCGCACAATTAGTGGGGTTGTGCCTATATGAGATCAAATTTCAAAGTGTGTCTTGCCAATCTGGCATGATACGATTCTCGAATAAGAGTCTCACTCAGATTAGACCAAACCATGAGTATGCAAGCAAAATAAAATTGGTCTCTCATCTCGTCAGGCTGGTCACAGAGAAAACAAGGTTGAGATAAACCCCAAACACGCATACGAGAACCGGCTGCAAGTCTATTATTTATGGCCAACCATGTGATAAAGGAGAAGCGAGGAATTCCTTGGTGGAACCACACCAGCAGGTACCAAATTCACACTATGTCGTATGAGGCGGATCATCTCCCAAGTGTTTCTTCTGGAGAAGCTACGCGTAATATCATCCTCGGTGTGACGTCAAAGGGAAAATTCTGGTCTAGCTGTTGGGGAAGGCAGCGTTGTAACTCAGACACTCCCAATTATATTCGGCAAATCTACTCTTCAACTATCCCGGATTAACCAACATGTGGCTGAAACAGTCTTCAAAACCATAGCATAACTGGAAAAATATGGGGTCCAAACTCACTCGCAATATCCAGAAGATGATCCAAATAATGTCAATTATGCAACCAGAACATTGTTGACGAACCATTCCCAATCACAATTTTCAAAAAGATGATGTCGTGGTTCTCAACTTCAGAATCTTTCCACACACCCAAGAACTCATATCCCTGAACGAAAGAGACCGTATCAAATATCTCTTCACTCATACAACCCAAAGAAAACTATTTGACGAGAACAACCGCTAGATCAGATTAAAAGCGTGCACTTTTGACGAGTCACATAAACAACGAATATATTGCATACAAATAAATGTAATATAATTTTGAACAAAATAAAGTATTAAAAAGATCAATAATCTAAAAGAACTAAGACATAATCTTTCTTCCTTCTGTTTCGATAAACTCTTTCACTAAATTCTCATAATCTAAGTTCCTAACTAGTTCTCTTTCTATGGATATGATAGCTAGACCATTCAACCTTTCTTGTGACATAGTTGATCGCAAATAAGACTTTATTAACTTTAACTTTGAAAAACTTCTTTCAGCAGTGGCAAGTGAAACTGGAATTATCAACAATATCCGATAAGCAATCCATGAGTTTGGATAACAATCTTCCATTCCTTTCAAAAAGTTCCACACTTCGATGGGTCTCTTGTAGTTTTCTGGCAAAGCATCTTTTAGAACTGTTAATTCAAAATACCAATCATCTCCAATAACATCCGAATGATTTTCATGTTTTAGAAAAGCTTCAAGATTGGTACAAGATGTCCTTAAATTATCATCACTTGTTGTCTTCAGTTTCTCCAAATCAAATAGGAAACCAAATGTTTGTTCATACTTCTGAAATTGCTCAAATCTTGTCTTAAGAGAATAGAGAGCTTGATCCATGACTTTGATGAAATAAGAAATTCTGAAGCTCTCTTCCGGAGATAAATTAGCAGTTTCATCAACCATCTCTTCTGGTTCCTCTCCAAAAAACTTTCTTTTTCTGATGACACGTTTTTTCTTTCTAGAAAAATTGGCTTCGATCTCCATAAATTCTGCTATTTTTTTAACATCTGATTTTGCACTCTCAAAGCCTGTATCTCTATAATTTTGAAAAAAAGAAACAAGTCCCTTTAACTGAGAAACACCAACTTCAATATTCATGTCTTCTGATTGCAAACTCTTGCTTACAGTGTTAACAGCAAACACAAGTTTGTACCAAATCACCATAGACAATAAGAACTCATAATTTCCTATCCCATGAGTTTCACTTGTGGCAAAACACTCAGCTTCACTTTGTGCTTTTGGATCATCAGTAGTTTCTGCTATATAAATCAAAGCATCTCTTATTTTTCGAGCTTGAAATCTTATTGCCTTGACGCATTCAATGTGACTCTCCTACCGTGTCTGAGATAAAATTTTAACTGTCAAACCTCCCACCATATCTTCCAATATTTTCCACCGCTTAGTCGAAGATGCGAACAGACAATAAACACGTTGGATTATCCCAAAAAATGAAATGGCTTTTTCAGAAATTGTTGCCATATCACAAAGTGCAAGATTAAGACTATGACAACCACACGGTGTATAAAATGCTCTTGGATTCATATCAATGAATCTCTTTTGTACTCCTTTATGTTTTCCTTTCATATTGGATCCATTATCATATCCTTGCCCCCTCACATCATCAATATTAAAATTAAGAGCAACCAACACATCTTGAATCACACGAAAAAGCCCTTCTCCAGATGTATCATCAACTATCAAGAATGTGAGAAAAAAAATTCTTCTACCTTAGCTGAAGGTGCTGAAACATCAACACATCGAAGGATAAGAGTCATTTGTTCATGATGACTAATCTCTGGAGTACAATCAACAATGACAGAAAAATATTTTGCACCTTGAATTTTTTTCATCATCGTACCCTTGATCTCATCAGCTATCCTTGTTATCAATTCATTCTGAATTTTATTGCTGAGATAATGATAAAAAGATTCACCATTTTCAAATCGTCTAACATGTTCTCTCATTACTGGATCCCACTCGGCCATCATGTCAATAAAACTTAAGAAGTTTCCATTCCCATCTACTTTGAGTTTTTCGTTTCTTCCACGAAATGCTAAATTTTGTTTAGCAAGAGACTTTACCAATGAAAAAAATTCTAAGCATCACATAGTTCCAATGATTCCTCTCTTTCTTGAGTTCTTGTTGCACATGCTTATCAATCATTTGGTTTTTCTGCAGCCTCAATTCAAGTTCCATCCACTGACTCATGCATTTAATATGTTCACAACTAGTCTCGTGCCTCTGAAGTCCATCCAAAATATTTTTCCAATCCCTAAATCCCTTAGTTGCCAAGTAACTAGGATTTTTGTCTCGAGTGAACAGTTTACAACAAAAACAAAAGAGTGTATCTAATGTCTTTGAATAAACTAGCCAACGTCTGTCATGTTTCTCTCCATTAATCAAAACTCTTTGATAATATGAATGAGAAAAACATCGACCACTAACTTTATCTTTTGGAAAATTAAAACTAATTGGTTGTCTTGCAGCAGGACCTTTTTCAACCATGATAACTCTTAATCCAGCCTCAGTTTTCCCCCAGTTGCCAGGATCATATATATAAGTCAATGCTGATTTCCAGACTCACCATTTTTCTCATCTATATTCATATTTGTTTCATCATCCTCTTCGTCGAAGTTCTCATTTGCTTCTTTGTTAACATTCTCATCTTCTTCTTTGTTAGCATTCTCATCACCTTGTTTATTCCCATTCTCCGTTGGATCATTAGATCCATCATCCACAACTTCATTAGGGATTTCAGGTTTTTTAAGAAACTTGAGCATAGAACCTACTTGTGATCTCAGAAAAGCATCATCTTTATCTTTCGTATGTCTTTTGTCTGATCCACATAAACTCTTTCTCCCACACATATTTCTAAAAAATTAGTGATTAAAAATCAGATCAACATTATTATAAACAAAGTAAAAAAATTAGAGCATCTCCACATCACGCATGTTCATCATCAAAATTGAACAACAATAAAATAAAAGCAACTAACCAAATTAATCATCACGTTTACAAATAAATAAATCAAGTTCATAAATCATTACTATTATTATTCTATTAGTTAAGGGCAGAAATAAGAAAAGATGAAAACACACACAGAGGAAATAGAATTACTTGAAAGAAGAAGATCAACGATTCGGACTCTCGGAGGTTGACGGTGAGTCGGTGACGGACGCGCCGGTGGAAGAAGATGATCAAATAATTTTTGGTGATAAACTGATAAAGAACATACCTAAATTCTAATTGTAATTTTTGATTTTGTTTTGTAATTAGTTTTCAATTGGGAAAAAACTAATTTTCTTTTCGATTGTGATTACGTTTTACTTTTTTTATTTAGATTTCTTTTTGTTTTTATGATTTATTTTTGTAACTAAAAAAAAAATTTAAAACCACTGATTGGTGAATGTATGTTCCTTGAACCTGGGTTGAGAGAGGTTATATCGGAATACACTTAGACCATCGACATTGCATAACGTTTGCCGGCCGGCGTCGACTCCGGCATCGGCCGTACTCTTTCTAATTATACTTTACATAAATTAGGTTTTATCTAAACCAAAACATCAGTTTTTGGGGATGAAAATTTGAAAAGGCACGAGTTTCGTGACTGTATATTCTTTTTCTTTGGAGAAATTTCATTGATCTTCATTACTGTTGTTTTGCGTCGTGCAAAATCTGGGCGAAATTATATTTGTACGAATCCCGTGCAAAATCCGGTTCCTGCCAAATATGTGCGAAATCCGGTGCGTGCATAACTAGTACACAATGACTTTTGTGCAAATTCGGTTGGTATGATCTCCAATGGTGTAAGGTGTTTTTTTACCAAAATCAACCATTTTCAGATTTGGAAGCGGTTAGAGATTTAAGATTCTGGATTAAGGAGTATGACGTTTATCATATATAATAGTTCGTTAGATTAGATTGGGATGGAAAATGAGTCGTATTTTCTAGTCTAATTTTTTCTTGGTTGTAAGTTATTTTATGTCTCTCTTCAGTAGAGTTTATGTCTCTCTTCGGTAGAGTTTGATTCCGGTAAAGTTATCGTATGTGGTGGTTCTGCCGGTTTCTCTGTTATTTTGTTAAAGTCTAGGCGATAAAACAAATTATTATAGAGACAACCTTTGGATGTGGAGTTTGAAGTCTGCATGCATTGATGTTTTGAAATTTGCGAAGTTAATATCATAGTCGGATGATAGCCAAGAATCGCAATAGGTGGAGTTCGTGTACGGAGGAGGAAAATAACAGATCTTATCTGTTAGCGAGTAAGAGTCTTCTGAAAAAGGAGTATCGTCAAAATTCACTTCTTACGTTGTATCGTTCTTTAGCCTTTTTTCTAAAAAAGTATGTATATGAATGATCTCTCTGTAATCATATAAACTCTTATTTGAGATAATAATAAAAGAGACGTTAAAAAAAAAAAAAAAAAATTAAAATTAATTGAAAGAATAGGAGAGATGGATGTCTCTAGAAAGATACTTGAGATACTTATATCTACCCATGTCATTCATTGATTGGTCAAAAAGTGATAAATAAATAAATAAATAATTAATTAATTAAATTGTAAAATAAATATTATTATTTTATTGTTTAGACACCCCCAATTAACTATATATCTGTGGATGCTCTTACCACTTTGACTTTGACACTATGTTTCTTAAAACTTGGGACCCTAAAATTTCGATATAATTATGGGCCTAAGACAAATGCCTTTTTGATTAACCTTTAGGCACGCCTCTTATTACACTTACAATGTATGCTAATGGATATGGCAAGAGAGGTTTTTAATGAGATGGAATAGAGAAGCATCGTGTTATGGAACTCTATGGAACTCTATGACCATTGGATATGGTATGCAAGGGAATGGAGAGAAAGCCATAGAGATGCTTCTCGATTTGGATAAAGCATCATGGAAACGTCATCCCAAATGGTGCTACTTTAGATTGCGTTTTATCTGCGTTTTCAAACGCAGGAGAAGGTTGGTGGGTCTATGATTGGTTAACTCGAATCTTATAAGTTATAACATTGATCCCAAATTAGAACACCATGGCTCCTTGGTTGGTGTTACTATCATATATATATATATATATATATATAACATACAGAACTGAATTACAAAAGGTGGAGATAATAGAATTATGATTTAAATTTAAATATATGATAAAGAAAAAATCGTGAACAATAATATTAAGGCTAATGAGTTCAAAGCTACTCCGTAATCTTTAGTGTTCTTACTTCCGTTTTTCTTGTCTTTATCCGATCCTTCAGAACCTGAAATTTTAACCAATTATTAAAGAAATGTTTTTTTAAGAAGTAAACTATTAAGAACTCAAAAAA
Source organism: Barbarea vulgaris (assembly GCA_963667165.1). NCBI lineage: Eukaryota > Viridiplantae > Streptophyta > Magnoliopsida > Brassicales > Brassicaceae > Barbarea > Barbarea vulgaris. The sequence continues at coordinate 15,100,726 of OY763892.1, forward strand.
AAAATGTTTGATTCTAAACCTTAGCACTATGAATGTTGGATCGTAATCTCGATGTTTCAATTAGATCTTGGAGCTTTCTTATATATCATTTTAACAAAATCAAAATAATAAATATACCTGCAGATGAATCTTCACTTCCAGCTGGAGAAATCGTCGGAAACCCCATAACTATTAACCAAGAAAACAACAATTAATTTATGTTACTTGATTATTTCATAATCATATATAGTTTTTAAAAACAACAATTAATTCATAATCATATATAGTTTTTTACATTTAATTCGAGTTAAATTAAAGAACTGTCACTCAGATCAATAACTAGTGAATCTATGGACTGAGATGACGAGCACACATTTCTCTCATCGGCTACGCCGTTGGATTGAATTAAAATCGGATCGTACGGTCCAGATATCATAGAAAAAGTAGGCGTACGGTATGAGTAGATGTACCTGAACACAAACTAGGAGATGGAGCTTTCACACCACAGATTGTTGAAAGTTGCTCAGCCCTTTGCTTATCAAGCTTGACTCCAAAACGCGGCGATGCGCCACCGCCGAGAAGATTACAGACGCACTCCGGTGAGGTTTGAACCATCCCAGCAAGCTCAGGGCAACAAGCGGCTTCGGGTTTGGTCTCATTACTCCCTACCTGAACGAACGAGAAACAGTCCGATACGTTTAGCATCGATACAAGACAGTTCGCCGGAGAAGAAGGTCCGTCGGCGGCGACGGGTTCAGGTGCCGGACGAGTTTGCGCGGAGCAGAGAGTGAGGAGGAGAAGGAAGACGGTGAGAGTGTTGGTGGTAAGCATCTGGATTTGGATCTGAGTTGCACTCAATGATTTTGGAATTGGAAGTTAACTTTTTATTTTAAAGAACAGTTAACTTTAAAGTGAAAAATAGATTCTGGCTCTTTGTTAATGGAGTGTTTTTTTTTTTTTTTTTTTTTTTTTTTTTTTTTTTTTTTTTTTTTTTTGACTAAATTAGGTGAAAGGTATCTATACAATTACAAAGTATCTATTCCAAAATCATTTGAGTTTTTTTTTTTTTATGACTCAATGATTTTGGAATTGGAAGTTAACTTTTTATTTTATTTTATTTTAAAGAACAGTTAACTTTAAAGTGAAAAATAGATTCCTCTTTGGCTCTTTGTTAATGGAGTTTTTTTTTTTTTTAAGAACTAAATTAGGTGAAAGGTATCTATACAAAGTAACCACTCAAGACTTCATAATTAACTGAATTATTATATACGAGAAAATCCCATAACACTTCCACTTTAAATCTTTAAAGAATTTTACTCCCATTTTAAATTTGCAAAGTGACATTTTTTCTACATTAAACCTTCAAAATGATATTTCTGTTCGCGATGACTTTTCAGATCACGGAACTGTAAACTCCGTTGCCGGAACAGTAACGCCATCGAGATTTTTTTTAAAAAATTATAAAAAATTATTTCAAATTTAAATTTAAACTCAAAATGATTTTAAAAATTAAATTAATTAGATTAAATTAAATCTGTTTTATTTTAAAGTCAATAACTTAAATAGTTAAATAACAAAAATAAAAATTAGAAACCACAAAATCATTTTTTTAATTTAAATAACAAATTTGTGGTTTCTAATTTTGATTTTTTTATTTAAATATTTAAGTTATTAACTTTAAAATAAAAAATATTTAATTAATCTAATTAATTTAATCATTAAAATCACTACTAAGTTTAAATTTAAGTTAAAAAAAATGATTTTGTGGTTTCTAATTTGTATTTTTGTTATTTCAGTATTTAAGTTACTAACTTTAAAATAAAACATATTTAATTTAATCTAATTAATTTAATTATTAAAATAATTTTTTAGTTTAAATTTAAATTTTAAATCTTTTTTTTTAAGAAAAAAAAAATAAAAAAAAACTCGACGGCGTTATTGTTCCGTCAACGGAGTTTACTGTTATGTGATCTGAAAAGTTGTCGCGAACAAAAATGCTATTTTAAGGGTTCAATGTAGAAAAAGTGTCAGTTTGGAAGTTTAAAGTGGGAGTAAAATTTTTTGGAGGTTTAAAGTGGGAGTGTCTGGCACTTTGGAGGTTTTTTTATGGGATTTTTCCCATTATATACTGTTCAAAACTGTACAGTATATTAAAATCGGACTATTTTATCCCTATAAAAGTGAGATAGTGGTTAGTTGTTTAAAAATTCGGATAAATTATAAGAATGATTTTCTACCGACAATAACAATGTTATACATATACTAATATTATCTAGTAAATTGGTATATAAATCGTAACACTGTTAAAAAGATAACTATAACGTATATTAATATTCACCTGATCTAGACTCATTTGTTGACATATACGTAGATGTAACTCGAAGAGTCTTCAACACTAATGTTACCCGCGTATATAGGTTATTGACTTTATTTATTTTTATCACGGTAATTAGTCTGAATTACCTTAGTTTGACAAATAGTTAAACCTAATTATTGGCCAATGTACAATCTATTGTGCAATAAAAAAATGTATTTTATCGCGTTAAGAGCAACTGAAACTGTAAATAATGTTAAAGTTACCGATATTTATATGTTACTGATATTATATATAATTACCATAATAAGTAGTATGAACTGTATCAGTAAGTCATAAAGTGAAACCTTATTACTAAAAAATGTACAATCTCTTAGAGTTATACTTACCACAGTAAGAGCCGTTACGAGATGATGATATTACTAATGTTACTAAATGTAGTGGTTTATAACCAGGTAATAATGTTATACATATAAGTTAAAGTTAACAATATTATTGAGATAAATGTGTAAATCTATTTAGCTTGTTCTCAATAGGGATATATTCGTCATAAATATTCTGCCGCCATCACACACCTAATTATTAATTTATCACTCCTACTCACTTAATTAAAATTTTTTTTATGTATATTCACCCTCTTCAAGACAATTCTTAATTTTGCATCAACAAAAAACATTAAGATACCCATATTTGTCACATCTGAAGAGAGTATTTACAAAAAAAACACATGTCACGAGTGAACAACTAATGTATCTCACATTCTTTTTCAGCATATTTTCTTCTTCGGTCTGATCTTTTTCATCTCTTTCGTCTTCATTTTTCTCGTCTCTTTCATCATCTATATCTCTTTTTTTCTTCATCTTCATTTTCTAATTTCTCCTTTATTCAAAATTAGATTAATTATATCTTCGATTAAATCTGATTCACTGACCAAAAAACAAATCACATATTAGATAATAAATCATCAAAATTGTTATATCACTGAATCTAAGGACCAATCGCATGTGTTTATTATTGCTATTTAAACATTTAGCATGTTAACTATATAAATAACATATTATGTTTAATTGTAACGCATTAAACATAAATACATTTTTGTGTCAACAATCATAGATACATTTATATGATATTTAGACATCTAAAAGATGTCTACAAAAATATTTACATATACATGCATCCAACACCAAACATAACACCCATGCTCACAACCAAATTTAGATCTTTATTCGTAATATTAAAATTAAATTAATTAAATAGTAATTCATATAATATTTAAAAATTAAAAAATATTTGAGGTTTAAAAAAAAAAGATAAAATCCCACTGAAAACAAACGTATACATGTCACTAATCCCAAACACGACAAGATGCACGTATTTTCTTCTTTTTTTTTGGTAAACAAATGGGATGTTACTCCCATGCTTTATTAAGAAAAAATTGAAACTATAACCAGATCCGTCTTGGGCACGCAGACCCAAGAACATCGTCATTCAAAATCGAAATAACAGTAAACAGAACTAAAACAAAAGAGTGAAAGCCGAGAGGCAAAGAAAACGCATGGTTAGCTAACCCGTCGGCAAGACAGCTAGACCATCTCCAACCCACTCCATTTTTCACTCCAAACTCCATTTTAGAGTAGATTTTGCTCCAACCCTACTCCATTTTCAACTTCAAAATAGAGTAAAAAATGGGATTACTCCAAATATGGAGTAACTTTACTCATTACTCCATTTTTTTACTCATCACTCCATTTTCAACTCCATTTTGGAGTAGGGTTGGAGTAGAATCCAACTTCATTTTGGAGTTACTCCATTTTGAAGTAAAAAACGGAGTAATACATTGGAGATGCTCTTAGTCTCCCTATACACATGAGAAATCCGGACTATCCAGTCTTTCGATATAAAGCCATGGCACAAGCGTACCAGGGAAGACAGCGGATGCGTGTCGCTAATCCATGTCGTAAGAAAACCAACCACCAATTGAGAGTCCACTTCCAGCTCCAAGCGAGTTACTTTATGTTCCCAGGCAATATAAAAACTAGGGGTGGGCATTCGGTTAAACGGTTCGGATTCGGTTCGGGAAATTCGGGATTCGGGAAATTCGGTTATATAACATCAACTCCAAATAAGAACCAAACTTAATTCGGTTCGGTTCGGTTCGGAAAATTCGGGATTCGGGAAATTTAGTTATACAAATATTAGGTCCGAATAAAAACCAAATTTAATTTAGTTCGGTTCGGTTCGGTTCGGGATTCGGTAAATTCGACTTATTGTGGTTAAAGTTTTATTAATGTTTGTTTAATTTAAACATGAATTGTTATAATTTATTTTATTTAACCTGATTAAAAATCTAATACCATAGAGTATAAAAGATCATCAAAACATCGTTATGAATTTTAAAATGAAACAAATCTTATACTCTCTAGAAAAGAATTCCACACTAAAAATTTGAAGGATAAGCAATATTTAAAACCAAAGAAAATTCTTAAAGATTAAAGAATAAATCTCCTTTTTTTTTTGCATTCCCAAATGCTTCACATTGATTGTTTTCCTCCATAAAAAATATTTTTGATTAGAATCCATCTAAAATTTTATATTATATATTACATAATAAATCAATACTAAAAACTATAAATCATATTTAGAATTTAATTTCGGTTAACCAATTAACCAATTGGGTTTCGGTAAAAATACCGAACCAAACCAAATACCAAATAAATTTATAAATATATCCAATTGGATTATTTAATTAATCTGGTTTGGTACGGTTTAATACCATTCGGTACGGTTCGGTAAATTACCGTTCGGTTCTGTCCGAATGCCCACCCCTAATAAAAACCATAATAAACCCCCCCATAACTCCGCCAAAGGTGTCGTACAACGTCCTATATTTAGGCCAAACCCTCCACACCAGCCTCCATTGCTATCCCGCAACACCCCTCCCGCCGTAGCTAGTCCTGGATTGCCCCGAGACGCGCCATCCGTGTTTAGTTTCACCTAAACCATCCGGTGGTGCCTTCCACCCTATCAATACTTCAGCTCGAGGTAGCACTAATCAATCCTCCTTGCTTTTCCCATTCGCCATGGTCACTTCTTTAGCTAAGTCCTTGATAAAACGAACCCTGTCCCGACATTTCCCAATCTCCCCGAAAACATTACCACACCTCCATTTCCAACCCCACCACACCGCCATTGCAAAGGTAGTAGCCCAGCAACTATCTTGAGTTGCGCTCCCATCACATAAGTTACTATAAACCCATTCCAATAACGACGATGCAAAGAAGCCATGTCTCTTTCGCGGCAGTACGAGTCTTTCACAGATTCCCGCCATGGCCGGACAGTCCCTGAGAATATGCAAGATTGTCTCACTCCCGTGCTTACATACCTGACAGATATCCGTATCACTCAAATGCCAACGGTACCTTTCAGCATTCGACATTAATGCCTGCTGTCCAGCGAGCCAAAGGAACAACCTTACTCTCTCCGGTGCGACCACGCTCCACACATAACTATAGAATCTCTCCACATTCGGTATTGGCGATTCATCCCTTGTGAGTAACACATATGCAGATTTAACCAAAAGTTTTCCATCTTGACTTTCGCCCCAAGAGAGTCGATCTCGTGCCCCGGTAACATTATCCAACACCACCGCCGTGAGCTCGAGTTTTGTGGTCTCCGATACATACGGTGTGATTCTTGTCCAGTCCCAGCCTATGCCATCCCTCCAGAACTCTCGGACTTACAAAGACTCAAACCCCTTTGGAAGTACCCCGATCAGCCGGTCCCCTAGCAGCCTATTAAAGTGCCATCGGTCTGTCCAGAACCGAATCCTCTTCCCATCTCCCAGCACCCAACTCGTGCCTGGAAATATGACTTCCCGTAACCCAGTTACCACACTACGCCAGGTCGAGGACCAAGTACTTTTCGCTACTGTCCATGAGCCGTCTTGGATATCTCCTACTTTATATTTGTGGCGCACCAGCCTCGCCCAAAGGCTATCCGTATCATGAAGTAGTCTCCAGCCTAGCTTAGCTATCAGTGCCTTGTTCATGTTACTCGCAGCCCGTATCCCCAAGCCACCTTCTGATTTTGGTAGAACAACTCTACTCCAAGCCACTAAGTGTTGTTTCTTATGTTCAGCGGTACTGCCCCATATAATGCTCTTGATGTCTGATCCATCTTCTCCAATATAGAATTTGACAAACAAATCGTTCTCATGGTGTGAACCGCGATCGAGGACAGTACGACCTTTGTCAAAGTCACTCGCCCCGCAAAGCTTAACACTCGGCTCTTCCACCCCGACAGACGCGAGTTCATTCTCTCAAGAACTTCCCCGAACGTCTCCTTGTTAATCCTTTTCTGTAGAACTGGCATACCTAAATACTTTCCCAAGTCCTGTGTGGCCTTGATTCCACTGACATCGCTTATTAACTTCTCCATATCCCGTGACACATTACTAGAGAAGAAAATCTTTGATTTCTCGAGACTAACCTTTTGACCCGAGGCACTGCAAAACATCTCCAGAGTACTTCGTATAATTCTAATCTGAGATACAGACGCTTCGGCAAACAGAATAAGATCATCAGCGAAACATATATGTGAGATCTTCGGGCCTCCCCGAGAAATACTAATTGGTTTCCACTTCTTATCCATTATCGACCGTTCAGTCATGTGACATAATCTCTCCATGCATAGTACAAAGAGGTACGGGGATAAAGGATCGCCTTGTCTAAGCCCCCTCATGGGCTTAAATGACTCTGTCTTCTCACCGTTCCATAGTAGACTCATCGATGGACCCGAAACGCACTCCATTATCCAGTGAGTCCATTTCTCCGACAATCCTGCCGCAGTTAGTATATCCTCTAGGAAATCCCATCTAACGCGGTCATATGCTTTTTCTAGATCGAGTTTTAAGAGCATCCAACCTCTCCGCCCTTTCTTGCGCCTCATTGAGTGTACCACCTCCTTTACCACCACTATGTTATTCGCGCTCAACCTGCCCGGGATAAAGCTCGCTTGTGCCGGTCCTATCAGCTTATTGATGACACATTTCAGTCTCCCCACCATAGCCTTTGTCAGTTTCTTGAACAGCACATTACACAAACTAATTGGTCGGAATTGTGTAATCCTCTCCGGTTTCGAGACTTTCGCTATAAGCACTAACAAGGCATCGTTCACATGTTGCGGTAAGAGCCATGTCTCGAAAAATTGCAGCACGAATTTAATTACTGAGTCCCCAACAACATCCCAACCTTCTTGATAGAAGATGGGTTGAAACCCATCTGGTCCGGGGGCTTTAAATTTCCCCATACTGCGCACTGCCCTCTCTACTTCCACAGCCGAGAAAGGTTTATTTAAGCTCATGTGGTCTTCACGCTCAAGCTCCCAAGCGTTCGAAACCCACATATTCTCGTCATTCTTCAGCATTTCAATACGGTTCCTTCTCCTTCTAATAATGGTAGAGGTGTGAAAAAACTTAGTATTCTTGTCCCCCAAGGCAATCCATTTTTCCCTAGACTTCTGGAACCAAATCAACTCTTCTTGCTTGAGAACCTCTTCAAAATCCTTAAGTAGCTCCTCTTCCTTACTTAGCAGTTCATCTGTTTGGTTCTGTTCAAGGGCATCTTGAAGTACCTTTATCTCATTCACAAGTTTCGCTTTACTAATCTGAACATCCCCAAAAACCTCCTTAATCCATCGTCTTAACGTATTTTGTAGATGTCTTAAAGCTTCCGGAGTTGTTAATTCTCTCTTCCAAGATGAACTCAATAATTAACTCTTTAAAGCTCGCATGACTTAACCAAGCAGCTTCAAATCTTAACGGTCTCCGTTTATGATTACCACCCAACAGTGGGGACAATTGAACATATAACGGAGCATGATTCAATGACAAAAATGGTAAATGTGTTACCGTAGCCTCCTGCCACTGAAGCCGAGCATTCGCATAGCACAAAACTCTATCCAATCTCTTTGCCACAAACGTGTTCACCACACGGCCTCTCTTCCAAGTATACTTGTTTCCTTGAAACCCCATATCAATTAGTGATTGATTGTTGATCTAATTTCCAAATGCCAGGGAGTCTGACGACAGCTGACCATTTCCCCATGTTCTCTCATCCAATCTGACTACCGTGTTAAAATCTCCCCCGATCACAAGCAGCCCGACAACCCCGTTAATCACTTCGCTAAGCTGTTCCCATAAGCCACTCCTACGACTAACTGTGGGGGCCGCATAAACAACAATCAGATTAACAACTTCTTGATCCTTCATCACCTTCGCATAGATAAACTGATCCAAAGATTTCACAACCTCCACTTCCCCCATATCTGATCTCCACAACAACCACAAGCCTCCGCTCTGCCCTACAGCGTCGACCCGAAACGATTTATCAAAACCCAAACCTTGACATATACGACTTGCTCTATCCCCTCCTACTTGAGTTTCAAACAGAGCCAATATATCCGTGTTGAACTTCTTCAAGATGTAACGTACTGATCTTCGGAAATTGGGTTTATTTCCCCCCCCCCCCGACAATTCCATAAGATATAATTCATCATTAAAACACAAGAACAAAGTAGAATAGCCGGGGACAACTGTTATGCGAGTGTAATCGCCGACTGACTTGTCGGGTCACTCCGCATATCCACATCCTTCTGAGCTAAAACATCATGCGGACTCGAATCTGTGAACTGAACCAACGCCACACGATTCTCGTCTGATTTATGTTCCCCGTTCTCACCTGCACTTCCATTGACAAAGACTCCTCCTAGTCTCCCCAAGTTCTTTTTCTCAACTCTCAGCCTTTTACCAGAAGCTGATAACTCCTCTTCACCTCTGGTAGGTCCGAAGATCAAACCCCTCACGGGCCTATTATTCTTCATAAACTTGGGCCGAACCACATTATTCTCCATCTGATTCGTGTTACCAGCCCTATTATCCTTCTTTCCTTTTCGACCTACCCCAGTCCCAGTCACCGATATCGCATTAAAAGTTACCCCCTTAGCTTGCGCCACACTCTTTCCTTTCAATTTTGGATTTCCAATGATCTCTCTCTCTTTATTCTCTCTTGTAGTAATAACTTCTTCCCTTAATTCCGGAATTGCCATATCTGCCTCCAAACTTCCAAATCTATTCGATATCATGATATTCTCTAAATCTCTTCCGCTAGTGATTTCCCAGAGATTTCGTTCCTCCTCACCGGCCGGATTCCTTAGCACCACTCCACGCTGTGTAGGTTTCTCCGTTCGTTTACCATTCCTCCGCACTAGCGTAAACCCATTACCTTGCTGCGTATCTCCACTTAAGGATAAATTGTCAACCTCACGTGGAGCCGGCGAAACTACTGGCCTCTCCTGAACCATCTTCGGGCATATATGGACTAGATGGCCATAAAACCACACCCTGAGCAGATGTTTGGAAATCCCTCATACGACACATAGTACCTCTACTCATTCACCATTACCATACCTTTGAGTGGTTTCTTCAGGTTCACCTCCACACATAACCCTAGCAAACCTAGCTCTTTTGTTAAGTGTATATCTAAAATAGAAAATATATATCCAATTTAATTACTAAATTTACATATTTAACAAAAACCAACATAAGAAACAAATAAAAAATTATTTTTAACACATGTGATTGACATTAAATGCACAACACTATTGCCAAAAAACCAAATAAATACATAGAGATCTAAACAAATAATAGATGTATATTAAATAAGATAACGTCACGTAAAAATATAAATCCAAAAAGTATATAAATCTATAGTTTATTAAAGATCTATAAATCTATAACTCATTATGCCATTGATATTTGGTCTTTCTTCTTGAAGATCCACTTGCAAGTAACAATCTTTCTCCCTTATGGTTGTACGACCAGATCCCATGTATGATTCTTATGATGCGATTCCATCTCCATTCTTATAATATGATTCTTATTTCAGCAAGCCATTTCTCAGCCTCAGTTCCAAACCAACTTCTCTATAAAGTATCCACCTTTTTTTGCAACCTGTAATGCATACCTCGAAATATCCATAATCGTAGCTCTAAGGTGGTCTAACTCCATCTCTTCTTACTCGGTCTTGAGAAATACTATGGTTGTCTCGGTTCTGGCAGAACATCTTCTACTTGTAACTCGTGACTCTGTTTGTGTTCATGCTGATCATTTTCTTGAAGATATTCTTGTAGCTCCACCTATTTTACGATGCTATAATTCTTTGCTCTAGTAGTGGAAATTGCTGAACGTCCAAACATAGAACTTTCATTAAAGATAACGTCCCTGCTCAAAATCAATCTTCTTTCTGATGGAGACCATATCTTATATCCCTTGACTCCATCTACATAGCCCATGAATACTCCCTTCGTTTCTCTTGGCTGCAATTTACCTACATTAACATGATAATAAACAGTGCAACCAAAGACTCTTAGATTAAAGTAATCATCAGATTTACCAAACCACATCTTAGTAGGCATCTTACACATGATACTTGTGTGTGGTCAATGATTTATCAAGTAACAAGTTGTGCTGAGTACTGCTTCAGCCCATAACCCAACATTTGAAAGCATACACTGTGCTCTCTCTAACAATATTCAATTCATCCATTCAGCTACACCATTCTTGAATGTGCAATTCGGGCAATACCTTCTTCTTTACATAACTGATTGAACTCTAATGAACAAAACTCTAGACCATTGTCTGTATGCAGCCTCTTGATCTTCTTTCATGTTTGATTCCCCACCAATGTTTTCCACTCCCTGAAGTTATTGAAAGCTTTAATCTTATGCTTCAACGTGATCACGCAAGTCTTCCTTGAATAATCATCAATAAATGACACCAAATATATGTGACCACTCAAAGACTCCACCCAAGATGGACCCCAATAATTTGAATGAACATAATACAAACCACTTTTTATTATATGAACATCTTTTTGGAATTCACTACAATGAAGCTTCCCAAAGACAGTATGCTCACAGAATTCAAGGCTCTTGACCTGATGGCCACACATAAGATCTACCTTTGACATAATTTCCATTCCTTTTCCCCCTATATGATCAAGTCTCATATGCAATATACTGGTAATATCATCATTAGAGATGCAATATTAGTTGAATCTATAATTGTGGACCCCTATAGGATATACAAAGTTCCATGCATGACACACCCGTCATAATCACATGTGAACCTCTCTATACTCTCATAGTTCCATCTTTGCCTAAATACTTAAATCCTATGTTGTATAACAGAATCACATACATTAAGTTCTTCTCCATAGATGGAACATGTCTAACATCGTTCAATTTGCAGAATCTACCATCATGCGTCCTGATCTTGATTGAGCCGGTTCCGACAACCTTGCTGATAGAAATGTTGGCCATCTTAATATTACCACTGTCTACCTCTGTATTTATGAATCACTCTCTCCTCAGACACATATGATACGAAGCTCATGTATCAAGAACCCACACATAAGAGGGATCTTTGTTTTCATTAGCAACCAGAGCAATGTGATGTTTGGACTTAGTGTCATCTTCTACTACAACAACAAAACAAGATTGCTTTCATTTATGGCAGTCTGACTTCCAATGCCCTTTCTCCTTACAGTAATTACAAGAATCATCAGGCTTAGGACCTTGAGAAAACATCTTCTTGTTTCTGTTCTTCTTACCAGGTCTCAGCCTAGTGTTGCCAATGGCTATCAGCCCAGCGGCATCATATGTAGCTGTATCAGTCGCCTGATGGCACAATTCTCTGCTGTGAAGAGCAAATATAACTTGTTCCAGAGTTACTGTATCTTTATTCACTATAAATGATTCCACAAAGTTCTCATATGATAGCGGAAGCAAGGCATCATCTTCATCTTCAACCTTAACAACAATATCACACAAATCTAGTAATATTTAGTTCAACTGATCTAAATGATCTTTGATTTGTATACCTCAATGAAAACAGGCGCCGTTTCAGGACCAGTTTTTTCTGTAGAGACTTTGTCATGTACAAACTCTCTAACTTATTCCAGAGACCGACAACGGTCGTTTCATCAAAAACTTCATTGATGAATTCATCTTCAAGACACAAAAAAACGCGAAGTGTGCTTTCTCGTCAATAAAGTAAGGTCGTCCTTCCCCTTGTTTTCTTTCGACAGCGACGCACACAAGACTTGTTGCTTTAACAGAACTTGCATCTTATTATGCCAGAGATTGAAACTGTTTCTCCTAGAAAACTTGTCAATCTTCACGTTCATCGCATACATCTTCTCAACAGATTAGAAAAGCTGAACTCCCACTATTTTGTCTTGATTTGTACGAATCTGCTTTGAGCACGAAACACTAATTCTGCTTGGAACTGACAATAGAATCATAGCCCGAGGCTCTAATACCATTTTTTTTTATAACAATACGTCAGATAGATAAACAGAAACAGAGATGTAACAAGAACCTGACTTACCAACGATCTTGTTGGCTACGTCCACGGGCAAAGAGACAAACTTTATTACTGGAGATTACAAATTTCATAATACATGGAGGCTAGGTTTAAGAAGAGTACTTATACGGCAGGAACCATGATTAACCCTAAACTAATAGAAATTTAAATATCAATTAAACACTGTTACGGCGGAAAATAGTACTCTTGGGAAGTACGGTAGATTGGTAGAGAGACTTGGATACATTTTTTGCTCAAGATCCAAACTGTATAGAGAAATACATAGTTATTATATATATTTCTATAAGTTATTATGAAAATACATACTTATAGAAATATATATAAATATATATTATGAAAATACATAGTTATACATAATTTCATAATATATATTTATATTTATTCACTCCTTTTAATATACCTTTTCCAGTTTATAAACTCAAATTTCTATTTGTTGACTTTGTTTCATTTTTTTATATGTATTACAATGTTTTTCTAGTAAATTTTTAACCTTATATTTAAATTAGAAAATTGTGCTACAATAAAGGAGAGAATGTAATGCGTTTAAAATTTTAAATATAGAATGAGGAAAATTTCTAAAATCTATGTAAAACTAGGTCAAAACCGGAATTCAAGAAGGCAAATTTGCTTAAATTAAAGAAGTTTGAATATGAGATACATCTAACTTTTAATATATATTTGAAGGTATACTTTTTATTGTAGTTCTTTTAAGTTTTAAAACACCATCAATTCATTTCTAACATCTAGGATGAGGAATCCCACTCAAGGCTTAGTCACCATTGTAACTTCCGTCATCATTCTTATGCTAGGTTTGTATTTACATTTAAGTTAATTATGATCTTTAATTTCTAAAAGAATATAATTATGAATATTGTGTTATTTTGTTAAAAAAAATTTAAAAATAATACTAGTTCAACTATGTTATATAAAATCTATGTAAAACTTATTTTCACCACATAATTTTGTAATATTGATTTTTGTTATTTTTATGTCAAATCCATACTAAAACTAAAAATTTGAGAATATATGTTTTGAGCAACACTTAGAAACCGATCCCCAAAAGCATTTTTATAACTTCTTCACCTATTTGGATAGTTCACTCATTTCTAAAAACTATATGAACTTAATATACTATAAAAATTATTGTGATGTAAAGTTCTTAAATATATTTCCTTGTTTTTGTCATCATCTTATTTTTGATGTTATATACTTATTTTCTAATGTTATTCTGTATGATATTTTCAAATTACCTCTACATAACTATTATTGTTATATATATATATATATATATATACTATTATTGTTTACTTATGATGTTATGTTCTTTTCAAGAATAATCAATGACTCGTAAAAATTATTTGATGTTTTAAATCTTTTATATTAATTAACGCAAAACTCCTTTAAACATATATATTCACAAAACAACTTTTTGATTTGAATTATATAGCTATAAGTTATATTTTAAATATTGTAGTAGCAGGAGTAATGGGAAATGTGCAACAAGGACGACAAAAAGCGGAATGTGTTAAGTCTTACATTTTACATGACCGAAAATGTCTTCTGAAGGAATGTTTTCCTTTTTGTAAAATAACGTTCACGAAAGGGAAAGGTCGTTGCATTTCGACTAATACGTGCTCATGCCTTTACCCGTGTCCTTAATTTTTTTTTTTTTTATTTACAACAAAACTTTAATCATATTTAAAATAAGATCCTTATAATAAAATAGTAAAAGATATTTTAGTGTTTGTGCCATTATAGTTTTTACTAGCACTGTTATCAAATTATTGAATACTAGTATTATGGCCCCTGCTTTGCAGAGGGCAAAATTATTTTCACTAAAATCTTAAATTTTATAAAATGGAGATTTGAGTTCATCAGTTGATTAGTGTTTTTAATAAAAAAAAAATTCACCATTTATTTTCTTAAACATAATTTACACTATTTTCAGTTACATATGAACATCATATTTTATTTTAGTTTAAGTATTAACGAATTTAAAAAATTTACAAAAGTAAATGTCTTCTATAATAGATCGCGAGTACATGTTTTATGTCTAAAACTTTATAAAAGAGTACAAAGATAATATGATTGTGTAAATTTGTAATCTGTAAGAAAAAGGAAAAATGAAACAAAACATTTTCATCAATGATGATTTATGTTCCATGGTTCAATTTAATTGGGCAGTTGATTTGTAATACCTTGTAACCAAACTCCAATGCGAGCTTGAGTTGGCGAGCATCTCCATACCCCTAACGCAACAAAAATGTTGATGATGTTGATTATGGTGTTTGAATTTGGGGATTTCCATTTGTAAGAAATTGAAAGATTGAAAGTGTTAAGTACAATGAGGAAGGTTTTGTAGGTACTGAGATATAAATGTGTGACCGAAGTTTTAGAAGAGAGAGTAGAAAAAAATCGTGGAAGTTGTAGAAAATCGTGGAAGATAAAAAACAATTTATCGATTGTGAGTAGTTCTTTTCTAACAAAATATACTGATAAAATTGAAAATATATTGATAAGATTTTCTCCGTAAATGAGAGAATAAAATAAAATAAATTGATAAAATTTGTGGTTGTGACACCTCATCTTACGTGTCAAAAGGAGAATGTTGCAGTTTTTGTTTAAGTGACTTGTGATTTAGTATATACTAGTATTGACCCGTGCTATGCACGGCACAAATTCATGATATAATTTAAAAGCTTCAAAGTAATTATCATTAAAATTCATAATATTAAAAATAATTTGTTTACTTAGATTTTTGCCAACCAAACAATACTAAATTTATTTGTATCTATGGATGAGATGATATATGATATCTGTATTGGTTCTGCATACATCATAAACAATTTTTTCTTCTTTAAAAAAAATAATTTATTAATAAAAGAGAAATAAATACTTTTTAACCAAAAAAATAAGTATAGTTACAGGGAACACAAAGCAAAAAAAAAAAAAAAAACACATGACAGAAAGTAGAAGAACATACCTTTCATCTTTATATGATTTCTGAGGAACAAGAGCTCGTTGCAATCTATAAAAGGTAGAAAAAAATTTTGGATGCATGATGAAAAAAACACAGAGATAGATGAAGAATAAAATTAAAAATTAAAAAAAATTGAAGATTCTGAAAATAATAAGTTTCTAAGCGTGTATAAAAAGAGAGGCAATGGAGATCGTGGGAATGTGGGAGTTAAAAATCCCTAATAAAAAGGAAAAACAAATTTAAACAAAAGAAAATCTGAAAAAATAAAAATTGTGAAATTATTTACCTGAAAAAATTATATTGTGAAATTTTCTGGTGTTGACATGTCATCAAAAACTGACGTGTCAAAAGGAGAAGCTTGCAGTTATTGAGAAAGTGACTGCTGATTTAGTAGATATAGATGTAGATGGATTTAAACCTAGTAGTATACGTGTTTGTTTAGTAAATGACAAAAATATATATATATATATATGTTATAAACAGTTATAGGGGTATATTGGAGTGAGTATTTGGTGAGAATTGAGTTTTAATGAATTCTGAGAGGATTTGATTAAATTTTGGTGAATTAGGAATTTTGTTATTAAATTCTCTGAAATCTCAGCTAAAACCATGGGAATTGAGTCTTTGTATTTTTAACTAAGAATTCCTCTCAAATCTCAGCTGAAACTTTTAAATGAAATCCTAATAACGTTTTCAATAACAGTGGATTTGATTGTATATTTTAAAATCATTAATCCAATAACAGTGAAATTTAAAAGATATTTTGAAATTCATGTTTCAATAACACATGATTTGCCATTAAAACTCAATTCTCACCAAATACATGTACAAAATTTAATCATTAAGAGTAGATTGAATTCAATTCTCATTCCAATATATCCCCCTTAGATTAGATTGAATTTACAAAAAAAAGAGGTGATTTTAGCATTAAGAGTTTTAATTTTATTAACAAAATTTAATCACGAAGTCTTAACTTATGTTTTCTCTCCTCTGGTCATCCTAAAAGTCAAAGTAAACACTTTCATTGTATGCGAATTGTATATTTTTTTTTGATGAAATGTTAAATCTATGTAATAAACAAATATATGTACAAAACAAGTGGTATATGTGTAAAAACTGAAATATTGATTAGACAAAGAATGAAACTAAGAGAAGATGTTAATTATGATTTAGAGATTTTATTTTTCAACGAGTGTGTGTCTCCAACGCTCCAATATATTTCTGAATATTCCGGTAGATATACTATGAGAGACGGGTATGAATGAATACTTCAATGACGTGGGAGACATGAAGTGTCGTATGATGCCCGGATTGGTGTTTACGACCGTTATATTTCCTCCAAATATGGTAAATGGTGGACATGAAGCATAGACGAAGTAGTGCATAATCAATGGGGTTGTGCCTACGTGAGATCAAATTTCAAAATGCGTCTTTCCAATCTGGCATGATACAATTCCAAATAAGAGTCCCACCCAGATTTATCCAAACCATAAAAGAGTATGGGCAAACAAAATAAAAGTGGCCTCTCGTCTCTTCCGACTCATCACAAAGTAAATAAGGTTGAGATAAACCCCAAGCACGCATATGAGATCCATTTGAAAGTTAGTTATTTATGGCCAACCAAGTGATAAAGGAGAAGCGAGGAATTCCTTGGCGGGATCACACTAATGAGTACCAGTTCACACTCTGTCGTTTGAGGCGGATCCTCTCCCATGTGTTTCTTGTGGAGAAAATGCGCTTGTAATCATCCTTCTTGTTACGTCAAAGGGGAGAATCTGGTCTAGCTGTTGGCGAAGGTGGCGTTTTAACTCGGACAATCTCAATCATATTTCGTAAATCTACTATTCAACGATACCAATTAAAAAAAAACAACAAGTGTAAAATGGGGTTCTACTTAAGAGACTCTCTTCTCTCCTCTCTCTCCCACTTTTTAATTTTTTTTCATTATTTTAGTATACCCCCAATGGAAGTACCCTAAGAAATTCAAATTTACCCAAAATATTGAGAATATGACCCAAAAGATGCCAATTATCAAACTATAACATTGCTGACGAACGTTTGTAATTTTTGTTATCTATGTCAAAATATTTGTTTGTTTCTAACTATTAAATTTTTAAGTGGAATCTAAAAATTTATAGAATCCAAGAAATTAATTTTATTTAGATCAAATTATATTAACTTATATATTTTTAGAATTTTAAGGTAAATAAAATATACTACAATTGATATGGATTTTCTATAAATTAATATTATATATAAATTAATATCATTGTAAAATAAAAAAATATTAAAGTCCCAATATTATTAGTTTATAGAGGTTTTACTGTATGTTTATTTTGTTGTTAATTTTAACATTAGAGACAAGTAAGAAACTCTTAAATTAAGTGAAGACGAAGATAGGCCTAGGAGCGCAAGGCTGAAATGCCACAAATTAAAAAACAAAATCTAGCATACCACTCAATAATCTGAACTAGATTGATAACCCGTGCTTGCGCCCGAGTGCAATATTTTTATAATATTATGAGTTATTTAATGAAGTTAGTTGATTGATATTATTGTGCATGCTAATCTAATACAAAGATTAGGTGATTGTATTTTAGTTACAAAATATAAGTGTAAAATCTTAACAACTTTTGTATTGTATTGGTGTCAGTAGTACATGTTAATTTAGTATAGAGATAATTCTGGTGTTTTGTTGTTGTTATTCTCGGTTTAGTAGTAGACATTATAGGTTGAACTTAGTAGGTTTGAACATTGATTTAATATGATGTCTACGGAGTAAATAATTTTATTTAAAAAAAATATTAATTGTATAGATGGAATATAAATATTGTGTATGTGATTTCCAAAAATAATAATTACATTATATGTGATATGCATAAGATTAGGAAATGAATTTATGTAAGTATTAAGTTTTATGTACTAATATTATATATTATATTATTAAAGATAATTTTTAATTTTCAAGTTAAAATGGTCTATCAATTTTTAGGTATTGAAATAAATATAATGATCACTGAGTTTTGAGTTCTAAAAAATAACATTTGTGTCAATTGAACCGGATCATTTTAGGATCCGAGTGGTTTTTTTTTTTGTTCTACAAAGGATCCGAGTGCTTTTAATTTGGGGGTTTTTCGGTAAAAAATTACATTCGTTTAACATTAAAGTGTCAATAATCATTCCAGAGGTAGAGGTTCTGGGCATGAAGCTTTATCATTTCAAACATGAAAAATTAATTACTTATATGGTTGATTAGGCATCAGCTAGAAGGCACGTTATCACCATGCTAAATGTTCTTAATCTTAGATCTTGAGAATCTTCTTCACTACTCGAAGCTCTTCAAAAGGGAAAGATCATTGAGCATCTTCTCAATTGCTTCATCATCATGAGCACTTCCTTTTGTCTACACAAAAGAGAAGCTTACATCATCTCAAAAGTCAAGTGACATAACAATACTATTTATTCTTTTAAAGATGATTTCATCTCCACTGAATAGAAACAGTTGAATATTTCTACATTAGGAGAAGGAACCATTGCCACTGCTTCTCCAACAGTTTCAGGACAGAGATTGCCAAGAACACATAACTGTTCAATAACGACCAATGCAATGTTTTAAGATTTCTGCCAAAACAGCTTAATTGATAACAAAAAATCCAACCCCAAAAGATTTAACATCTTACCTCAAGCTGAGTCTTCTATTAAAGCTGAGTCAAGGTAAACATGTTGTGGTAAAATCAAATGGCATATCCTCACAAAAGTAAAGAAGTAAACCAATGACAGTAAACTCTCATTGATCGTTCACTGTTAAGGAAAGAAGAACTATCATTGATCGTTCAGTGCTAAGGAAAGGAGAATCAATGCAACTGCGGTACAATCAATATTTTCATAAAGATGCAAGCATGTCAAAGCAACCATCAGTTAAAAACTACGAATCAACAAAATTCAGAAAGAGGATACTTTCAAACTTATCAACATCATATGGATTCTTGTAGCGGCTGAATCGCTTTACATATTGCAAGGACTTCTCAAACACTCTGCAAGGAGAAAACAAAACTTCTTCAATAAAAATTCACCAAGAAAACATTGATTCACTTTTAGAAGTAATATAACAAAGAGACTAAATTCTTCAATTCTTAGTCATCAAGATGGAAGGCTAGATTATTTAATGATTGCTAATAGCCTAATATACAGTGAATGTTTTATGAAAGACAAAACTAATAATACTTACTGAGAAACTTGATTCATAGTATCCTCGGAGACTTGTTGAAGTTGTTCATACTTTGTGCTCAAGGATCAAAGAGACTTCACAAAGAATTAATTTCACAAAGAAGGTCTACCCACAATTAAGGAGAAGGAAAGTAAATTTCAATGTGTGATAACTAACCAAAGATATAAAGAAAGGTAGATCCCTGGTCCTGAAGATGTAGCTCTGAAGTTTTTCATCCCAAGATGAAAACAAAGACTTTGGCGTTTTAGTCGAGGTACATGTGAAGTATAAACACATAAACACGAAAAAACATCAAATATACTTGTTTATATAGCTCTTCTTAAATGGCTCTAAGTCCCTAATAAGATTACAAAAATCAGTAGGCTCAAAACATGTAGCTTTCTTACCATTTTCATGAAACCGTTCCCACTGCATCTCCAAAGCAACTCATGTGTTCTGAGCTGCCATGAAAAATAAACAGTTTCCAACAACTTTCCATGAAAACAAACAGTTCAGATGCCAAAAAAAAGAGCTTCATAGGAGATACACTAAAACCTGACTACAATTTAATAATCAGAGCTCGGAGGAAATTATGAAGTTACCAAACAAAAGCACCCAAAATCATAGGCAAAGCACAAAGAAAGGCTATGCGACGTCCAAGTCCATCAGCAACACCACCACTGAATAAAGATCCAATAAAAGCACCACCAAGACATAAACTAACCACCAACCCTTCACATATGAAGCAATCGTAACTAACAAAATAAGATGCAGTAATTAATGACTAACTAATTAAAATAGACATCACAAATATATATAATAATAGGGAAAATCCCATAAAAAACCCTCAAAGTGGCTACCACTCCCACTTTAAACCTTTATGCTTTTTCACTCCCACTTTAAACCTTGAAGGTGACATTTTTATTAGTTTAAACCCTCCACGTGGCTTTCCCTTATCTGTTAGAATTTTGAATCACCGTCGACTAATTCCGGTAACAGAAAACTTAACTCCGTTATTTTTTTAACCATCTGTAATTTTTTTTTGTTTTTCTTATAATTAAAACGTGATTTTAATAATCAGAATAATTATATTAAATATATCTTATTTTAACTTAAAAAAATAATAACTAAATAAAATCAAAATTAAAACCTTCCAAAATCGGTTTTGGGGTTTTAAGGTTCAGAAAAAATATAGAAGAGAGTTTTAATCGATGGTGCCGTGAACATAACCGCCGGCGTAGAGTGAAGGTCCCTTAAACCTTTAAGTTCATCTTTTTACCTATTCATGATATCTCTTCCCTCCAACAATGCTTCATATTGCCATCCATGTGGTTTCTTAAGATCAAACCAATCAAAAAAATTGCAAGACTCATACCCATTTCTAACTTTACGTCCTCGACATCCATAGAACCTTCTCCCAGGGTTCCTATCAGTCCAAGCACGAGTAATCTTTGCTTGCCAATTGCAGTGACATTTCACGCCAATGTCATTTTTTTGTTCAACATTCGATGAACTTCGACTACTCTCAGCCATCTATAATACACAAACCCAGAAATTCGTTTTTGAATCAGCAATACACAAACAAATTCGATTTGTTGCAGCCCTTCGATTTGATGTACCTAGCTATAAGGAAGTCTCTCTCTCTTCGCCGGCGGTTATGTTCACGGCGACGAAGACAAAGTGCTCCAGTTCTTCACTCTACGCCGGCGGTTATGTTCACGGCACCATCGATTAACATTCTCCTCTCTACACTCTTCTATATTTTCTCTGAAGAACAATCGAACCCTAAAGCCCCAAAACCGATTTTGGAAAGTTTTAATTTTGATTTTATTTAGTTATTATTTATTTAATTTAAAATAAGATATATTTAATATAATTATTCTAATTATTAAAATCAGGTTTTAATTATAAGAAAAACAAAAAAAATTACAGGTGGTTAAAAAATAACGGAGTTAAGTTTTCCGTTACCGGAATTACGTCGACGGTGATCCAAAATTCCAACGGATACGGTAAAGCCACGTGGAGGGTTTAAATTAATAAAAATGTCAACTTCGAGGTTTAAAGTGGGAGTGAAAAAGCATGAAGGTTTAAAGTGGAAGTGGTAGCCACCTTGAGGGTTTTTTATGGGATTTTCCCTATAATAATACCTTCAGATAATGTATCACAACTCTGTAGCATAACCAAAACTTCAATAATAAAGTAATAATTTGAAGTTAAAGAAGAAGAAATAGTTTAAAATTGAATCACAGACCCCAAGTGATAACCAAATAGAAAATACGAAATTGTAGCCTCTAAGACGTGTGGCAGAGAACATTTCCATGAAGGATTTGTGGTCTCTGTTTCCATTTTCACCTCATTTTCTAATAAACATGAAGAAAAAATTGAAATGCAAGCACATAAGCTGATAAACCCCTAAATTTTGGCAACCGCAATAAAATCTCACAAATGGAAAAGATCAAATTTTGGTACAACAGAGAAACAGACAAACCCAATTGAGATAAGAGACATCAAAAAGTGAAAAACATCATTTCGATTAATCTAAAGAACTAAGAGCAAAACAGAGTGTATCATCGACAAAATCAGCGAAATTTGACCGTAGAAAAAAAAACATTTAAGATCAATATTGATGAGGATCGAAAGATCACATCCCATTTCAAGTAGTTATTTACAAATGATCTCAAAATTAAAAAGAAAGTGTAAACCTTTGATCGAGAATTGAGCTGTAAGAGGCAAAAACCCAAACTGATTTCTTTTTCGATCGTTCTTCATTAGAGAGAAAGAAAGAAGAAGAAAGAAATTGAACCGGGTCGAAATTAATTCTCTTGGAGGATCCGCGTCCCTTTTTCCGGGTCGGACAGAATTATCAGCTTGGGTCGGCTCGGATAATACTGCAAATTAACGATTCTGCCCAAATGTTTTTTTCTTTTTCTTTTTTTTTTTATAACTAAAAGCCAATGGCATTAGTCGTAATTAGCTAAAAACGGCTCAATTAATTTGGAAATTTTTTTACCCCTCCCTCTCGATTAATAGTATAGATGCTACTCTATATGTGTTATTCATTTTTTACCTTTAATGAAATCTATTTCTCTATTTAATTTCTTTTTTTAAACAAACAAAAAAAAAAACAAAAATTGCTCCCTCTCGCCTTCGTCCTCTTCCCAAACCGGAGCTCGCCGGCCGTCATCCTATCTCTAGCGCTTCGTCCTGTTTCACGAAATCTTCAGAAATAGGAAAAGTGGTATAACTGAGAGATAATAAGGAAAATAGTACAAATTGTATAACTGAGAGATAATATGACAACTGGTACAAATGGTATTACTGTGACAACTTGTGTAATTCCTAATTGTGTTATATTTTATTTTATTTCCCGGAGGTGTTGAGGAACAACCACACAAATATACATTTTAACTATGGAGGATGATATTCAGAAGAACATGAATGTATTTCAAGAAATTATGTATACGCTATATTGTTTAAGACCTCATCTTTGGAGGAGATCACTTATTCGGTGTTAGTAGATAAGATATGCAGAAACATTGTGATATATTACATTTAAGACCTCAGAGCATCTCCATCGATTGGGTTTGATATAGTCTATCAACATTAAAAATTTTAAAAGTAATAAAAAATAAGATAGAAAAGAGGAATAAATGAGAAACGTCTCTCATTTGGAAACGTATCTAAGACTTTGACAACACATGTCTCATTATCATTTACACAATTCTTTTCACTTTAAATTTAATTAAATAACTAAAATTATAGTACAAATATTAATATATTTATAAAATGAGAGACTCCATCGAGCGTATCTTCCGATTGAAGTGCTCTCAACACATAAAAATTGTGTGTTTGTATTTGTGTGTAACTATATTTGTCGGATTTGTACTACCAGGTACAACTAAGTACAACTGAGAACATACATGTATGTGTATATATATTTAACAAATATTAAAAACGATAAATTAAGGTTTATAAGGATTCCAAAAACATATTGAACTATCAAAAACCATTTTAAATTAATAAAACAAGCATTTGTCATTTTCCTAATACATATTATTGTTTTCACATAAAACACTTTTTATAGTATAAGGAAGATATTGTAAGTGGTCACCCTCTTATGATGCAAAGAGGTGAAAACTATGATTTCGTGAAACTGTATTATGAAAACCTCCTATATGTTAACTAATAATGGAAAATCATGTGACCAACTACAACATAATAATTTATATCAAGGTCCAACTACAAATACGCAAAAATTGCCAAAGTACAACTATGAGGATGAACGTACAAATATACACTTAAGGACAATTGTGTTTATATTCTGCCGCCAAATGTCCACTTTATTAATATCTCACCGCCAAAGACCCACTTTACCACATGTATGAGCTCTTTTAATACTTTCTCCCACAATTTCTCTATTTTATTTCATTTTACTTTTCCTCTTTCTTTCTTTCTTCTTTTTTTGGTTGGGATTTTTAATCCAAATTTTTCTTTTTGGATTTTGCAAAAAATTCTACACACATAATTATACCTAAATTTACTAGTTACACCAAAAATCCTTAGTTTCTAATATGTAATCCATAGACATAGTTGTACCTACAAAACCAATTGAACAACTCCAATTGAACAATCCCAAACATTTTTCTTCCATCTCCACGAAAATGTCCTAAATTGATTAATTGGATTACATTATATGAAACTGTGATACTGATATGCTCAAACTAATCCCTAGAGCTACTCTCTCGAATTAAGATATCGACGCAGTACTTAGGAGTCAAATCCGCATGGACTCAAGAACCTCACGATAGATTTTATTTGTTTCGAATTAAACTAAGTGAAATGAAAAGT
Source organism: Barbarea vulgaris (assembly GCA_963667165.1). Classification (NCBI taxonomy): domain Eukaryota; kingdom Viridiplantae; phylum Streptophyta; class Magnoliopsida; order Brassicales; family Brassicaceae; genus Barbarea; species Barbarea vulgaris. The sequence continues at coordinate 15,125,498 of OY763892.1, forward strand.
AATGTAAAGAACAATGCAAAATAATATTTAAATCGGTTTGTTTATCAAATGGAAAAAATGTCAGGTCTAGGGAATTTCTGAGGAAACCAAGTAATGCATATAAATTAATCGGTTAAAATCGAATTACGAACATGTTCCATAACTCAAATCACAAAGGTAAAATAAACCAACTTTCGTTGCAAGAATTTACTATGTTTAAAACCTAAGAAACCAAATTCCTTTGCGAATCCCAAATTCTAAACAAGCATTTATGACATGTTTAATTTGTTCAGAAATGATCTAATTCAAATTTCTTTGCAATTATCTAATTTTTTCATCCTATGTTTTATCAGATTATAAATCACACTGTCTTGCCAATTTAATAACTTATAATCTAGATTCTAGGTGATCAATCTAGAACTAGCTTTAAGTGCAACCTAGGTGAAAAACTATCAAGTTTGAATCATAACCAATCAATCAATATATCATTCCATGAAGTCCCTAATGAGAAAACTCTAAACCTAACAATGAATCTACTAAGACCTACCAATTGAAACAAAAGACATGATTGAAATAGATATCATATGCGTAAGAAAAGAGAAATAGAAATAGGGGTTCAAAATTTTCTCTTCAAGTAATACAAGTATCAGATCAGCCCCAGCCTCTCAATCTCTCAGAACTCATTGTAGAAAGATAGATCTATCTAAAAAATATGTTAAAAACCTAATTAATAGTCTAAACACAATATGGGCTCTTTTGTAAATACATGAAACTTCAGGGTAAAGTTGCAAATCTCCAAAAAGTAAGTGTCTTCGCGTGGGTTTAAAAATCAGCTCATGTCGACCGACACACATGGGTTGTGTTGGTCGACATAGGTGGTCATGAACGACACCAACTTCGACTTATCAGCTACAATGCTCCATAAACGCTCCAAAATATCCAAATGATCCCATACGTGTGTAAAAATGTAAAATACTCGATTTTATATATATATATATATATCATGGCTTAAAATCCATAAAACCCATGATACAAAAGATATAAATTCAATTTCAGATATTAACCATGACATATCAGATACAAAAGATAGAAATTCAATTTTCCTTTTCTCTTCTTCTTTATGCCATAGCTCTTGCTCCACTAGTGCGATACTGAATTTGAAAATCCATAGTAGAAAAAAAAAATCAAAATTACTAATCCAATTAAGAGATGGAAGATTGAATTTCTATCTTTGCAATTCTAGATCCAGAATCTGGATATGATGAAGCTTCACTACAAACATTAACAAACTCCGAACAAAGAATCCAGCTTTTTCCAGTCTCTCTAAGCTTCAATTTCACGATTTCGATCTGCGCTGCTATAAACAGCTTCTTTGTACCCTCCACTGTAAACTCGTCATTGTCTCCGTCTTCATCAGTGGTGCAAGTCCGTCGAATCGAATTTGATCCTTGCTTCCATGAATTTCACGGAGTTTCTCAATCAAACTCTCTCCGATCGGCATCTGCATACTATCCAGTCTAATCATAGCGAAATTATGGAAAAACCTCTGTGAACCTCCGGGATCCGGTACAATTTTGGTCGTACCACCGGAATCTTGAGGAACTCTGGTTCGTACGGCTAATGAAGATGATAAGATTCGACAATCCATAAGACTTTTTGAAGAAACATTAGAATTGTAAATATAATTGTGTGGATTTGGGTCGGGTCATATGGTTTAAGGTGGGAGTGTGATATGATTCCTGTGAGGGAATCACGCCCAATCTCGACACTGTGAAGTCAAGACGATGAAAAACTCAAACTAGACTCGACAAACGCACAATCTAGGAAGAGTACGGATTGAATTATGCCACAAGAGGTCACGGAAATACCACTTGATAAGCCCAAGAGATTCAAATTCGACAAACGAAAAATGATTCAGTGATCAATGCTTAAATGAGTTTGATAAAAAAAGATAGATGAGAGTTTACATCAGAGCGCACACGAGATTATATAGAGAAGGGAGACGAAGAGAGGAAAAGAAGAGGGTGGGTTCATGAGAGACAAATCTCGGAACACCACATATATTAAACACCTCGAAAACATAAGAAACATTAAGACAAATTTGAATTCAAATTAAAAGAGAAGAGATAGAAGAGGTAAAAGGGCTCCCAAAATGGTCTTGTAAATGGGCCTGAGATGGATCGGACTAGCAATGGCAAGAGAGACATATGAGCCCCAAACCTCGTTAAAAACCTTTTTGGGAAAACCACATGGAAAAAACTAGAGGCAAGAGAAAAAGAGTGCGAGTGGATCATATGGCTATGCACTAGTGATATATCATGGTTTTTATGGGTTTTGACCATGATATAAGAGTCTTTAATTGAGTTTTTTTGGTGTTTTTATAGTCTATTAGAGTCTTTTATCTACAGGTATGCATTTAGGACTAATGTGAAGAATATGGGAGATTTTGGAGCAAAGACCAAGAAGTTGCATCGAAGGATCATGTTTTGAGGCGATATATGACTGGGTGTCGATCGACGCCAGCCATTAGTGTCGATCGACACCACAGGCGGACAACTTCGGAGATTTTGGAAGATTTACAATTTTGCCCAGAAGTTTCCATTATTTTAGCATTAGTCCCTGTACGAGTTTTTAGCTATATATTGTGTTTTAGATCAGGGTTTTTAGATTATCAAGCAGCAGACTCTCTTTCTATCTCAAGCTTGTATCATCTTTCTCTAATCCCTGATACTCTTTGTTCTCTACTTTTACTTTCGAATATATTGAATGATTTCTATTCGTATCATGATGATTGTTACTTTCACCATGTCTGAGTAGTTCCCCTGTTAGGTTATGGGATTTCAAGGGTTTCTGAGGAATTGTTGAATCATTAGACTATTAGGGTTAATTGATAGAGTTCTTCATCTAGGATTGAACTTATTGCTTATTCTAGATTCGCGACCTAGAATCTGATTTAGGGTTATTAATTGACATGAAAGTATAATTGATTGCCAGATCTATCTTAGGTGAGCAAAATACCTATCTGCAAAGGAATTTGATTTAGGGATTTTGTGAACAAATTGAACCTGATCATTAATGCTTGTCTGGATCTTAGAATTTAGCAAAGGAATTTGGAATTCTAGATTCAGGGATAGATAGTTTACGCAGCGAAAGCTGGTAGGTTTTACAATTGTGTTTGAGTTCTAGAACGGTTCTTAATTATAATCCTGATTATTTAGTTGATTCACAGTTCTGAAGATTCCTGAGATTTCCCTATGACTATCAAATTTTGGCGCCGTTGCCGGGGACTATTGAATTTACCATTAGATTTAAGTTTAAGTTTTTGTCTAAATTTTCTTTTATTTTGTTACTAATTTCGTTCTTTCTTTCTTTCTTGTGTGTTTCAGGTGCATGCCTAATCGCAAAACTCGGAGCAACAAGAATCTTGAGCTAGTAACCCTTTCAAATCAAGAGCTAGCTAAGTTAGAACGAAGAACCCGGACAGCGAAGAATTCAGAAGCGATGTTGCGTACTATCATCATGGCTGATGAACATGGAGTTCTCCGGGACAGGGATGGCCATGCATACAATGCAGAGGGCCAAAGGATCGATGACAACGGCCAAGTCATTGTTGAGGTTGAAGTACACGCCCAGGGTCCTGGTGTCGACCGACACCCACCACCTGGTGTCGATCGACACCTACCAGCGGCTGGTGGAGTTTTGGTTGGACAAGGTGCACCTGGTGCTTTAGGTCCACGAGCAATGACATTAGGGGATTACAACATGCCAGAGCAGTTCTATGCCAATCGGTCTGCCATCCGCCCGCCTCCGTTTCAAAGGAATGACTTTGAACTCAAACCTGCATACTACACGCTTGTAGGTCAGAACCCTTTCCATGGGCTATCACATGAGCACCCTATGGATCACATTGAGCGGTTTGAGGATCTAGTCACTAGCATCAAGGCTAACGGGGTGTCAAACGACTATTTGTTTTGTAAGCTCTTCCCATACTCTCTTGCTGGGGAAGCAGCTTATTGGCTTAAGCAGTTGAAGCCGGGGTCATTGACCACTTGGGAGGACACTAAAAATGCTTTCCTGAACAACTTTTATGACGATGCACGGTCTGAGGAGCTGAGGACGAAGATTTCAGCCTTCTCTCAAGGACCTACTGAGGCATTCAAGGCCGCTTGGGCAAGGTTCAGGGCTTATCAGAGAGATTGTCCACACCATGGGTTCAGTGAGGTTCAGTTGCTTGGAATTTTCTTCAGAGGTATCGATTGGAGGTATCAGATGGCTCTGGATGCTGCAAGTAATGGCAACTTCAATACCAGATATCCTGAGGATGCTGTGGTACTAATAGAGAATTTGGCTTCAAGCAACAGTACTAAGAATGCTGATTTTGAGAGAAAGAAGCAAGCTGGGAACTTAGAGGGAAGTCAGATAGCTGAGGTAAAGGCGAAACTTGATACGGTTCACAACCTACTAATTAACAAGAAGCAGGTCCATTTTGCTGCTGAGGTTGAAACCTATGAGCCAATGAATGATCATGAGGAACATGATGTTAACTATGTCGGTGGCACAGGCTTTCAGCGTTTCGGTAACTCACAAGGAAACCGAGGCTACAATGGGGGCAGTCCGCGAGGCAACTATCAAGGGAATCAGCCCTCCTCTACTTTCACTCAGCAGCCTCAGTATCAGAAGCCCTATCAGAGCAACAACAACTTCAATCAGAGGAACTATGGCTCATCTTCATATCAGAGCGTTCCACCACCTACTACAGAGAGTAAGATGGAATCGATGCTTGAGCAGATTCTAAAAGGTCAACAGAAGATTACAGTGGAATTCAATGGAAAGCTAGATTCACTGTATCAGGATCTGAATGGGAAGTTTGAGCAGCTAAACACTCATGTCAAGAAGTTAGACACTCAGGTTGCTCAGACAGCTGGAGCTATTAAACGACAGGACGGTTTTCTTCCTGGGAAGACGGACACTAATCCAAGGCATCCAGTGAATGCCATCTCATTGAGGAGTGGGAAGAAGGTTGAGCCTGTGATCAGGAGTACTCTGACACCTGAAGAAAAGATAGACTTAGAAGAAGTCGAAGACGAAGACGAAGATGTTGTTCCTCCGGAGTTGGTGTCGATCGACACCAACACTATGTGTCGATCGACACCAGTTGATACAGAAGAGATGGGCAGAGACAAAGCTGTGTCGATCGCTACCAAGGACACGACACAGGATGTTAGTGTCGACCGACACCCAACACCTGGTGTCGATCGACACCCTTCACAGACAGACAAGGCTTCTTCATCATCTGCTACGCCGATCACCGAATCATCATACAAACCGAGGATCCCTTATCCTCGAAACCCCAGGAAGTCTAAGCAAGAGATAGACGATGCCAGGTGTAAGGCTATGATGGACAAGCTCATTGTTGAATTACCGTTGATTGATGCCATCAAAACATCCCCCGTAATCAGACGGTACGTGAAACGCATGGTCACTAAGGATTTGAATGTTGAACAGGGTGCGATGATGATTTCCGCACAGGTTAGTGCCGTGATTCAGAACAAGATTCCAGAGAAGCTTCCAGACCCAGGTAGTTTCGTTCTTGACTGCACCATCTTTGCAGAAAAGTTCGAACAATCTTTATGTGATCTTGGTTCTAGTGTGAACTTGATGCCCAGATCAGTGGCTGTGAATCTTGGTATGACAGACTTTCAGCCGACAAGGATCACTCTCATCCTTGCTGATCGTTCTGTTCGTCTTCCAGACGGTATCCTTGAGGATGTTCCTATCAAGATCGGAGGTTGCTTGATTCCTACGGATTTCGTTGTGTTGACATATGAGGAAGAGCCTAAGGATCCGTTGATATTGGGACGACCATTCTTGGCTACAGCTGGTGCCATGATTGATGTCAGAAGGGGACGCATTGGTCTGAATGTAGGTGATTTGGTTATGAACTTTGAGATGGATAAGCTTGTAAAGCGGCCTACGATCGATGGTCAGACCTTCTGCGTCGAGACTCTCACAGATCTTGTTGAGGAGAGTTTCAAAGAGTTGCATTGTGAGGACCCTCTGGAACGTGCCTTGATTGCTTCAGTGGATGAGGTTGAGCATTTAGATGATATTGCTGCTGGGTATGTCAAGCTAATGGATGCAACCAAGGAATTGATGCAAGTAGAGGGTGTCGATCGACACCCATCATTGGTGTCGATCGACACCGGTGTCCGGACAGACAAGAAAGTAGCTGATTGGAGCTTTGAGCAAGCTCCAAAGACAGAGCTTAAGCAACTCCCTGCGGGGCTCAGGTACGCATTCCTTGGTGAACATAATTCTTATCCTGTTATTGTTAATGCGTCTTTGAACAACGCAGAGCTCACCCTATTGCTAAGTAAGCTGCGCAAGTTTCGCAAAGCTCTTGGCTATTCTCTTGATGACATTTCAGGTATCTCTCCAGATCTGTGCATGCATAGGATACATCTTGAGGATGAGACGAAGTCATCAGTTGAACATCAGAGACGGCTAAATCCAAACCTGAAGGATGTGGTTAAGAAAGAAATCATGAAGCTGTTGGATGCAGGAATCATCTATCCAATTTCCGACAGCGGTTGGGTCAGTCCAGTGCATGTTGTGCCTAAGAAAGGAGGAGTCACAGTGGTACAGAATGAGAAGAATGAGCTGATACCGACTAGGACTGTGACGGGGCACAGAATGTGCATTGATTACAGGAAGCTGAACGCCGCTACAAGAAAGGATCATTTTCCTTTGCCTTTCATTGATCAGATGCTTGAGCGGTTAGCTAATCACCCTTATTACTGTTTCCTTGACGGTTATTCAGGGTTCTTTCAGATTCCCATTCACCCAGATGACCAAGAGAAGACCACGTTTACATGTCCCTATGGCACTTTCGCATACCGCAGAATGCCCTTTGGACTATGTAACGCTCCTGCTACGTTTCAGAGGTGTATGATGTCTATCTTCACAGACATGATTGAGGACAGTATGGAGGTATTTATGGATGATTTTTCAGTTTATGGGTCCTCATTCAAGGATTGTTTGGATAACCTATGCAGAGTGCTAGCTAGATGTGAAGAGACGCACTTGGTTCTGAATTGGGAGAAGTGCCACTTTATGGTCAGAGACGGCATTGTTCTTGGGCATAGGGTATCAGAGGCTGGTATTGAGGTTGATCGAGCTAAGATTGAGGTGATGACTAATCTGCAGCCTCCCTCTAATGTCAAGACATTGAGAAGCTTTCTTGGACACGCTGGATTCTATAGACGTTTCATCAAGGATTTCAGCAAGATAGCACGTCCACTCACCGCTTTGCTCTGTAAGGATGTCACATTTGAGTTTGATACTGATTGTTTTGATGCCTTTCAACAGCTCAAGCGTGCATTAGTGAGTGCTCCAATTATTCAGCCGCCGGATTGGGATTTGCCTTTTGAGGTAATGTGTGACGCCAGCGACTTTGCAGTTGGAGCTGTGCTGGGACAACGGAAAGACAAGAAGCTTCATGCCATATACTATGCCAGCCGTACATTGGACGATGCGCAAAGGAACTACGCTACCACGGAGAAAGAACTGCTTGCTGTTGTGTTTGCTTTTGAGAAGTTCAGGCAGTATCTTGTTGGCTCTAAGGTAGTAGTGCACACTGATCATTCTGCACTCAAGTACCTGATGCAGAAGAAGGATTCTAAGCCTAGACTGTTAAGATGGATTCTATTACTCCAGGAGTTCGACATCGAAGTCAAGGATAAGAAAGGTACTGAAAATGGAGTTGCTGATCATCTTTCACGGATTAGGATTGAGGACGACATCCCTATTGATGATTCTCTGCCAGAAGAGAATGTGCACTTACTGGAAACGGGATGGCGTGATTTTTCTCTCGGTGATCTGCAGTATTCTCGGACATCAGGTCCTGGTGTCGATCGACACCACTCCCTTGTGTCGATCGACACCCACGCTCCAGACAACTCCAGCTTGGCAGATAACCACTCAATAGCCGTTGTTGAGGGTCAAGATCGACCATGGTTTGCTGATATTGCCAATTACCTTGCTGCAGGAGATGAACCGGATGAGTTTACAGGGTATTCGAAGAAGAAGTTCATGCGTGAGCTAAGACGGTTCTATTGGGATGAACCTTACTTGTATCGACATTGTTCAGATGGGGTCTATCGTAGATGCATAGCTAATACTGAGATTCCAGATGTCTTGTTTCACTGTCATGGTTCTGAGTATGCTGGGCACTTTGCTACCTTCAAGACAGTATCTAAGGTTCTACAAGCAGGCTTCTGATGGCCGACTATGTTTAGAGACGCCCATGCCTTTGTGTCTCGATGTGATGCATGTCAGAGGAGAGGAAAGATCAGTAAGCGGCATGAGATGCCTCAGAACTTCATCCTCGAGGTCGAGGTCTTTGATTGCTGGGGTATCGACTTCATGGGCCCTTTCCCGACATCATACAAGAACAAGTACATCTTGGTTGCTGTTGATTATGTGTCGAAGTGGGTTGAAGCGATCGCCAGTCCTACCAACGACGCTTCAGTGGTCCTTAAGCTGTTTAAGACCATTATATTCCCACGATTTGGAGTCCCGAGGATTGTCATTAGCGATGGTGGCAAGCACTTCATCAACCGCGTGTTTGAGCGACTCCTTAAGAAGCACGGCGTACATCATCGCGTTGCTACTCCATATCATCCGCAGACAAGTGGACAAGTTGAGGTCTCTAACAGGCAGATCAAGGAGATTTTAGAGAAGACAGTAGGACGCTCTAGAAAGGACTGGTCCGCAAAATTAGATGATGCACTCTGGGCTTATCGGACTGCGTTCAAGACCCCACTTGGTACTATACCGTTTCATCTGCTTTATGGGAAAGCATGTCATCTTCCAGTAGAGCTTGAGCATAAGGCTGCCTGGGCTGTAAAGCTGCTGAACTTCGATATCAAGCCAGCAACAGAGAGACGTTTGATTCAGCTCAATGAGCTTGATGAGATTCGACTACATGCTTATGAGAGCTCTAAGCTGTACAAGGAAAGGACCAAAGCTTATCACGACAAGAAGATCATTTCCAGGACTTTCGAACCAAATGATCAGGTACTTCTGTATAACTCTCGTTTACAATTGTTTCCTGGAAAATTGCGTTCTCGTTGGTCAGGTCCTTTCACGGTCAAGGAAGTTCGACCATATGGTGCTGTTGTCTTGCTCAGTCCTGAGGGCAATGAATTTACAGTCAACGGTCAGCGGGTCAAACATTATTGGGCACATGCCAAGATCCCGGACGGACACATATTGCGTCTGGATGATGCACCCTCTGCCTAAACCGTCACAAAGTCAAGCTAATGACTTTAAACAAGCGCTTGGTGGGAGGCAACCCACTAGTAAGTTGTGATTATATTTTATTTCTTGGATTTTTAATCATTTAGGTTTTTCTAACTTTGACTAACTTTGTTGTTTTATTCCTTTTGTTGATTTCTATCAAAAAAAAAAAAAAAAAAAAAAAAAAAGGGTGGTGACGATCCTTGTTGCTGGTGTCGATCGACACCAGTCTATGGTGTCGATCGACACCATAAGTCGACGAGTCCAGCGGGTTAAAAACCCGAAACCCCTCTTCTTCCTCCTCATTTTCTCACTTCCGAAAATTTTGAAGAAGAGATTTCTCTCTGAGTTTTTGATCGTTTTCTTCGATTCCAATCTCTAACTTCATCAGATTTTCATCCTCTACTTGTTTCTAGTGCCCGTTTTTGAGTTTGGTGCAGATGGCTCCACGTGGCAAGCGATTTCGGTCTGACGGCGGTTCCTCCTCAAATCCGCCGGATTCAATGGTGGATTCGCCGGAATTTGTTGCTTCTCCAGCCCATTCTCAGTGGTTGAACTCGGAATTTTGGATTCACAGACTTGAACTCGATTTTGAAACATCATAGTCTCGGATTACAGACCTGGTGTCGATCGACACCACTCGTCGGTGTCGATCGACACCCACACCACGGATTCAGGTTTTGTGTTCTAATATTTTGACTTTTTCACTTTGGTTCATCAGTTTTATTTCCTCTTTCACCAACTCCTTGCTTGATAACACTGGGGACAGTGTTGTTTAAGTCTGGGGGCGGTAGTTACTAACATCATTCTTTTTGTTTTCTTAGAGTCAGTCCAATTTTTGTTTTATTGAGTCAAAATTTAGTTTGAAAACTATGATTTTTCGAGGAAATCACCACATTTGCAGGAACTTGAGTGACCATTGATTCAAGCTTGACATGTGTCCGAGACTAATGAAAAACCCCAAGGCTGATCAACTTACCAATGTTACCCATGTTCACCTGAGCTTTCAGAGGATCCATCACTGACTTCGCCATTTAACCTGACTTTATTTTGCTTGTCCAGGGGCTTGATTTACATTGGATCGGATTCTCCCTTCAGTCCTGAAAGACTTGTCTGTGTGAGTATGGTTCCCCTCTCTCTTCCCTTCAGAAATAAAAAAAAAAAAAGAAAAGGAAAAAAAAGAAAAAAAAAGAAAGAAATATATATATACTAAGCAGTAAAAGATGAAATGATTTTCTTTTGAGTAGAGAGGTAGGAAAATTTCCAGTGACCTCATTATTCTACTTTGAAAGGGATGATCACACAAAGGTTGGAAGCGAGGTTAGGAAAATTTCCCGTGATACCATTATTCGCCTACACCTTTGATATAATTAACTGCAGAAGTGAGAAAAGGGAGAGGAAAGGAACCAGAAGTAAAGACAGTCTGTGTGTTCAGGAAAACTGATTGAGAAAGAATCCATGTGTTCTTTGATTGATACTCCCTGGATGAGTCTTCACCTTAGTTTATAGAAGTCAGTATGGTGAATTTGGATTGTTTATTTGAATTGTGGAGTTGTTTGGGACAGTTGCTAAGTCTGGGGGAAGTACATGGTGGTCTGGACCTTGTCAGGTAAGAATTTCCAGTGGCTTTACTATGGTGAATGTGAGTGTGGTGCTCTTATGACAAAATGAGTTTCCTGTGTTTTCAAACTTCTTTCACAGGCTGAGTTTCTGTTTTGCTCGAGGGCAAGCAAAAGCTAAGTCTGGGGGAGTTGATATATCATGGTTTTTATGGGTTTTGACCATGATATAAGAGTCTTTAATTGAGTCTTTTTGGTGTTTTTATAGTCTATTAGAGTCTTTTATCTACAGGTATGCATTTAGGACTAATGTGAAGAATATGGGAGATTTTGGAGCAAAGACCAAGAAGTTGCATCGAAGGATCATGTTTTGAGGCGATATATGACTGGGTGTCGATCGACGCCAGCCATTAGTGTCGATCGACACCACAGGCGGACAACTTCGGACATTTTGGAAGATTTACAATTTTGCCCAGAAGTTTCCATTATTTTAGCATTAGTCCATGTACGAGTTTTTAGCTATATATTGTGTTTTAGATCAGGGTTTTTAGATTATCAAGCAGCAGACTCTCTTTCTATCTCAAGCTTGTATCATCTTTCTCTAATCCCTGATACTCTTTGTTCTCTACTTTTACTTTCGAATATATTGAATGATTTCTATTCGTATCATGATGATTGTTACTTTCACCATGTCTGAGTAGTTACCCTGTTAGGTTATGGGATTTCAAGGGTTTCTGAGGAATTGTTGAATCATTAGACTATTAGGGTTAATTGATAGAGTTCTTCATCTAGGATTGAACTTATTGCTTATTCTAGATTCGCGACCTAGAATCTGATTTAGGGTTATTAATTGACATGAAAGTGTAATTGATTGCCAGATCTATCTTAGGTGAGCAAAATACCTATCTGCAAAGGAATTTGATTTAGGGATTTTGTGAACAAATTGAACCTGATCATTAATGCTTGTCTGGATCTTAGAATTTAGCAAAGGAATTTGGAATTCTAGATTCAGGGATAGATAGTTTACGCAGCGAAAGCTGGTAGGTTTTACAATTGTGTTTGAGTTCTAGAACGGTTCTTAATTATAATCCTGATTATTTAGTTGATTCACAGTTCTGAAGATTCCTGAGATTTCCCTATGCCTAGCACTTTTCTCCATTGATTTACACTTTATTTAGTTATTCGCATTGCAATTTCATTACATTATACTTTGTTTAGCATAATACTTTTACTGGGATTTATTGGGTATTTCATAGTCCTTGTGGATTCGATCCCTAAGTACTACAGTGATCTCTTAATTTGAGAGAGTAGCTCAGGGTAAATTTGAGCATATCAACTAGCTTTCTCGAACGTGTATCTTGACCAAAGTGGCCTCGACAAAACCTCCAATGCTCAAGTGATCCTCTCGATGTAGTCATTGCTCCGAGAGGCACTTCCATGGCTTCCTTTGCTCCATGCTCGATCATTGCTTCTTGTCTCATCCTTGCTCTATTCTCCATGTCCTTAGAGCTGCCTAGAATCGTATCAGAGTGGGTAAATCAGATACCCTTATCCCCAAGTGCCCCTATTTGTCCCAGTTGTCCCAAATTAAACTCTACCCTTATTCCACAAATTGGGGATTCGAACCCGGGATGCGCGTAGCAGATTCGAATCTAGAGCGCGCACAGCAGACTCGAACTACTGAACTGCTGTGTTTTGGACAAATTTGTCATTCAGCCACTTGTGGTATTAGAGACCAAAGTTTCTCCATTTGTGGCATTAGAGAAATGGACTCAAGTAAAGCGGAGTTAAATTAAGTTTCACTGTAAACTGTAAAAAGGTTTAGACAGGCCTTTGGAGTATGGACTATGGAGTGTATAGTTGAATAAAACTTGAACAGACGATAAAATAATCAGCGGAGATTTCCCGATTTAGGGTTTCCGATTGAAAATGGCCGATGTGACTCTTCCTCCGGCTGATTCCATCGATAACCGCCTCCCTGAGAAGTCAATCTCTTCCTCGCCACCTCCTCCTTCCTCTCAGCCGCTGCTGGAACAAGAGCAGGAACAGCAACAACCTCCTCAGCGCCGTGAGAGAGATTCATGAGAACGGCGTGACGACAGAGACATCGAACGTCCTCCGCCTAATCGCCGTGACCGTGACCGTTCTCCGCTTCCACCGCCTCGTAGGGATTACAAGAGGCGGCCTAGTTTGAGTCCTCCGCCACCGTATAGAGATAGGCGACATTCACCTCCTATCCGCCGTTCACCTCCTCAGAAGCGTTACCGGAGGGATGATAATGGCTATGATGCTCGCCGTGGTAGTCCTCGTGGCGGTTATGGCCCACCTGATAGAAGGTAATCTTCATCTTCTATGCAACATTTGTCCTCAGGAAAGTTTTGAAATAATAGGTTTGCCTCAATGCCTAGCAGTGAATTTGTTATTGATTGAACTAAAATTCAAGTTACATTGTTGTTGGAAAAATAGCATCACTTAGTTTATACCCCATCTTTTTAGGAGTTTATCCTAATTTGTACACAATTCTTGTTTTTGAGTGATAGATTTGGATATGAGTATGGTGGAGGATATGATCGTGATATGGGTGGAAGACCTGGTTATGGTGATGAAAGACTTCATGGCCGCTTTATGGGTCGCTTCCAAGGTGAGACATTTGTTGCTCAAATGAGTGTTAAAGTTGAGAGGATCACTATTACCACTTTTGCATCTTGTGAGACATGTTTAAGATAACCGTCATTGGGTAGTCATATTAATTGGGACTACTTCTGGTTCATTTGACTAGCATGCCGTGGATTGGAAACAGTTTGGATAACTAATTCATAATTTAACAAGAATTCGATTTTTGAAGAGAGATATCATTATCTACCTTTTTGTTTTGTGTATTCCCTTCACAGAATGGGAAGGAGGTCGTGGAGGTTATGGTGATGCTTCCAACAATGGAAATATTCAAAGGTTAAGGTTCTTTCATTTTTTCTTTTGTATTTTATTTGGGGGGGGGGGGATTTTATTTGGGGGGGGGGGGGGGTTGTTGTCTTTTTCCTATAGCGTGTTTAAATCTATGTAAATGTAAACTAAGAGTTATGATCAATGAAAGGAAGATATATCACTTGTAGAATGTTCTATCTTTGATGCTTTTTTTCTTGTAGATCCAGAAAGTTAGAGTGAAGCCATTGATTAGATTAGTTTGGCTACTAGAAAGTTATTTCTCAAATATATGTGTTGAGTCTATCATCTCTATTCCATTACTGCTGTTGAGTACAACATTACGCCGTTATTTTGATCTAAGTGTATAATCTTGATCTCTTTTACTATTCAAGATAGTGTTAAACAGATAAATACTGTTTGTAGACTCCATTACTGTTGCATTTAACAATAAATACTGTTGTCTTTCCAGGGATGGATTGATGTCGTACAAACAGTTTATCCAGGAGTTGGAAGATGATATATTGCCATCAGAAGCTGAACGCAGGTATGGTATAACTGCAACTTAGTGTTACTGCTTAAGCAGTTGTCTCGTAAAGCTGCAGAGGTAATGCCTTTTTTCCTGATGCAGATATGAAGAATATAAGTCAGAGTATATCACAACACAGAAACGTGTCTTTTTTAACTCTCACAAAGAGGAAGAATGGTGCTTTCCACTATCTTTTTCCATCTTTTACATTCTTTTCCGAAATTCTGCAAGCTAACTGTTAACATGCTTATCGATGTTATGTATTCAGGTTAAAAAATAAGTATCATCCAACAAACTTGCTCCCTGTCATAGAAAAGTGAGTTCAAAAGCCATTTGCAGAAGTTTGATTTGCTTCTCTACTTGAATTTTGTAATATTAATACTAGTCTTGGTGAAAAAGTATTGGTTTTATTTTTGTATTCTTTTTATTGAAAGAAATAGTTGTTTTAACTACATATGTTCCTTTTAAATTTTCAGGAGGAATGAACTTGCACGAAAGGTGGCAAGGGATTTCTTACTTGATTTACATAGCGGGGTGCTAGATTTGTAAGATCACTTGCATAACCTTTACTCCATATTTATGACTTGGATCATCATTCTGTCACCTCTAAAGATCATAGTTTCCCCTCGATCTGTTCCAGAGGTCCTGCAGTGACAACATTGAATAAATCTGGCCAGACCAGTGAGCCAAACTCTGAGGATGAAGCAGCTGGTGGTGGCAAAAGAAAAAGACATGGTAGGGGGAAGCTAAAGAGACTGAACTTCTCTCAGCCGCACCAAAAGCACCCATTTTCACTTCTGATCCAAAGAGAATCCTTACTGACATTGAACAAGCACAAGCTCTAGTGCGTAAGCTAGACTCTGAGAAAGGAATTGAGGAAAACGTTTTATCTGGTTCAGAAACTGAAAAATCTGGTAGAGAAAAGTTACACAGTGGTTCGACTGGTCCAGTTATAATCATAAGGGGTTTGACATCTGTGACACGCTTGTCACATATCTCTGGCGTGTTCATGGTGTGGACTATCACGGAAAATTTGAAACAAATGAAGCTAAGGGTCTGCGGCATGTGAGTGCTGAAGGAAAAGGTTCTGATGCAAAAGGGGATGAGAGTGAAAGTAAATTTGACGCTCATTGGCAAGAGAGGTTGAAAGGTCAAGATCCCTTGGAAGTTATGGTTGCCAAAGAGAAGATAGATGTTGCTGCTACTGAAGCTTTAGATCCACATGTCCGCAATATTAGGGATGAGAAGTATGGTTGGAAATTTGGTTGTGGAGCGAAGGGCTGCACGAAGCTGTTTCATGCTGCTGAATTTGTGTACAAGCATCTCAAGCTAAAACACATCGAGCTTGTCTCGGAGCTGACTACCAAAGTTCGGCAAGAACTGTATTTTCAGAACTATATGAAGTATGTAGGGTTTTCTCTTGGATTTCTCTTCTGTCTTTTATGATGTGTTTGTATGAAAAGATTATGTGTCATTTGCAGTGATCCTAATGCTCCAGGAGGACAACCAGCAACGCATCAATCTGGCCCGGTATGCGATCATTTTTACATGTTGACAACTCTATAGCTTTGGGTTTTCGATCATGCTGATGTGTTTTGTTTTGAGGTTTTTACTTATGCGGGTGAAACAAACTTTTGACAGAGAGATAATAGACCTATGAGACGTAAACCAGGAATGGAGAACAGACTGAGGGATGATCGAGGTGGGCGCAGAGAGTGTGACAGACGGGCTAATGGAAATGACAGAAATGATCGGTCAGAGGATCAACAAAGAGGTGATGGTCCTGATGGTGCAAACCATGAGGGAGCTGGGTACGATGCATTTGGTGGGCAAGGCGGCGTTCATGTTCCTCCCTACGCATCAGATATGAACCCTCCACCAGTACTGATGCATGTTCCTGGTGCCGGGTAGGTTTAACAATGACTACTAACTCTCCCATGATCCTATCATAAGAGTAAAATAAAGACTTGTGTGTTTTAATCAATATATCTGTAAATGATAATATGGGCAGGCCATTGGGACCATTTGTACTAGCACCAGCTGAGTTTGCGATGCAGATGTTCCCAAGTGGACCCAATCCTCCTTTAGAAGGTAGCGGGAGAGGTGGACCATCCCCGTTTCTTATGCCTACGGCCTTTAGACAGGATCCTAGACGGCTACGCAGGTAACGTGGTTCAACTTTAGAGACAGTTACCATATGAACAAGAGTATATTGTCTCTCTAAGAAACTAATGTATGAGAAAATGGTGCAGCTACCAAGACCTAGATGCTCCAGAGGAAGAGGTAATTGTTATTGATTACAGGAGCTTGTAGACAAGAGATAGAGAGCTATAGAGATGACGAGTCTAACCGTTCGAGTCAGGTCGGGTCAAAGGGGGTTCATGGTTAGAAGTTGAGCCAACAGATTGTGGCAATTACGGTCCTTTGATGATGTAATTCTTTCTTGTTCCTCCAAATTTTCTCACTCACAAGCATTCCATATAAATTGGACGATTACTTAATGTGCATGAGAATTTTCTTGTATTGATTGACTAATGCGTCTCATCAACATTGTTTGTTATTTCCAGTCTATACTTTCTTCAAAATTTCTCCATTTTGGAAATATAATCTAAAGCTGTTTTCTAGAACAAACCAACATTGTACTCAAATGATAAAGGGTGAATTTGCTATTCAGCGATAATTGGTCTAATATTTAGGTGAAAGACGTTGTCAGTTATGTTTTGGGTAAAATAGATAAAAAATTGTACACATTATAGGGTATCTATAGGAAGTGTCTATAGAAGACTTGAAAATTTAGTGACAACATGAGCACTATTACAAGATGTACTGTTCATATAATTCTGACATTTTTACCCCTATGCAGACTTGAGCGGCGAATGGTTGTTTGTAGAGTGTTTAGTAATGTTATAGTAGCCAACTGCTTCAAATATGTGGTCGCAGATTTTGTACAGTTCCTTCGTCAATATTACTGCATAACTTATGTTTTAGCTCATTCAACATAATGTTACCTTCTGCATAATGTTACAGTCAACGTTACTGCGGTAAAAGACAAAGTTACCAGTTGTTGGATTCGAATTCGATACCCCCACTATTTTTGCTACCCACCCCATAAGTCATGCTACTATTACCCCATACTTTATCCGACAGTTCCTTCGTCAATCTTATCAGATAACTTATATCTTATCTTATCCAGAATAGGGTTACCGCCTGCAAAACCTATCCTAGGCCTGGGCAAAAGTAACTGAACCCGAAGATCCGACCCGAACCGACCCGAAAAATCCGAACCCGAACCCGAACCGAAATTTTAAAATACCCGAACAATACCTAAATTTCTATACTCGAAAAATTGAACCCGAACCCGAACCGAACCGAGAACCGAATGGGTACCCGAAATACACAAAAATATTATATATATATATATATATACAAATATTAATTATATTTAGATTTGATATAACATAATTATCTAAAATTACATATATAAATCTAACTATATCAATTATTTTAAGTTTAAAATAATTGAACCTAACTATCTAAAATTATTTAAAATTACATATATAAACCTAACTATATCAATTATTTTAAGTTAAAAAAATTATAAGAAAGTTTTTAATTATATTTTTAAAAAATTAACCAAACTTTATTCAAATTTAATCTTTTTTTTTTAATTTTTTCTTAATATTTCGGGTACCCGAACCCTAACCGAACCCGGATAGACCCGAACCGAACCCGATCCCGAAAATAAGAAATACCCGAAAAGTACTTCTAGCCATAAACCCGAAAACCCGAAGACCCGACCCGAACCCGAATGGGTACCCGAACGCCCATGCCTAACCTATCCCACAGTCAATGTTACTGCGATAAGAGACAAAGGGATTGTACATTTTCCAGTAAGAGCCATTGCAAGTAATATACTTACCACGGTAAGCGCCATTGCGAGATGATGATATTAGTAATGTTACCGAATATGGTGGTCTATAATCCGATAATAATGTTATACGGATAAGTACAAAGTTAATAATGTTACCCGGATAACTACGTCAATCTACCTATCTTGTTATTTGTAGACATACATTCGTCATAAATGTTATGTTGTCATCACACACCTAATTATTAATTTATCACTCATACTCATTTAATTAAAAGATCTTTCATGTATATTTACCCACTTCACCCCATATTATATGCATATTCTTGAATATGACTCTTCTAATATTTTACCATTTAAGATGATTTATCTTATTCCATATTTTTTTTTTCTCCATCATCTTTTTCTTCTTCTTCTTTTCCTCTTTCTTTTTCTTATTCTTCTATTTATTTTTTTCATATTCTTTTTTCTCTTTCATCTTCAAATCAACACAAACCTCAACCCCCTATTTTGACTCGATCTTATTATGTGACGCGCCGGATCGTCCTCCTGTGACAAGTCTCTTTATTATTTTGGTATTATTATTATGTTTAGTTTTGATTAAAAATGTTACTATTGAATATTATACTTTCTTAAATATAGTACACATATTTTTTATTTATACAACTATGTATACATATATATATATATAATGATATATAAATAATAATTAATGTATTGACCAGTGTTCTACTCGGATCGATCCGCGGTCGACCCGATAACCAGTGGTTTGGAAGATAGTCCGGTTTGATATCCGGGTCAGGTATAAAAATTTTAGTTTTTAAACGAAAACTGCGTCGTATTTGGAGGAAGGCATAACCACAATTACAATTATTATAATTATGGTTAACCACCGGTTATGGTTATAATTTTAGCTTAATCTTAACCTTAACCATTTAATATATGACTAAAACGGTTACGGTTAAAAACGGTTACGATTATATACGGTTACGGTTATATAAGGTTAATTAATATTAGTGATGTTTTTAATAAAAAAAAGAATTTAACCTCTATTGAAAGAACTAGTTAATGATATATCAACTAATACATATTACTATAATTGAATATATATGTATATTTTGTTCAATTTTGTAAAACGATTAAGGCTATAATTTTAAAGTTACACCAAACGGTTAACCGACGGTTTCATATAATTACGGTTAATTAACGGTTATGGTTAATAATTTGCTTTAACTGGAACTAATAGATTTTTACGGTTAATGGTTACGGTTAATTAAAGCTGGGCACGAGTCAAATACTAGCTAATTTTAAGAGCACCTCCATCGGGAGATCTCTAACAAGATATCTCAATATTTAAAAAAAAAAGAAAAAAAAAATAGGAGAGAGGATGAAAAAAACAGGAAAGAAGATGAGAAACGTTTCTTGAACAAGAGACTTTGTGCACAGTGGAAAAAACTTTGCTGACACCTGTCATATTTTTAATGGTCAATTTTTTTTGGATTAAAATATTAATATTTTAATTTGTAAAGACTCTCGAGAGTCTCTTACCAATGGTGTTGCTCTAAGATACTTGTGACTCAGGTTCCCTTGTACAAATAATTGAATTTTTGGCTTGTTATTTGATTTGCCTAAAACGAGTACTTGCTCGATCAAGTACTTGCCAAAAATTTGATTACTTGCAAGTTACTTGACCCGCCTTGTTACTTGTCAAAGTCAAGTCGGATCGGAAGTAAAAAAACACAATTTTATATATAATATATTAAAACTGGAATAAAATAAAATAAAAATTATTTCATACATAATATCCAAGATTAATGAGTTATCTCGCAATGATAAATTTCTGGTTTTGTTGCAAGAGAAAGTTTTGGCATTTTTGTCTATATAAACGAAATCACAATTATAAAAGTTCTTAAAGACTCCATATATTATTATCATTTAAGAATTACTAGTATGTTAGTAACATGTAACCAAAAAACAAATATCAAGCAATAAATATAAGTAATTTTTAGCAAATAACAAGTAACGAGACAAATAGTATAATTTTTTTTTTAATTTGTTATTTAACTTATACTTGTAAATTATAATTTGATTTATTGTTACTTGATTTGTCCAAAAAGAGTACTTACTTTTTCAAATCGAATACGAGTCAAATAACGGGTATAAGACGAGTAACTATACAAATTAGAAGTTAGAAGTCCTGTTTAGAATTAAAATTGTGAAAGATACCAGACATTGTCCGATATAATTGTAATTTAAATTCCGGGAAAAAAGAATTAAATCTGTATAATATCAAAATATATGCACAAACCCTAAAAGCTTGTCGCCGGAAATTGTATTTCGTTGCAAAAGTTCACCGCATTTCTCCGTTCATCCATCCTCGTTCGGCGTAACGCAGCGCCGCGTCGTTGTCTCTTCAAACTTCCTCTCTCTGGTTAAAGCTTCTTTCTTCAGTTTTCCTCTTAAAACTAATTTATAGTGCTTTCGCTTTCCCCAGTGGCGTCGTTTCTAAACCTATCTTTTTCTTCATTTTCTAGCTCTGCATCGATCTCAAACTACAGATTCATAAACCCTAGTTGTTCCCGTTCCATTCTAGAAGCTTTCACCTCAGGATTTAGTCAGAACCTAATCGCTGTGAATTAGAAACCCTAATTTCAAAGATGGAGAGATAGTTTTTGGCTCAGTAAGTGAAATGGATATTCATTTGGTTGATGAGGTTGTGTCAATGGGGAATAATCATGGAATTGGAGATGAAGGAGATGCTGAACCTAGTGATTGTAGTAGTGTACTACCGAATAATATCGAAATTGGAATTGTTGAGCCATGTGTTGGTATGGAGTTTAATTCAGAGAAAGATGCTAAATCTTTCTATGATGAGTATTCGAGGCAGCTTGGTTTTACTTTCAAGCTTCTTCCTAGAACTGATGGGTCTGTTAGTGTTGCTCGGGAATTCGTATGTAGTAGCAAAAGGTCAAAGAGAAGGCCTGCTGAAATCTGTGATGCAATGGTTAGGGTAGAGATGAAAAGTCAGGATAAATGGGTTGTGACGAGATTTGTTAAAGAGCATAGTCATGGATTGGTAAGTCCTAATACGCTTCATTGTCTTCGTCCGCGTAGGCATTTTGCTAATTCCGAGAAATCTGTACCTGGGAGTTTTCAAGAAGGGGTGAATGTGCCTAGTGGTATGATGTATGTTTCTATGGATGGGAATCGTGTTCCGCTAGAATCTAATAACAGAGGAGTTAGAAGTTCGTCTAAGGATTCAAATAGAGGCGTGGGAGCAGTAAATTATGGATCTATGGCTACGAATACAAAGAGAACAATTGGACGGGATGCGCATAATCTGTTGGAATATTTTAAGAGGATGCAGGCAGAGAACCCTGGTTTTTTCTATGCGATTCAGCTTGATGAAGATAATCAGATGACTAATGTATTCTGGGCAGATTCGAGATCTAGGATTGCTTATACTCATTTTGGCGACACAGTCACAGTAGATACAAGATACAGATGCAATCAGTTTCGGGTTCCTTTTGCGCCGTTTACTGGGGTGAATCATCATGGTCAGACTATCCTATTTGGCTGTGCGCTGATTTTGGACGAGTCAGACACTTCATTTATATGGCTATTTAAGACTTTTCTTACAGCAATGAGAGATCAACCGCCCGTTTCTTTGGTGACTGATCAAGATAGAGCCATACAGATTGCTGCTGCTCAGGTATTTCCAGGTGCTCGTCACTGTATTAATAAGTGGGATGTGCTAAGAGAAGGTCAGGAAAAGCTGGCTCATGTGTGTCTTGCGTATCCCAGTTTTCAGGTGGAGCTATATAATTGTATCAACTTCACCGAAACGATCGAGGAGTTTGAATCATCCTGGAGTTCCATCATTGAAAAGTATGATTTAGGAAGACATGAGTGGCTTAGTTCTTTATATAATGCTCGAGCTCAGTGGGTACCTGTTTATTTCCGGGATTCCTTTTTTGCTGCAGTATTTCCTAGCCAAGGTTATCCGGGTTCCTTTTTTGATGGATATGTGAACCAGCAGACAACTCTTCCGATGTTCTTTAGGCTGTATGAAAGGGCTATGGAGAGTTGGTTTGAGATGGAGATTGAAGCTGATCTTGACACTGTCAACACAGCTCCAGTCTTAAAGACTCCATCACCCATGGAGAATCAGGCTGCAAATCTCTTCACACGGAAATTTTTTGCAAAATTCCAGGAAGAGTTGGTAGAGACATTTGCTCACACTGCAAATAGAATTGAAGATGATGGTACTACCAGCACATTTAGAGTTGCAAAATTTGAAAATGACAACAAAGCTTATATAGTAACGTTTTGCTACCCTGAAATGAGAGCAAACTGCAGCTGTCAAATGTTTGAGCATTCTGGCATACTCTGCCGACATGTATTGACAGTGTTTACTGTCACAAATATACTCACTTTGCCATCACATTATATTCTGAGACGGTGGACAAGAAATGCTAAGAGCATGGTAGGGTTGGATGAGCTTGTCAGTGAAAATGGACATGATAGCTTGACACACCGCTATAATCATTTATGTCGCGAGGCCATCAAATATGCTGAGGAAGGGGCAATTACAACTGAAACTTATAATATTGCGTTAGGGGCACTGAGAGAAGGTGGAAAGAAGGTTTCAGGTGTCAGGAAAAACTTAGGTAGAGCTGCACCTCCTAGCTCACATGGTAGTGGAATGGGTAGTGATGACAGGACGTCACTATCAGCTACTGACACAACCCCTTTGCTATGGCCGCGTCAGGATGAAATGATACGAAAATTTAATCTTAACGATGGTGGGGCCAGAGCTCAATCAGTTGCTGATCTCAATCTGCCGCGTATGGCACCCGTGTCCCTTCACCGAGATGATGGTGCTCCTGAGAATATGGTACCCAGAGGAATCTTTCACAGACTTATTTATTTTCTTGTATTGGTGTTGGGTAGTAATTTGACTTGCTTTTTCTTACAGGTAGCTCTTCCTTGTCTGAAGTCAATGACTTGGGTGATGGAGAGTAAGAATACAATGCCGGGTGGTAGAGTTGCAGTTATCAATTTGAAGGTGGGCATTATATGAACCACAAACTGCAGTTGTAAACTTTTGCATCTAAAAGATATTAGATATTTGTGGATGCTGAAGATTTGAACAATTGTCATTTGCATGTGTGAAAAGTTACAGACTAAAGCGTAGGGGGAATTGAATTTGTGGCCATTGATAGTCTTTGTTGCTTCCTGCAAAAATGTAGTTGACCGATATAGTGAGGATTCTTTTTCATGATGTTTTCAGTTGCACGATTACAGAAAGTTTCCGTCAGCAGATATGGAGGTCAAATTTCAGCTGTCTAGCGTCACACTTGAACCCATGTTAAGATCCATGGCTTACATTAGCGAGCAACTCTCATCTCCAGCCAATAGAGTAGCTGTCATCAATTTGAAGGTATGCATTTTAGACTCTAGGCTTGTAGCTTCTCATCTCATGTAGTCTTCACTTTCAAGTAAAGAGTCTTATTGAAAGGCATCCCTAATATTTCATTTATTCATTTTCTGTGTTGTTTTGGCTTGTTTATTCCCATATTACTTACAGAATGCGGTTTCTCATCCATGTTAAGTTGTGATACATTTTGCAGTTATTTAGACCAGTGTCATTACTTGAATATGAAATTTCAAATCTGCCTATCGTAGAAAAGAAATTAGAAATCCACTTGAAAAATAGAAGGATTTGCTTATTTTATGTGCGGCTAGCTCTCTTTCGTAATTACTAGTTAGTGAGATCAGTGTCTTGCTTCCATATTAGCAACTCTTAATTGAACTAGAGAGTTTCAGCTGTGTTAAAAAACCTTTTTTATTTCTTTTCAGCTACAAGATACTGAGACAACAACAGGAGAATCAGAGG
Source organism: Barbarea vulgaris (assembly GCA_963667165.1). NCBI lineage: Eukaryota > Viridiplantae > Streptophyta > Magnoliopsida > Brassicales > Brassicaceae > Barbarea > Barbarea vulgaris. Next base: position 15,149,551 of record OY763892.1, read on the forward strand.
TCAAATTTCAGGTGTCCCGGGATACACTAGGTGCCATGTTGAGATCAATGGCCTATATCCGTGAGCAGCTCTCTATTGTTGTAAGGACAAATCCTTTCAATTCCTTTTTTTCATTTTGTTCTAAGTAGTAGTTATAACCAGTCTTGTCGAGGATCTAAACGGTATGTTACATTTGCAGGGAGAGTTACAGACAGAACCTCAAGCAAAGAAGCAACGCAAGTGATATTTAAAGAGAGAAAAAAAACTTTGGGAACATCCTCATTAGGATTCATCTCTTCTATCTTTGTGATTGATGTTTCTAGATATACTATACAATGTCTTATGTGTAACATGTGTATAAGTGTCACGTCATCTACGCAAATGTGAACAAAACAGGTGGCCCATTGAGTAGCCTTGATTAAAGCCAGGCTTTGAAATGTACATATCCTTCTTGTCCAGACATCTTTTATGATTAATGTGAGTGTAGCTCAAGATTTGATAGCTATGGAGAATTAATGATAATTTGTTTTCGAAATTGAGCAGTTATGAGAAAAAGCATAGAGTAGGAAGTAACAAACAATGTTGATGTTGATGAAAACAAATAAGTAAACAAAGGAAGTGAAAATTAGAAGGAACAAGCAAGAATACATCATAATTCATAAGGACATGTAATTGCACATTATCTGCTCTCTCCCCTTCTAACACTGAGTCCGTTTTAACCCGACCTGACTCGTATGGGTAGTCTTGGTATCTCTCTTGTCTACAAGCTCCTGTAATCAATAACAGTCACCTCTTCCTCTGGAGCATCTAAGTCTTGGTAGCTGCGCCATTTTTCTCATACATTAGTTTCTTAGAGAAACTAAACTCCTTTTCATATGTTTGATTGAAAGATGAAAGGTTATTTGATACTCATAGCATAGAGTGAACCACATTACCTGCGTAGCCGTCTAGGATCCTGTCTAAAGGCCGGAGGCATAAGAAACGGGGCTGGTCCACCTCTTCCGCTACCTTCAAAAGGAGGATTTGGTCCACTTGGGAACATCTGCATCGCAAACTCAGCTGGTGCTGGTACAAATGGTCCCAATGGCCTGCCCACATTATCATTTACAGATATACTGATTAAAAACACAGACAACTCTTTATTTAAAACTTATTGACAAGATCATGAGAGAGTGAGTAGTCATTGTTAAACCTACCCGGCACCAGGAACAGGCATCAGTACTGGTGGTGGGTTCATATCCGACCCGAAGGGAGGAACATGAACGCCGCCTTGTCCACCAAATGTATCGTACCCAGCTCCCTCATGGTTTGCACCATCAGGACCATCACCATCACCTCTATGTTGATCCTCTGACCTATCATTTCTGTCATTTCCATTAGCCCGCCCATCACGCTCTCTGCGTCCACCTCGATCATCCCTCAGTCTGTTCTCCATGCTTGGTTTACGTCTCATAGGTCTATCTCTCTGTCAAACACCCGAATAAGTAAACCTCAAAAAATAGCTAAACAAATGAAAACCCAACACTACAGACTAGTCAAAATTCCAACAAATGAAAAAATGTACCGGGCCAGATTGCTGTGTGGCTGGTTGTCCTCCTGGAGCATTAGGATCACTGCAAATGGCAAACACATATTTTTTTCATTACGAACCAGTAAGAAACGACAGTAGAGGAATCCAAGAGAAAATGCCTACATACTTCATATAGTTCTGAAAATACAGTTCTTCCCGAACTTTGGTAGTCAGCTCCGAGACAAGCTCGATGTGTTTCAGCTTGAGATGCTTGTACACAAATTCAGCAGCATGAAACAGCTTCGTGCAGCCCTTTGCTCCACAACCAAATTTCCAACCGTACTTCTCATCCCTTATCTTTCGGACATGTGGATCTAAAGCTTCAGTAGCAGCAGCATCTATCTTGTCTTTAGCAGCCATCACTTCCAAGGGATCTTGACCTTTCAACCTCTCTTGCCAATGAGAGTCAAATTTACTTTCACTCTCATCTCCTTTTGCATCAGAACCTTTTCCTTCGGCTCTCACATGCCGCAGACCCTTGGCTTCATTTGTTTCAACTTTTCCGTAATAGTCCACACCATGAACACGCCAGAGATATGTGACAAGCGTGTCAAGCAATTCAACACCCTCAAGGCCTTTCACAGATGTCAACCCCCTTATGATTATAACTGGACCAGTAGAACCACTGTGTGACTTTTCTCTACCAGATTTTTCAGTTTCTGAACCTGATAAAACGTTTTCCTCAATTCCTTTCTCGGAGTCTAGCTTACGCACGAGAGCTTGTGCTTGTTCAACGTCAGTTAGGATTCTCTTTGGATCAGAAGTGAAACTGGGTGCTTTTGGTGCGGCTGAGAGAAGTTCAGTCTCTTTAGCTCCCACCCTACCTTGTCTTCTTCTTTTACCACCACCGGCTGCTTCATCCTCTGAATTTGGCTCACTGGTCTGGCCAGATTTATTCAATGCTGTCACTGCAGGACCTCTGGAACAGATAGAGGGGAAGCTGTTAGCTCTAGAGATGACAGAATGGTGACCATATCATATATATAGAGTAAGGACCTAGGAAATGATCTTACAAATCTAGTGTCCCGCTCTGTAAATCAAGTAAGAAATCCTTCGCCACCTTCCGTGCAAGATCATTCCTTCTGAAAATTTCATAGGAATATATGCAGTTTAAAAAAAAATTTACTGGAAAAAAGAAAACCAAGACTGTAATACCAAGACTACAAGAGATCAGTGAATAGTATTAATATTACACCAATCAGGTACTAACACCAAATCAAACTACTGCAAATGGCTATTGGTCTCACCTATCTATAACCGAGAGTAAGTTTGTTGGATGATACTTATTTTTCAACCTGAACGTATAACATTTTAATAGGTTAGCTTGCAGGAAATCCCAGAAGAATGTAAAAGATAGAAACAGAGTGGAAATCACCATTCTTCCTCTTTATGAGCGTTAAAATAGACACGTTTCTGTGTTGTGATATACTCTGACTTATACTCTTGATATCTGCATCAGGAAACAAGGCATTACACCTGCAGCATTACGAGAAAACTACTTAAGCACCAAGACTACATTGCAGATATAACCTTACCTGCGTTCAGCTTCAGATGGCAATATATCATCTTCCAACTCCTGGATAAATTGTTTGTATGACATCAATCCATCCCTGGATAAAGGAAATACAACGTTATTTATTGTTAACAGCAAGGGAGTCTACAAACCGCACTAGTTGTGTACAACAAAAGAGATCAAAATGTTACACTTGGACCAAAATAATGGCGTTATATCATTCTCAACAGCAATAATGGAATAGAGACAATAGACTACAACATCACATGTTTGAGAAATGATTTTCTAGTAGCTAATCTGATCAATAGTATTTCTCAAACATTCACTCTAACTTTCTAGAGCTATAAGGAAGAAAACATATATGCCTCTACAAGGGATATATCTTCCTTTCATTGATCACCATTAGACAGTTCATAACTCCTACTTTACATTTACTAGATAAAAAAAAAAACCACTACCAAGAATAAACTCACCATAAGGATAAACACAACAAACCCAAGGAATACAAAAAAAAAAAGAACAAAGATGAAGGAACCTTAACCTTTGATTATTTCCAATGTTGGGAGCATCACCATAACCTCCACGACCTCCTCCTTCCCAGTCTGCCAAAAGAAATACACAAAACAAAACAAAAAAAGTATATATTGATATCTCTCTTTTAAAATAAGATTGTTCACAAAAATAACTTGTGAAGTTTTTTCTCAATTTTTTTCCAATCCAATGCCAAATAGAGAGAACAAAAGAATACCAAAATATGACAATGAACCATGCCTAATGATAGTCAAATGAACCACAAGTCCCAATTTATAAGACTACCCAATGACAGTCATCTATAATACTAATCCTCTCAACTTAAACACTGATTGAAGCAACACATGTCTCACCTTGAAAACGACCCATAAAGCGGCCATGAGGTCTTTCATCGCCATAACCAGGCCTCCCACCCATTTCACGATCATATCCTCCACCATACTCATATCCAAATCTATCATTCAAAAACAAGAATTCAATACCGATTAGAAAAAACTCCCAAAAATGTTGAGATATAACAATCATTGATAATTAAAGAAATAGAAAACTATAAGAAAGATCCAAGCAAAGGAGATGAAGATAAACCTTCTATCAGGTGGTCCATAGCCACCACGAGGACTACCACGGCGAGCATCATAGCCATTATCATCTCTCCGATAACGCTTATGAGGAGGCGAACGACGCAACGGAGGTGAATGTCGCCTATCTCTATAAGGTGGCGGAGGACTCAAACTAGGCCGCCTCTTATAATCCCTACGAGGCGGTGGTAGCGGAGAACGGTCACGGTCACGGCGATTAGGCGGAGGACGATCAAGGTCTCTATCATCACGCCGTTCTCGTGAATCTCTCTCACGGCGGTTAGGAGGCTGTTGCTGTTCCTGGTCTTGTTGCTCTTGCTGTGGCTGAGAAGAGGAAGAAGGAGGTGGAGGAGGTGGTGAGGTAGAGATTGATTTCTCAGGGAGACGGTTATCGACGGAATCAGTCGGAGGAAGAGTCACATCGGCCATTTTTTTCAATCGGAACCCTAAATCGGGAAAATCTCCGCTGATTATATTTTATCGTCTGTTACGATACACTCAAAGCCTTTTTGTCTATCTCTCTATACCTTTACGGGTTTTGCTACTGTTATAGTGACACTTAATTCAAACTTGGCCTTTACTTAAGAGGCCCATTTCCATAGTCAAACTTAAATTTTTATTTTGTATTAAATTTAAATCAACAATTCAACAATATTAATCCATTGGATATAAGTATCGAATGAATAACTAGCTACTGAAATTGCATTATTAATCCATTTGAAAAACTTGTTTGTTTTTTTCATAACATGTTTATTAATCCATATGAAAAAACTTGTTTGTCCAATGGATTGAATAACTAGCTACTGAAATTGCATTATTAATCCAACAGTTTTTTTGTATTTACATGTTATTATATCGAATTTTTGGAATCTTCCATATCGTTGAATTTTATTTATTGAAGTTGTTCGTCTAGAAACGTAGCGGTTGCAAGATTTTGGATAACACACGGATATGTGATTAAGCCGCTAGAAACTAATTCATGTCACTTCTATGATTGCTCTAGATGAGCTAAGAATGTAGAAAAAATTAACTTTTGAATGGACTCCTAGCGGTTGGGCCAGATTTCATCAAGGAAGACATATACTAATGTCCTTATAGGTGACATGAAGGAGTTGTTCTAAAGCATCTCTTGAACCAGCCCAATCCATGAACAATGTTTCTCACTCATTTTTCTTAAGATGATGGGGTTCATAATGAATACTCGAGCTGGACATGAACCCTTAAGAATTGGATCAAAATTCTTGCTTATGTTATGTTCTGGAGTGAGGTTCACGATCATCTTTTGAATGAGCTCGATCATGGGGTAGTTTTCCTTGGTCAAGAGTCTTCTTATAGGTGGTTTCTTGAGGGACTTTAAAGCCAAGACTAAATTCCCTAACACAATTGAAGTTGGTCATGATTTCATGTTCGAAGTACGCCGTTTTGTGGTTTATATAGATGCCTTCTAATTGAGATCGAGAAAAGCATGATGTTTTTCCATAGAAGATCTTATTTTGGTGGGCTTCTTGGTAATATTCAAGCCCCACATCATTTGTACGAGTAGATTCTTCAAAATAGGTCTGAACAAAATATTTGTTAGATCCGCTTCGATCCGATATTCCCTTGGATTCGAACTAAAAATCCGGATACCTATAAAATTTGTAGCAAATAAAATAGTAAAATATAATATTTGTTAACAATGAAGCAAATCGCAAATATCACTTTTAGAAAAAAAAAACAAATATTCGCTTTGATTCGAGTATATATATATATATTACTATAAATTATTTTGTATAAAGAAAAAGATAATAAAATACTTGTGTTAGTGTTTTATTTTATTTTTATTTGGATCTGTTTTGTCTGCATATTTGGGATTGGAAGAGACTAATTAGAAGAAGAAGAAATTTTTTTGTTGAGCTATTTTGTTGTTGCTTTATATTATTTTTGTTAAGATTTTTAGTTTGATTATTTTCCACCATATGATGCTAATGATTGGTGGCATAACATTCGGATTTAGTTTTTGGAACTTATTTTGAAGCATGTAAAAACAAATTGTGTATGTTAAAAAAAATATGTTTGAAACGAGCGAATAATACAGAAAATTTCAGATATCTGAATTTTCAGATATCCAAAAATTTAAGAATCAAAGCAAATCATCAGATTAAGTATTTGGTTGGGACGAACTGAAACACAAATAGTAAAAAACAATTCAAGATATATGTTGCATGCCCATGCCTACTTCAAAATACGTTTTTCTTGAATTTGGGGTATACCGGATAGCACCTAATTCTCTTCAAAATATTTAACTCGGGAAAATTGCATTCCACTCAAGTGAATAGTCATGAAAGTACTCATGATCTTAATTACCTGCAAAGTAATCAAGATGTTCACTCTTTACCATTACATAGTTATGAATCTCAGTCGTTCATAATGTGATGTCCTCACTGTATAAGATGACATGGGGTTTTGCCTTAGAGAAAGTGGCAAAGTGATTAAACTGCTATGACCACTAGCAATAGGCACTTCTACATCATCCACATGAAGCACAAATCTCTCAGCAACGCAAGCTCTTGCCAACTCAACTTATGGTGTCATGAGACCGAACTTCTTCGAATTATATATTCCTTTTTGCTTCAAGACTTCAGCATTCATTGGTACCATTGAGTTTTACTCATTTTTGGCAATGAGGATGAAAGAGTTCGGACAATGATCAGCCACTGCTTCAACACATGCTTTCACAATGCATGTGTTGGCAATGAATGGATACCATTGAGACAAATCGTGAGGTGGTACAAACCACCAAATAGAATAAAAATGAAGCATATACACTATTGGACATTTCTTAAGGGTAATTGACAATGTCAGACCTATACCAAGAGAAAAACCAATAACATCCACTTTTGATGAACCATTGACCTTCAAGTCATACTTGTCAGTTGTCACATGCTTGTGCTTTTGTGCACAAAGCATGCTCAAAGAGCACATAATTTGTTCCACCAATGAGAGACCTTGATTTGAGGTCGGAAAAACTATACCTTAATTTGAGGCTGCAAAAACTAGGCCAGATGTTAGGAAGCGAAGACTATATTTTTCTCTTTTAGTTTAATTGTTTATCAAATAATTTAATGTTAGTTAATCTATTAAAAAGAAATTAAATTTTATCATGAAACTTAAGTTTCAAAAAAAAGGAAAAAAAGTCATCCTCATAAGCCAGAAGAATTTGAATTCGTGACCCCAATGACTAGGACATGTGAAGCTAAACCACTAAACTAAATACATATTTTTGAAAACTATGCCTATTATACGGTAAAAATTTTATAAATTAGTATTCGATAAATTATTAAACACTATAAAATAATAAAATCTTCAGGTTCCTAGTCCGACCAATGTAAAATTTGACAAAATTCGATAATATAATAAGATAATAACTTTTTTGAAATTCCTATGTAAATATATGGTCCCAATAGTAAAATGAGTTAATTAGTAGTTTTGTTATTTATCGTCAAAAACTAGTTTTTTCTTCTAAATATTAAAATTTTTTAGTTAAAATTAAAAATGTATAGCATCCAAAATATTAATTTTATTTAGCCTAAATTATCACAATTTATAGTTTTATGGAGCTTTATGATAATCAACACTATAATAACACAAGTGACTCTCCTGGTGTTGACACATCAGATTTTTAGAGAATTCTGGTGTTGACATGTCAATAAATGAAAAAAGTTGAAGAACCAATCATGTTATTTTAATCAGACACATCAGTTTGTTTAGTTTGTAAATGTAAAACAGGGAAAAAAAAAATTCAGCCGAACTCTCTCTTCTTCGATTTCACCGGCGACAAAACGTTTCCTCAACAGAATCAGAGCTCTCATTCTCGTCGGTAAAGGCCTTGAGATGCTGATTCCGTCGTCCGTGACTCTGTTTGAAAACCCTTTGGTTCGTCACCGTTTGATCTGAAAGTCATCGTCAAATCCTCCGCCTCTTCTCTCCGCCGTAGTCGGTGACGTTTTTTCTTGGCCTCCTCTTGTGTCTTCTATACACTACAACAAAAACAGGGAGAGAGATGCATGAGTCAATGGGGATGATGACGGCATAGATGATCTTCGGCGGAGATTAGGTTCTCTCCGTTCAAATTCGTTCTCGATACCCAGGTTTACGATTTTCCCTTTTCTCTGATCGACTTTGTTTTGTCTTCTGTGTCCTCTGCATTTTCTATTTGTAATTTAGGCTCTGGAGATACCTTCAATTAGGCTCTATTGATTATTTGAATAAGTGTTCGATGTAGGACTGTGTTGATTCTCATTTTAATTATACTTTGTTTATGTTCTCTGTGTTCCATGTCTTTAAATTGCATGTAAGTCTTATTATTTGTTCTGCTTCCTTGAGTGTGTTGTCACGATTATTCTGCTTTCGTGAGTAAGTTGTTAGAATTAGCAAGTAATGTTAGTAATATGGGTCTAGATATTCAAACCAATTGATTAAATATGAATCAAAGATGTGGCTACAAAATGTGATTTCATATGCAGAATTTAAAAGGGATTTGTGAACATTAAAGCTATGAAATAAACTTAGACATAATGCATATAATCTATGAAACGAAAAATTTCTTTGTAGATGATGCAGTTGTCGCAGACATTGTCAAACTCTCCAATAACGCAAGCATCATCAACTTCAATTTGAGTGAGCAGCATATCATAATCACGGTATTGCCTCACACTCAACTCTAGAACAACCACACTGCAATTTTGTTGACATTGTCGTACTGCTCCAAATCCTTTCTCTTTCCACAGTTTCTTGATGAAGTTAGACCCTTCCATAAACTGATTTTCACTTATCAAAATCATGTCATACAGATACATAGCCTCAGGGTGATTTGCTTCCGCCGCTAGCTTGATTTGCCTACATCCTGCGATTGTTTTTTTAAGATAATAGTAATCTATTAAACCACATAAGAATAAAGCATGAATATTCCCAGCCTTAGCACACTGATTTAGTAGCTCTGTATTCTCAGGTACTCTCTCCCAAGGAGGTGGGAAAGTCTGATCAAGATTCAGCTTCTGCAGAACATCTGGATATTTAGAGATGTTATTAAACGTCGTGCAAGAAAACTTGCAAGAAACCAAGTCAGCATGAGATGACTCTCCTACTTTTCCAAGTATGATAGCCAACATATCATTCGGTAAGTCAACAAGAGGTTGTTTACACTTTTTCTTTTCCATGATGTTTTTAGTGTGTTTTGTAAGAGAATGATTAGGTGAGTTCAAACATAACCAACTTATTTATACGCTCAATCTTTTAATTTTAAGAAAACTAGGGATTAGCTCGGGCTACGCCCGGGTATATATTCGACAATTAACATGTATAATTTTGTTTATTTCGTTTAGTTCTATCTTTATTGCGCAAATTGCCTACAAATTTTAAATGTGTGTACATTTAGAGTTATGCATTATATTAGCTCTGACGTGACTTAGGATAGTAGTCTTTATTGCTTCAATATCCAGATCGTTGGCCATCCTTGTTGAAGATGAGATCCATTCACAATTAATTTTAAACGGATATAACAATACTTAATGAAGCAGTGCAAAAATTCAAACAGAAACATGATATTTCATGGTTTTCAAATATGATAATTGCAGTACAAAGTCAATTCCCCAATTCCCTAAAGCATGTGCATGAAATCACTACATATATATGGGAACGCAAACATGCTTGTCTTGAAAATCTACTTAATTTGGTTGCAAGACTGTATTAATAGAGATTATCTTGATTAATATGGTGATAAGTTCTCGGACAATGACTTCTTAGAGAGTTTTTTATTTCTCGTGCAAATGCTAGAATGTTATCTAGACCAAGTTGACATTTTCACAAAACAACACACAAAAGTTTGAATGTATTTCAAGAAGAGTTAAAAAAATGCACATATATGGTTGCAAAGAATAATCAACTGCTGGAGAAACGGCCTTTGGATCGTACCGCTGAATATCCAATTGAAAATTTAGGAGGAAATATATGTTCTTGATTCAAATGAGGAACTTCCTCCCACATGAGTCGTTGTTGTCGGCATCTATGTCAATCCTAGAGAGAAATAGTTAGGCTGAGGTACACCAACAAATACTCACCAACCTCGACCCCTCCCACAGTATTCTCCAACCTAGGAGATTTAGTTATCTTCATCCACCAGTGTCAAAACATGATAGCTAACAGAAACATAATATTTCATGGAAACATGATAGCTAACAAATATTTCGAGTACAAAGTCAATTCCCCAACCATGAACTACATACATACGTCTTCAGATTTTCAAGTGTAAGACATGAGAAAAGAAGACATGTACCTTAAGTGAAGAAGTTAGAGAGTTGCACATGATAATTATCTGCCAAGAAGGGAATTTGTTAGCTAGTTTAAAGTTAACATCACTTAAAAATATTTCTGGAAATAAATTACCAAAATTTTAAACTTAAAAGTCGAAATCATATATTTTGTATGTGAGAAAAATAACACATCATTGTTTGAAACAAAGGCAGAATCCCTCAGCTAACTCCTTTACAGTTCCAGAGATTACCAAGAAATTACTTTATCTTCTAATTTCCAAAATGACCAGATCATTCAGGCAGTTCTGCAAACAGCAGAAAAATCAATTCACATTTTTATTTGAAACCAAGATTATTCCGAAAATGCCAGACTATGAAGTTTTTACTAACACAAATATAATAGTAACAAAACTATATTGATAGCAGTAATGTGACAGCAAGATCTGTGTACTTGCACCAACTTAAACCATTCTATTAATCATGATTATTAATGAATCTCCGCTAATAGGTTAATCACACACTATGTCATGAGCTCAGAACGAAACTGTCTGGCTACAATGATGTGTTCATTTGTCACGAGCTCAGATCGAAACTGTCTTACACTGGCTATAGTGTCTACAATGCTCTGTTCCACCTTGGCCAGCTGCTGTGTGACGGAGCAAGGATGAGGTAGGTTCTTGCGCTGCAACTCTCCGGGATCAGCACTTGATTTGTGAGTACCGCAAGAATGTCTCCTTCTGCAGCTGACTTCTCCGACTCGTCATGAGCTTTATGAACGCTTCAACTTTTGACTTGAGCTCGTTTGTGCGTCTGAGTCTCAGTTTCTGCAAGATCCTCTTCTTCCGCCACTGGTTGTTTTGTTCTCCTTTCCAGAGTCTTTAGATAGGCCACACTAACTACTAATCCACAGTCGAATTATTCTAATGTTTCAAGAAATACATAGAAAAAAATATAGCTCAACATAAGTTCCTCATCTGTAACCAATATTCCTATGTTCATACTTCCCGAATAAATTCATGAAGCTAATTAAAAAAAGAAAAGAAATCAAACGAAACATATGTCGTCAAAGCTTTAACCAGCAAATGCTTAATTATGATAAAATAAACGAAATTGCAATAGAGTTTATATGTAGAACAAATTATGTAAATCAAAGGCGATAGTTCTCTACCTGGTATCTGACACTTACCACTTTCTATTCCACTGTAAACCCAAAATCTTAGAATTGATGCTCAAGCTTTGTCCAGAGTCAGACACTCAATCATAGTAAACCGATAGAAAAAGAACACATACTAACAACATATATACACAATTATTTTTCATATCTGCAGAATCCATAACCTTGATTGTACGCCAAAAGAGATGATACCTTAACTCTTTAAGATCTGGAGATGGTTCCTCTTATACTGAATTCATCCATCATCGACGCCATCTCTATACAGGAAATCAGCCCATCAAAATGTTGACTCGACAAATTCGGAGGCCAAGGAAGATCACATATTCCATCAACAACGCAAAATTTTATAGAATTTTTTTTTGTTGAAAAGACTTTATAATAATGGCTAAGTTAATGCGTGACAAAAGGAAGACGAAGAATTTAGAGGAAGATGTAAAGCCTGGAAGAGTTTTTTTCTCAAATCTTAAAAGTGACATGTCAGTTTGTAATAGAAAGTGGCGAAGATAATTAAAGAGTTAACTGGGCATCATTTTTTGCAGCTGCAAAAACTCTCGTTGGAATAGGTAGAAGCTGATGTGGCAGAGATAAAATAACTCTATTTTTCTTTTTTTTGAGAGTGCCACGTGGAAGTATTTTAAGAAGAGATTTTTCAGCTGACGTGGAGGCCTTTAGAAGCTTCAAAAGCTACCTTTTATTAGTGGTAGATGTATATGTCCATGGTTTGCTACTCCAACATAAATTGTATCCATATAACGCATTAAAATTAAAAAGTTCAGAGAATGAATTTAGTAATAATAGGTAAATACATGAGTTACTGTAAAAATATGACATATTCATCTGACTTTAATCTGTTCATTTGAAAACTCAGAAATCTTTATTGTTTTATGTTCGTAAAGTAATGTTAAAAATGAACAGATTCATTTGTCTTAAATCTGTCTATTAGAATAATCAGAAGTATTGATTATTTTCTCACGAATCTTAATATAAATGCTTTCTTTGCATATTCATTTGTAATCTTACTGTTCGTAATCTTACTGGTAAAAATGAACAGATTCATTTGTCTTAAATCTGTCTATTAGAATAATCAGGAGTATTGATTATTTTCTCACGAATCTTAATATAAATGCTTTCTTTGCATATTAAATTGCTTTTGCATTTCCAAGTGATATTCGTTCATTTAATTTTAAAGTAAGACTTAATTCAGCGTATACATAGTTTTGAAATGTATTTGCCGGAAATGAAAAGACAAAAATAAGCTAATCATTTAATACATATATATATATATATACTTAAATAATGCCTTCGTAGGTCTAATCAGAAATTCTCTGGAAATCTAACGTTTGTATTCTTTACTCTGTTCTCTACTACATACTTTCATAGTTTTAATATACTCCCACTAAATTTTTTACATTATTTTATTGAATATCAGATTACACCAATGGATGAAAAAAAAAATGATTTGGCGAGTTTTTTGCCGGCAAGGGTCTCTCTCGATAAACTGGAAGTAGGAAAAAGCAAGCAAAACGTCGTTCTTCGCATCTTGCGAATGTGGGAAGCCAAAAACTTTAAACTCAACGGCGCACTCATGAGTCTAGATCTTTTGCTTCTGGATGAAAAGGTAATCACTTTTAAAACTCTGTTTTAAATCCTTTTGAACGTTAATTCAAATAGATTTAATTATTACAACATACAACTCTTAATCTCATGCAGGAATCTCTAATTCAAGAATCAATCTACCATCGCAGAATTCACAGATTCAAAGATCTGCTTAAAGAAGGTAATATTTATCTGATAAGCAATTTTGATGTAGTCCCGACATATAGCCACTATAAGGTTACAGACAATCCGTTCACTATCCGATTTACGGACACAACCCAAATCATGGAAGTTGCTGAAGAGGTCTGCTCTATCAAACTCGAAAAATTCAGAATTCACACTTATGTAGAATTCCAAAGCTTTGCAGGGACCAACCTTCACTTGCTTGGTATATTACAACAACACTATGTTCCTCTTTATAAGATGTTCTCCCTAAATATGAATAGTAGCGTTAATGATTTATATGTTTTCTAGACGTTGTCGGTCAAGTTCTAGAAGTCCAAGGCTCAAAATTGGAAGACTTAAGCTCCAACCAGAAGATTGTTTTGCTTCTTTTGCTACAAGAGTTAGTTTTTGAATTGATTCTACTGTTCTATACGTTTATCATCTGCTAATGTTTAAAATCAAGTGAATGTTATCTATGATTGTACAGTAATTCATCTATCCGCGTAACTCTCTGGGATGACCAAGCTTCTGATTTTCGCCAACAGTTCCAACAGAGTGGTCGAGACTGCACTATTATTGTGATCACATGCTTGAACCCAAAAATGTTTGCAGGTAATCATATATTTATTTGGCTAATGTAAACAAGACTTCTCATAGTAGTAATATATTATTTCCAAATTTCCTTAGGGAAGCTGCACTTAAACTCAAGTGGATCAACAAAGGTCTACATCAATTATAGTCTGGAAGTTGTAAAAGAATTTATGACAAGGTAAACTATCAAGAAAAGATTTTAATCAGCTATCTATAACAAAAACACTTAAAATTTACGATTGATGTATTACAGGATGGGAATAGAAAACAGTCTCATTGCAACTAAAATTGTCGAAGAGGATAATCTTAAACTCAATTTGGAGTATTGGACTATTGAGCAGATTTTGCAATACATTTCGAGCGAAGCCAATCAGGAGAAAGAGGTGATTTGTCGTGGTAAAATCGTTGACATATGCAGTCGTAATGGTTGGAAATATTTGTCTTGTGCTTCTTGTTCCAAAAAACTTGGGCGTTCTGAAACATCTTTGATATGCATCCAGTGTAACAAAAGCGCCACTATTGGAATTGCAAGGTATGCATCTTCTGTCCTACAATTCAAAGGATTACTCTATATATAACAATTTCTCTAAATTCGATTAAAATCTTTTACATTAACAGGTTTAGGGTGGAATTAATAGTTGAGTGTGGTGATAGAACAACTACATTCGTCTTATTCGACCGTGATGCAAAAAAACTCATACACACCACAGCTGAAGACGTTACTGCATCACAGGTAACTTACGAGTTCTTTTAAAGTATGTGTATCTATAAAATACATTCTCTTATTTAATTCAGCTTCAAAAAAATCAATTGAAACAGGAAAATGAAGGAGAGAACATCTCTAACAGCCAGATAATACCTAAATGTCTTCTAGAGTTGATTGGAAAGACAATGGATTTCCAAGTCAAAATCTCAGGGTACAACTTCCAATCCTCCGTTCAATCTTTTACGGTCACTCGAGTCGTCAAAGAAACAACTCATCCAGGATCAGAAGATAACAACATCATAACAAAGGTAGAGTGTAAAATCAACAACTCATTCATAATATTTTATAGAATAATGACTATAACTTATAATCTTAAATTTAGCCTACAAAAGCAAGGGATGAAGATGAAGGAGTAACTATTGAAAACATCAAAAAAGAAGACGGAGTCACTCCTCCTACTTTTGGGACTTCAAGAAAAGTCAACAAAGAACAAGAAGATGAAGAAAAGGATTCCAAAAAGAGACGAGTCATATGATCAACAAAGAAGAATTCTTACCCAAGTTACAGTCTTGAATCTTACTTTACACATCTCTATCTCTTTCTTTATTCCTATGGGTTCTCTTAAGATACAATTTTTAGAAACAAGGACGATTCCAACTCTTTCTGTCATTGTATTTTTTTCTCCGTTTTGAATAAATTGAACTAAAACTATTTTACAACCTTCATCACCTGTTTTCTTTGTAGTTATTATTAATCGTATTTTAGATATAACTCAATCCTGGGTACATTTATCATTACGTTGTTCCTATATAGCCCATGTGTAGGTTACATGTGTCTTTTTATTATTTTAAAATTTTGAAAGTCAAATGTTTTACTTGTCAAAATGAGATAAACCGAAATTGAGTTCCCTTGGCTATAAAATTCAAAACATATTAACGAAATATTCACTTTGTTTCATATAGTGATTGATAAGGTTACAAAATAACGCTGGCCAAAGCCCTTTTGCTAAGCCGACTGATAAGCTTCTCATAAGACAAAAGTGAAAGAGAAGACGAGGGTTCCACTGAGTTGCTTTTCCTTTCTCCTAAAACTGATTCAATCATGTTTCTGATTAGTAAGTACTTCTGTTGGACTTAGATTTGTTCCCCACTTGTAAAATAGATTCTGGAAAAAATACAAACCAGTTCAGTTTCAATGTATAATAATGAATTCGTAAGATTAATGGGAAGCTTTGAGAATTTCAAACCTATACATTGAAACTGGTCCACATCAGAACTTGAGAGCTTTTCACATGTCATGAAGTACAATAAGTTTTAAGAAATCTGAAACGAACAGAATGGTTATGTATCAGTTGTCATACACAAAATTACATAATCATATATTTGTTCATATTAACAAAACATAATTTAATAAACTTTAAACATAATTTTATATATATATATATATATATGAAAATAGATTTTAATATTATCATATTTTCACTACCGACTAGAGATAATAAATAAGATTCATCTTACTTAGACTCACTACTTATAGTATTAATAATTAGATACAGATGCAAACGAAACACTTTGATGAATTACAGAAATGTATGTTTAATATCCCCAAGTTAGAGAATTATAACCAAACAAAAAGGAGATAGTCACCTTCAACTGGAAAAAAAACTCGACTATATCAACTTATAAATGGAAACACGAAATAGAAAAGCTGAAACACCAGATCAAGAAAAAGCAAGGTCAAACCGATACAAGAGAATTCAAAAAGTCAGATATAAAAGACCAGGTCATTTAGCAGCTACAACAAGCGACAATCATGATTACAAAGGTAACAAAAAATGACTTCAACTTCATATAACATTCAGTAACTAAACATTACTCTATTCATCTAAAACAACAACATGCAGAGATTGCAAGAGAAGCAAGGAAAAGGAGATTTCTAAAACTCCAAGCTAAGCGACAATACACAACAAAAGTCGTTCAGAAAAAAGGTAACCAAACCATTTCCAATTACCAAACCTTATAATTTTACTAATAAATTCTACAATAGGAAAAAAAATGAAGAAAACAAAAAGCGAAAACAGTCTCCTGGAATGCACCTACTGTCATGCTTTGGTTTGGGAAAAAGAAAGCAATGAAAAATCAAAGGAAGGAAACCACCTGTTTTCAATATGCTGTGGAAAAGGACGAGTATCTTTACCAGCCGTTCGAGAACCGCCTCAACGGCTAAAAGAGTTTTTAGAAACACCTCACTTTAAAGAGAATATCAAAGTTTACAACTCATTGCAAGCGTTCACTTCCATTGGAGCTCAAGTGGACCATTCACTCATGTCAGGTTACGGGCCATATACATACAGAATCCAAGGCCAAATTTATCACAGGCTGGGTTCACTGTTGCCGCCTGAAGGACAACCACCACAATTTGGTCAGCTATACATCTTTGATACTGGGAATGAAGTTCAGAACCGCATCAAAATAATGTCAAGAAGCAGTTCATCCAAGCTTCAGGAAAATATTGTACAAGGTCTGATTTGCATGCTGGACGAAAATAATTGGTTAGCTGCTGAATTCAGGAAGGCTAGAGATAAATATGAATCAGGAAATTGTGAAGAATTCACCATTCGACTTGTTGGAGCGAAAGAAAAGGGTAGACAACATGATTTACCTACTTCAGATGAAATCGCTGGACTAATTGTTGGTAAATTTGCTGAACGGGATATCATTGTCCAATACAAGACATCAGAACTTCAACGCATTTCTTGTTTACACCCATTCTACATGGCTCTACAGTACCCACTGTTGTTCCCATATGGAGAAAGCGGATTCCACCTGCAAATTCCATATCATAGTGGAAATGGGAAGAAGATTATGCGGAAATTTCTCACAATTCGAGAGTTCTATGCATACCAATTCCAAACAAGGTTGTCGGAAGGGAAAACAATTATCAAAGGAGGGCGTTTATTTCACCAATACATAGTTGACGCATATACATGTATTGAAGAAGAACGCTTGAAGTTTCATAAGCTTAATCAGAAAAAACTCAGAGCTGACCTCTACAATAATGTATGTGATGCCGTTGGAAGAGGAGACACTGATCCTAAGTCATTAGGAAAAAGAATTATTCTACCAGCATCATTCACAGGAGGACCAAGATACATGATAGAAAACTATCATGATGCGATGGCAATTTGCCGTACTTATGGAAATCTACATTTGTTTATCACCATAACAGCAAATCCAGGATGGGAAGAAATCAAAGAACACTTGGAAACATATGGAGAAGACACAGCCAATGAAAGGCCTGATATAAGTTCAAGAGTTTTTTTGATGAAATTGGAAGATTTGATTTCTGATTTGAAGGAAGGAACATTTTTTGGACCACAACTTGCAGGTAACAAAATTATGCTCTTTCAATATATTTTTTATATCAGTAAAAATGATTATTAAATTAAAAATTATTAATAATCTAATTTTTTCAGTTGTCTACACAATTGAATTCCAAAAAAGAGGACTTCCACATGCACATATTCTCCTATGGCTAGAAGCAGCAAGTCATAATCCATTCATAAGTGATATTGATGAGATCATAAAAGCAGAGATACCTGATGCAAAAGAAGACCCTGAAGGATACGAGTTG
Organism: Barbarea vulgaris; assembly: GCA_963667165.1. Classification (NCBI taxonomy): domain Eukaryota; kingdom Viridiplantae; phylum Streptophyta; class Magnoliopsida; order Brassicales; family Brassicaceae; genus Barbarea; species Barbarea vulgaris. The sequence continues at coordinate 15,167,877 of OY763892.1, forward strand.
GTTAAAAAGCACATGATGCATGGCCCTTGTGGAGTAGATCGGCCAAATAACTCCTGCATGGAAAAAGGAGTGTGTTCAAAAAAATATCCAAGATCATTTGCTTCAAGTACAACTACAGACAAAGATGGGTACATCATCTACATGCGGCGAGATGATGAGACTAAGTTTGTCAAGAAAGGGGAAACAAAGCTAGACAACCGCTACGTAATTCCATATAATATGCCTTTACTTAAAAAGTATAAAGCGCATATCAATGTGGAGTGGTGTAATCATTCAAAAACTATCAAATCTATTTTTAAGTACATCACTAAAGGCGTAGACAAAGCTACCATTGTTTTCGTAAACACATCAACTGGGGAACAAAGTGCATCAACAGAGAAGGTCGAAATCAATGAGATTCAAAATTATCAAGAATGTCGATACCTGTCAGCATCTGAAGCAGCATGGCGAACATTTGCTTTTGACATTCACCATCAGAAACCACCTGTCCAAAAGTTATCATTACATCTTGAAGGAGAACAAAGCGTCATAATTGATGAGGACGAAGATTTAGAAGATATTGTCAACAGAACGACGCTACAGGATACAATGTTCACTAAGTGGATGAAACAAACGAACGTGATCCACTTGGCCGCAACCTCACGTATATTCAGTTTCCTAAAATGTTCGTGTGGGATAAGCCAAGCAAAAATTGGTCTAGACGAAAATTAGGAACCAGTATCGGCAGAATAGTGAACATCAATCCTGCAGCAGGAGAAAAGTACTATCTACGGATGATGATAAATCACCAAAAGGGATGTAGAAGCTTTGAAGACATACGAACAGTTGCTGGTGTCATATACAAAACTTACAAAGAGAGTTGTTATGCAATGGGTCTTTTAGATGGAGACAAAGAATGGCATGAAGCAATGACTGAATCATCACATTGGGCTTCTGCATGGCAGCTACGAGAGCTATTTGTCACAATTTTAATATTCTGTGAAGTTGTTGACCCTCGGAAATTGTGGAACAATTGTTGGAGAAGCCTTGGCGAGGATATATTACGTTTGCAGCGCACAAGACTCGACTTCCAAGCGTTGAACTTAGAAGATGAAGAAGTCCAACAATATGTTCTCATCGAACTTCAAAAGCTCATCAACCATAGTGATAAGTCTTTAACAGACTATCCAAACATGCCAGTGCCTGAGAAAAACATCCTCAACAATGTCAAGAATTCTATGATATTAGAGGAAAAGAGTTATAGAGCTGATAAAGAAAAAGTTAGACATTTAGACTTATTTTCACAACTCAATTCAGACCAACTTTCGATTTACAATGCAGTTATGGATTCAGTCAATAAAGGCAAAGGAAAGCTATTCTTCCTTTATGGACCAGGGGGCACTGGAAAGACCTATGTATATAGGACACTGATTGCAAAACTACGTTCTGAAAAACGAATAGTTCTTCCAGTTGCAACTTCGGGTATAGCTGCAACACTTTTACCAGGAGGAAGAACAGCTCATTCACAGTTTAAAATTCCAATAGATCTCCATGACGATTCAATGTGTGATATCAAAACAAACACAATGCTTGCAGAACTGATTCAAGAAGCAGCTTTAATCATCTGGGATGAAGCACCAATGGCACATCGAAACACGTTCGAAGCATTGGATAGAACACTAAAGGATATCATGAGTTTTGTGGACCCTACTGCTACTGAAAAACACTTTGGAGGGAAAACAGTTTTGTTAGGGGGAGATTTTCGTCAAGTATTGCCAGTAATTCCAAAAGGAACCCGACAAGATACAGTTTTGGCATCACTCAACAGATCATACGTATGGGAAAACTGCAACCTAAGCATCCTTTCGCAAAACATGAGAGTGCAACAAGATGAAAAAGAGTTTGCTAAATGGATACTGGAAGTTGGAAATGGAGTAGCTAAAGCAGTATCTTCTTTACAAGAAGATTATATGGATTCTGACAACATAGAGATCGACAGATCGTTAATGTTGGCCGAGAAAGAAAACCCATTGGAAGAAATTCAGAAAGCAACTTTCCCAGATCTGGAAAAATCATATAAAGATCGAAACTACTTACGAGAGCGTGCCATCCTTACCCCAAGGAATGAAACCGTCGATGAGATAAATGATTTTTTCTTATCAAAAATCAAAGGGCAGATGAAAGAATATCTCAGTGCTGACACTATTGGAAGTGATGAAAATGAAGTGGAGGGAGTTAATCTTTTATACACAACAGAGTATCTAAACGAACTCAAGTGTTCAGGATTACCAAACCATCGCCTACAGCTGAAGGAGAATGTACCAGTCATACTACTAAGAAATATAAACCAAAAAGAAGGACTATGCAACGGCACTAGGATGGTGATTACGCGTTTGGGAGAAAAAGTACTCGAGGCAGAAATTTTAGTTGGCAAAAAAGTTGGCAAGAAAATCCTTATACCAAGGATCAACATGACAACAGCCGAAATAATTGTCCATACAAGATGAAAAGAAGGCAATTTCCAATCAGAGTTTGTTATGCTATGACAATAAACAAAAGTCAAGGACAGAGCTTGGAAAATGTAGGCATATATCTACCAAAACCTGTCTTCAGTCATGGACAACTCTACGTTGCCCTATCACGTGTCACCTCAAAAAAAGGATTGCATATTTGGAGTGAAGCAGCAAGAAAAGAAACAACACCAACTCTCAAAAATGTCGTCTACAAAGAGATCTTCAACAATCTCCAAAATAAAAAACCAGGTATTCTCCATTCCCTTCATTATAAAACAATTTGAGATTCCAATTCTTTAAAACTAATCACAACAAATATATACAAATAGGAAAGGAAAATGACGAAAATGCTACACAGACAGAGCAGAGAGAGAATAAACAGCATAATGGAATAAATCAGAAACGTGAAGAGCTGATGCAAACTAATCTTCTATGTTTTGCTTATTTATTAAACAAATTAAACAGTTATTTATTTCTTTGAAACTTTTTTAACCTTTAAAATTTTATGACATGATGTTAACAAACTTACAAAGATAATTCATTAATAAATTAAAATTTTAAAAATACTTAACGGGAGCTTAAAATTGTAAAATCTTTCAAAACAAGAGAAGGAGCTACAGTATAAAGTGTTTTTAAAAAATAAATTTGAACAACAAGAACACAAAACCAGCAACCGTGTACTTCACCTTTCCATATTCATTAACTACTCACATTGTTCATTAGGAAAAAAACTATATATATCTAAATTAAATTACAAATATCCATTAATAGACAGTTATTTATAGATAAAATAAACAAACCTCATTTCTATCTTTTGACATCACAAAAAGAGCAATAGGTTAGATGAAAATTAGGACCAAATATAAAAGCTCAAAAACAAAGTCAAAGTTAGACAATATAATATTAATCTAATAACTAAATACAAAATAAAATATTAATTGATACACTTTAACATTTATAATACAACTAACATTGAATATAAGAAAAGACAAAGTTCAATGAATATAGACAAAACAAATTCAACGAATACAAATATAAAAGAGGTACCTATTGGAAATGAAAAGACCAAATACAGTCACAACACATGAAAATAAATAGCCACTCAAACAATGCTTTTGCTATTCATTTCACAAATACTTCTTACAAAAACAAAAAATCATACAATGTTTGTCTGGGATAAAAAAACAAGAAGTGGTCTAAAAGACAAGAAGGAGAGACCGTCAGTACGATACACAATATCAATCCATCAACAGGTGATATTTTTTATCTACGCATGTTGTTCAACTATATAAAAAAAAGTACAACCTATGAAGAAAACAAAGCAGATGGAAGCGTTACAAAAAGAAATGAAGAAACTAGCCAATCACCAACATATCACTCTGCAAAATAGGTATTTCCATTTCTTTTATATAAATACTTACATTTATCTATTTTATAACTAACACAACCTACACAAATAAATACAAGAAGGGTAGCACGGATGCTTAAAGAGAGGAAAAGAACAAAGAAATGGCATAAAGCAATAAAGTGAAGCAGTCTCTACAGCTTTTGGGAAACACAATTTTATGTATTAATTGATATCTACATGCTTCATGTTTTAGATAATTATCAACAAGCAATATTTAACCTATAGCATGATATCTATTTTATATTTAGTTCGTACCTGAGTTAATAAAGAAAAGTAGACCAAGTGTATGAACTCAAACGAAAACCTTCTGCATCCTCCTTCTGCATCCTCTTCCTCTTCACGCTCTGCAATAAATCACTTTAATAGAGCAATACATGTTATTCAACATCAAAACATTCAGATATCTCAAAACCAAGAAAAAACCAAATTTACGAACCTTCATCAATTTAACCTTTTAACTTTCCTGCAATGTCAACGAAATCAAAATTACTCGTGTACAGCAAAATTAAAACACAGAAACAAACACAATTCGCAAACATAAGATGATACCTTTGAAGATAAACAGTGCGACTGGTTGAAACCCACAACCCACTTTTCCCCGAAGTTACCGACATAAGAAACCATTAATTTCAAACAAGGGCACACCAGATTCGTGCATGACCAAAAAAAATAAGCCTTAAGCGAGCTGGCCCTCCAAATACGCCATGACGAAGATGTAAAATTATAGGTCACAAGAAGAAAAAAAAGGAGATAAGGATCTAATTGGAGAAAACAGAATAGCTTTTGTGTGGTTAATAAAATTGAATATGAGGATCCAAACTGAAGAAGCAGACGAAGGAGAGAAGAAAAGGACGGAAGGCGGCGAGTGTGAAACTTTGGATGAAAAAAAAAAAAAAATCAGTCCAACTTAGTATCAATCCAACACTTAACAAAAGCCTACCAGAAAAATAAATTGGACTAACATATAAGGCCCATCTACAAATGAAAAAAAAAAAAAAAAACCAAAAAACCATTTATTTTAACATCAGCAATATAAAAATACATTGTTTCATAATTATATAATATGATGATTCAAAATTCATTAAATATATAAAAATAAAATAAATATAAGTTTCCTCAATTTGGTTTCTGAATTAAAGAAAATTAAGAGATTTAAAAGAAAAAAAAATACCTTCTATTCAAAATAATTTAAACACCAATTCATCAAAACATATATATAGTCAATTTACATATAAAATAGAAAATAGAAAATAGAAAATCAGTTTTTTTTTTTAAAACAAAAGACAAAAAAAAAAACCAAAAAAAAAAAAAAAAAAATCCGCAAAAGCCCCGCGGCGTAGCGCGGGTAATTTTCTAGTATCTTAAATGATGAAAAACTTGAAGCTAAAATTTATTATTAAGTTGTAGATAAATTAATATCACTATAAATTGTAAAATATCAAAATTCCAAAATTTATAGATACAATCCTAGGTCAGGGCATGATTCTCAATATGCTTCAGATCAAACAGAACTTACAGTTCACCGAGACATTTGCATATAAGACCCGCAAGAGAACAATAAAATAAAAGATTACTTTCAACGATCAATGGCTGCCATCACCAAAGACAAAAGATATAAACTTTGCACACCTAAAGCTTTGGTTGCAGCTACCACTACCTCTAAAATCGATTTGTAGCCAAGATCTACACTGGCAAGCATGAAGAGAGAACCCAAACCACGATGGAGCAAACTTCGCTCATGCAATCCCTAAGCTATCGAGGAGTAGATATACAACAGAGCCACTACATATATATATATATATATAATATTTTTTGGTAACATAAAACCATTACATATTTGACACCGCAGTTTCACCGGAAAGCTATAGCAAATCCACCACTCCAAGTCTCCAACCCATCGAGAAGAGCCGTCACACGAAAAAGCCACCGCCACCGCCACCGTCGAACGCCGACGGCTTTGCCCTCGCTATCGCCGTTAAGATATAAAGACGTGTTACCACCACCGGAAAGAAGGAGAAACTAACGATAAAAATAGATTTAAAATAGTGTATTTGAATTTATTTACAACTTACTCTACTGACATGAGAATCTCATTAGATTTTATTTTTGGTTCCCAAAATCATTCAGTTTTTTTTTTATATATATTTAATAATATTTCCACCTATGACTCATTCCTCCATTTCACCCAATTAAACTACTTTGATATTTTTCTCCAAATACTATTTTTTATTAGTGTATTCCATATTCCCTAATCCCTAGTGAATTGTATCTATTTTGTAGTAAATTAATATGTTGTTACATTTTGTATTAATAAATATGAGTTGACTCCAACAAAAAAATGGTTTTCTCTTGCAATTGACTTAAAACATAGATTAAGGTTTTTCTTTGACCCAACATAGGATTAAGGTTTCAGCAGAAAAAAGAGAGACATCCATTATGAAAAAAAAAAGAAAAAAGTTAAAAAAGACAGATTAGAGACAATTATAAAAAGACAAGACAAACGAAATGTAATAAAAAAAAAGTGATAACAACGGTAAGAGAAAGTTACCGTTTTCAGAGTCAATGTGATATTTTACAAAGCAAGCAAAATTGCTTTATTGCATGTTGTTGTTAGTAAGTCACATTACACACACAAACCCCTTTTTCTTCTCCGCATAAGATTCCTCTTTCTCTCTGCCCATTTGATTCGCTGCTGACTCACACACGACACACCTCTTCTCTCTCTTTCTTCAACCTCCTCTGTAGCAGACGTTTTGTTTTTGTATTTGATCCTCTCGCTTAACTCCAATCTCTTCATTTCGGAACCTTTAGGTATCTATCTCTATTTTCTCTTCTGGGTTTCTTCTACCTCTGTGAAAAATCTCTCCTTTTTTTTTCTAGGTTTTCTTCTACTCTAATGGTCTAATTTCAATTGGGTTTCTTTTATTTTTCTCCTTTTTGGTTTCAATTTCTCAGTTTTCACGAGGTTTTGATTTTTCAATTACTCTGTATGACCAAAGTTCTTGACTTTTGTTCTATTAGTTTTGTATTTTTCCTGGGATTCTCATTTAGCAACAAAGTTGCCTATTTTTTCTTTAATGTGTGATTGTGATTGTTTCTTATCTATTGATTGATACAACTGCAAACTTGGTTCTGTTACGTTTCAGTGAAAGTTTTAATCTTTTTCATCAGGGCCTTGCTCGAACAGGTTACTAGGTTAAGGGAATAGTTCAGATAAGATTGTGAATTTGACGGTGGAGATTTCTTCTTTAGTTGTGTAGCTAAATATTGGCTTTTTTAGGTTGTTTTGTGATTTTAGATTTTGGTTATCTATGATGGAGCTAGAAACTTTGATTGTGTTCTTTTATTAATCTTATTTTCTTATTACACTTTGTGTTTGTGTTGGGAGTAACATAAATCTTTGTTCCTTTTTGTTTCCCAGTACACATCTGTTAGTGATGTTTCCTTTTAGAGTCTCTTCTGTATTTCATTTGCCTTAGATTTGTGTATTCTCTTTGAGTTTGTTTTGGGATTTGCTTTGTCATTTTATATAAGGAGGGTTGAGTATTGAGATTTGAGAGAATGTTCATGCCTAGCTTATAGTAACTATCCTGCAATGCATAAGTTCACATTTGATTTTTCTCTATGCAATTTGATAATAAAAAGGAATTATCTCACACTGTAATCAACATGGATACAGTGATTTCTGTGGCACCGTTGCATTAGATCATTTACTGAAACAAATGACTCGCTATTTTTTAAAATCTTTCTTTTAGTTATTCTTGAGTTATTTCCGCTCGGATCTTGGCTGTAGTTGGTGCTGGTCCATTAGTGCTGAGAATACAGTCTTGCTGAAACTCTACATGTTTGTATCTTGAAAGGAAATATCAGATTTTCCTATTATTTTGGTCTTTCTGTAGTGCTTTATCACTAAATTTTGTCAACTTGATCATCTTTGAAGTATTTTATGTTCTAATGAAGCGGTTTTGTGGTTGTTGTCGTAGTTTTTGTTAGAGTTAAGGATCATAAATAGGAATATAACCCAGAAGCTCTTCTTTATTGAAATCAAGATAACAAAAGTAGAACATTGAAACACTAAACAAAGCTTCCTCGGTATAAACCGTCACCAAACCTATTTATAAGAATCTCCAAAACTCTCTCAGAGAAGAATTCCGAATCTGTTCTAGTAGTTCTGTTAGTTTTATGTTATAATTTATGCAAGATAATATTTCTGTAGGATGTAACTCTAACTCTGTAACCTTTTTTTTTTTGCATGTAAGCTTGGACAATGGGTGCATCAACATCTAGAATAGATGAAGATAAAGCCTTACAGTTATGCCGGGAAAGAAAAAAGTTCGTCCAACAAGCACTAGATGGAAGATGTTTGTTAGCGGCTGCTCACGTTTCATACGTCCAGTCTCTTAGGAGTACTGGATCTGCCCTCAGGAAATTTGCTGAGACTGAAGTTCCAGTTGAATCTTCATTGTACACGTCCACTAGTGCAACACCAGAACAGCCTCTTGCTTTAATCGAGAAATCGACTTCTCATTTGTCATATTCTCCTCCACCTCCTTCACATTCCCACCATGACACATATTCTCCTCCTCGGTCGCCTCCTAGTACCAGTCCATTTCAGGTCAATCATATGAAATTCAGAGGCTTTTCTTCGAAAAAAGTTGAAGAGAAACCGCCGGTTTCTATTGTTGCAACTGTAACCTCATCTAGTGGTATCCCACAAAGCAGGTCTATGGAAAAAATGGAATCAACTCCAGTTGAAGAATCTTCTTTCATGCCACCTGAAACACCTCATTGGGATTACTTTGATCCTTCTCATCCAATTGACAGACAGTTTTCTTCTTCTCATGTTGGGAATGGTCATGTGTCAAGATCTGTTAAGGGAGAAGATGAAACTCCAGAGGTGGATGAAGATGGTG